>OX637462.1:67390650-67990650 GCA_951799995.1 Trifolium subterraneum | reverse complement strand
TTGTTCTTTGACTTTATAATTACCAGAGATTCATTTCAGCGGAGACTCCTCATTTCGGCTTAGCTTGCTTCAACTTAAACATATTACCTGTTGTATCCTACTTCTCCACCTTGGGATTAAGATCTCTAATACTCATTTCCCTTCCTTAGTCAATCTATTTTCTTCATTTTACTTCTTTTATTTCATGTCCCACTCCGTTTTTTTTTTTTTGCTATACAATTGCCATCATACATTACTAACATTTTATGCATTGCTTTCATTTCTGATTCACATTAATATTGCGTCAACACAATATTTTAAAGTAGATTCATTAATTATATTCTATATTCAATGTCACTTTTAAAAGAACAAAATTCTTTCTTACAAATATTACATGTTCTTGTTCCTTAATCATAAGTAGTTGCCAGGCAATATCCCAGTCATGGCTTGAGGAGCTATGATGCAGACTAATGGTCATGACCTTCAAAGGGTTTGAGATTGCGGCAGCAAAATCTTATAAACCTGGATGCAGTTACTGATTCTTAAAATATGTTGGTATTGTGAGTTTTTTAGTTTTTTGTGGGAGGAGGGAGGGTTTTACGCATGACTTTGCCAACATTTTTGTGTTTTGTTTGAGTCTACTGTGTCATGATCGGTTAGTTAACAAAATCTATTTGTCTATTTTATAAATCATGACGTGCATTATGTTTTCTTTTTTTGATGGTTCGTGTATGATTGTATGGAGGACGCATCCTATATTCTCATTTAGAATAACTGAATCTCATGTTGCGTTGTGTTTCATATTCATTGACACTTTTTCAGGGTTAATATATAATATTCGCCATTCTACTTTCTAAAGATATATTACTTTATGAACCATAAATTTCCAGAATTTTAGCAGACAACAACACTTTTTGTTCTTTCGACAAGTAGTAGACACAGCACTTAATCAGTGAATCTTCTAGTTATCGTCAAATGGTAGTAGTATTTTAAATACAATGGCCATGACCTTCAAAGGGTTTGAGATTGCAGCAGCACAGCACTTTTTGTTTTTATAAAAGTTATTACTTTAAAAACATAACACACAAGTCAATGTAAAAACGCACTAATTGTGGCTTGGAGCATTGGGCTCTCGATATAATTTGGCTGAAAGTTCTTATTAAATAGTTTAAGCCTACAAAATTTCATATAATTTGAAGACTGGTTATACTTCACTGCATAATTTCTTTCTAATATATAATGGCTATTGCTTACCTGCATATGCGACGCATGTGGTGTATGATGCACAAGTAATTTCAACCTTTGGATTTGTTTAGAACAATTTAGTATGCACGATCATATAGATTGTATCAAACAATTCAATGGTTAGATTTATTACATATGTACTAACATAAAGTTTTTAAATGTTGCAAGTGTCAAAGGATTTACACCCTTGGCAAAGTGGATCCCCTTTTTACACACCCCCACATTTATGCATTTGCTTGCACTATCACTTTGTATGTGTTGTTATATTATATTTAAATACTTAAGATCTTGTTTGACTGGTTAACCCCTGTTTCCAGTATACAGATGAGGAGGTTGAACACTGTTTTGAAGAGTTTTATGAGGATGTTCACACAGAGTTCCTGAAGTTTGGAGAAATTGTGAACTTCAAGGTTCCTTTTTACTACTATATATTTATGTATATACATTTGCCTATTTATCAAATGATTTTGGCTTTAGTTTAACTTAGTTTTCAATATCTATGAGTAGAATTTTTTCTGTTCTACATGAAACATAGCAAGTGTTAACAGATGATGGTTTATATTTCTATCTTGCTATATAGAGTGAGATAAAAACAAATAGAATGGAGAACTTACACTGGCATTTATATACGTCTTGTTCTTGTACTCCTTTCTTATTATACATATAGAACCAATATTTTTGTAAAATAAAATAAAGTTCCAGGGGCATTTAGAAGTGACTAGTGAGCCAAAGAGGGGGTATCACTTTGTCCTTTTTGTGAAGCATATAGAATATTGTTGTCCCTATCTCTGGTATATCCCTGTCAGGTGTATTAAACCTATTATCTATATATCCCTGTCAGGTGTGTAAAAATGGTTCATTTCACTTGCGAGGAAATGTCTACATACAGTACAAGTTGTTGGATTCTGCGCTGCTTGCTTACAAATCAGTTAATGGTCGCTATTACGCTGGGAAACAGGTATTGTATTCCTTTGTCTTGTTTGTACCAGATGAATATCTTGAATGTTGCCAGTATGTTTGGATGAATTTAATAAAAGCATAGTTGTTAATTTCTTGCTATAATGGTGGAGCAGTATTGAGTGGCCTGTGGTTGCTTTCAAGCTTCTATAGGCGGCGGCGTGATTTATTCAATAGCAGCAGTTACAGCCAGTAGTATTGCAGGAAAAATTGCCCATTGAAACCACTATCTTTCACATAGGCAAAAGCACATATATTTCCTTGTTTTGTTTCTGTGTGAGAAAAGAAATATAGGGAATTCCAGTTGACACAAACCCTTGCCTATTTCATTTCAACTAGTGCCTGCTCGCATCTTTTTCTGCCAACTCTGGTGGTTTCCTACAATCCACTGCTCTCCAAATTCATGTATCTCTATCACAGTGTTGCTTGGTCTCTGTTCTTTTCTTGCAATCCACCGCTCTGTCTATTTTTTGGAGTCTGTTGCTCTGTGTTGTGATCTGGGATTGCTCACTTTGTACGAGTCCTTAGTGTGAAAGTGATTCACGTGTCTTTGGAAATTTGCTTGGAACTTCATATCTACTGTGTTCAATCACCGACTAATTTCCTGGTTTTATATTTATGTCCTGTAACTTATGTTATATCTAAGGAAAGCCTGAAGAAATATTGATTTTTAAGTTGGTAAATAGAAAGATTTAGGATTTTAGGTTTAATGTACAGAATACTTGAAATTTCATCACATTGTTCAAATTTTTATCTGGCTATGGTTTACGGCAGGTGAGCTGTAAATTTGTTAATTTAACAAGATGGAAGGTTGCCATTTGTGGCGAGTATATGAAGTCAGGTTACAAGGTATAGAATAATATAATGACTATCTTTTATTTTGTCGTTTGGAGTCCAGCCAAGTGCTCCCGGTTCATTTGTGCAAATCATATGACCTTTGCTCTTGGTGGGTTTCAAGTTAAGTTTTACAATATATAAAATGCTGCAAAATGTTTTCAGTCGACAAATCATGCCCATAGGTTGATGTTGTTCTTTTCTTTTACATCTTAACAGACTTGTTCCCATGGAACAGCTTGCAATTTTATCCACTGTTTCCGTAATCCTGGTGGAGACTATGGATGGGCCGATTCAGACAGACCACCCCCGAAATTTTGGGTTAAGGAGATGGTTGCTTTATTTGGTCATTCTGATGATGACTATGATATCTCAAGGATCCATGAAAATTTTAGTGCACTGAAGCACTCCAGCAATGTCCCAAAAACAAATTCTGACAGGTGCGCTTTCAATTGATTACGGGAATTGAGAACCTATGTAAACTAATTTAAATGTAGAGTTGTTATTTTTGGCATTGTGGAGGAAAATCAGCATTTATGATTAGTGTTTTAAAGGTAAAAAGCTTAAGAGTAAACATAATGTAACTTTTACTTAGTGTAGTAGTATTTATAGAAAATTCAAGGATCAAGGTGAAGAATCTGTCGGGCAGAATTTTGTGATGCGATCACTGCAGGAAGCCACGATTTAGACAAAACCCTACAGTCCTAACATGGTTTATAGTCTTCAATGAAGGAAATAAAACTCATTCAAAATCATCTAAAGATTAGTCAAATAAAAAAAATTGAAGTCTACGCTATACAACTTTACTTTTTCACTTGCCGCATTAAGTCTATGTTTGAGAGTTGAATTTTGGAGGGAATGGGAGGGGAATACTTTTTTTCCATGTCTAATTAAAAAATATTATAAACATTTCTAAAATCCATTAAAAGAGTTATTGAAATATTATATGATCATCTATATGTCATTCATTCAATTTTTAAAATCTCAAATACATGTCAGCTTATAGACGTAGCCCTCCAAAAGCCTCTAAAAACCAACTCCCAAACATACCCTAAAAGGAAAAGCTAGTTTTACTGGTGATAAAATTTGTGGATGTAGAGAAAATTATACTTAGGATAGTGTTCTTCTGATTGAAATTTAAGTTATTCAATCTGTCTCGATTTAAGTCGTCATAGTTTGTTTAATGATGTTTTGACAATTTTTTGTTTAATGATATTAATCTTCTGCAATTGCATGTCTAGTTTGTACTTGTTCTTATAGTATCATAATCTTTTTCTAGGTATCACTCAAGAAGATCAAGATCTAGGGAGACGGGTCAGTTAAATGGTGATCGTTCTGGTAGAAGAAAAGAGGAAGATGAAAGTAAGCAAAGAACTCCTGATGAGGAGTGGAATACCAACTTTAAAGACAGCCATAAAAGGAAATGCAGGAACAGAACTCCTGATACTGATTCTGATAGGGAATGGTTAGAAGAGGTAGATAGGGAAAAGTACCATGAACATACAAGGAAAAATTCATTTAGTAGGACCAAGGATGGCAGTAGCAGAAGGCACGAAGAGTATTCTGATGTGGATAGGGTTACGATAAACAGGGACAATGAAAAGCAGCACGACAGAAAAGGAAGGAACTCACGAAAGTGGAACCGGGATAGTAGGGACTGGATTTTTGAGGCTGGATCTGATGAGGATAGTGATAGAAGAAGGAACCATAGTAGCCAAAGGAAAGGATCGAGACATCATAGCAGGGGCAACAGTAATGTAACTGATGAATCTGAATCTGACAAAGATAGAGAACATGAAGATTATTCTGATGTGGATTGGGATGCTATGACTAGGGACGATGAAAAGCAGCATCGCAGCAGAGGAAGGAACTCACAAAAGTGGAACATGGATAGTAGGTACCGGATATATGAGGATGGATCAGACGAGGATAGACATAGAAAAAGCCATCATAGTAGCCAAATGAAAGAATCTAGACATTGCAGCAGGAGCAGCAGTTATGTAATCGATGAATCTGACAAAAATAGAGGAGAGATGGAAACACAACATGATCACTCTAGGAAAAGCTCAAGACTTCTTCAGGACTACTATGAGGACTTTGAGAATGAAAATGACAAGATTGATGGAGGTTGGTCTCAGAAAGAGAGTGACCGGCGAGCTGATCATCCCGGAAAGAAAAGATTAAAACACCAGAAGAAATTAGATTCCACCAATGGAGACAATAAGAATATAAGTCACGAAAAAATTGGAGAGTCGTCTAGCAAGATTCCAAGGAAGGAAAGACATGAAAAAAAGCAAAGGAAGTGACAATCACTTATAACATACTGAAGATTCTAAACCTCATTATACTGAAAATATTGCTTTTGATATTAATAGTGTGAGTTCATGAGACCTTATATTGGTTAAAGTTTAAAAACTCTGAAAAATTGTTATAAAATGTTATAACTGCCATTTTAATTAAGAATAACTTTATTGTTAGTATAAAAAAAAATTGGTTAGGCGAGAAACGACAATTTTTTCAATGGCAGCTGAGAAAGGACAATTACATCGAAAAATAGTTGTAGACCGATGAGTTTATTGTGTGTGTTAATTAACGTTTCCCTAATGGCATGAAATGGTTCTAAAATATTTCAACATGATATCATCATCTTATGAGTTTGTTTGTGTATTTTGAAAGGAAATGTGTAACGGATAAATAGGATTCTAGGGATAAACCGATAAAATCCAATTCTCAATAGTATGGATTCTAATGATTTAGAATAAAATCTGTTACCAATGAGAGATTATGCCAACATAGTTTGCATAGTATAGAAATTGAGAGTTTTTTGAGAGAGAAAATAGATAATTTGTTGAATATTGATTGATTCTCAAATGAAGCACAAAGGCTTCTTAAATACAATACCATAAAGGCTAAAATAGTAAAATGACATAAAATCTATTATTTAAAATAAACTAATAACCTAATACTTATTTCCTGTTACAATACCCTCCCCTTCAAACATCCTTATCCTCAAGGATGAAAAATCATAAGTATGATGCTTAGGAGGTAAAGTCTTCCATTTGAGCATAACTAAAGGAACACAAACATTTCCCCTTTCAATCATTTTCCTGTGAAAAATAGCCACACAAGTAAACTGGTAAAGAACTAGCGGAGATTGCCTTGGTGAATAGTGTGCAGCAACCACAATCATAGGTGTTATGAATAGCTTCAGAGCAAGATGACTATAAACAGCAAACACCATTCTTTTTCCATTAGCCAAGGTAGTATATGTTGGATGACTATTGCAGCAGCATATATTAAGAAGAGAACATTGTTGGAAGCTTGTTGTCTGATTAATCACACATAAGCTCAAATGCTCAATATGTGGTTTACCAATAAACCAAGTGCAAATACAACCAACTCTACAATAACATTGTGCACCAAAGCAAACAAGACATGCATAAATTCTATTGCAACATTATTAGAAAACTCCATTTTGTAACTCAACATAGCTCCATATAACACTAAGGACACACAATTCACTAGAACTCTTGAAATCTCAAAGATAATGGCATCATGAATTTCATTATTAGAGTCTTCCAAAATCACTTTGTCCCTAGCAGCAAAGATGAGCTTGAAAGAATTTAGTCTCTTGGAAAAAATTTGCCTAGTCAAACTCTCACAATCAACTACAAGTAAAGGTAGGAGATTTACTATGTCATTCCTCAAATTGAATGTTGCATAATCATAGTCTTTATACTCTCCAAGTGCTTTTAACCAATATTCTTTCAACATACTTCCAAATGCAATACCATTCAAATTATATAACTGACAGTGGTTATGTATCATAATAAAGTGTGATAAATTGATATCTTCAAAGGCTTTTGACCAATCATCCACTCCTACATCAACTTCCTTTGTTATGATATTGTTAGCCCATATTTTAGTTGAGCTAAAATAAGCAGTTAAAAGCCTCATTAATGACTTGGTTTATTATCATTTAAAGTTTTGACTAAAAGCAGACCAGATGGTTGGCGAATTTGAAGAAAATTGAAGTGTTGCGACGCAGAGCAATAAGTTGTCGAAATTGACACGAAATGGAACGTGCAGCAATTGTGTCGAATTCGACACATTATGAGGTTATGTTTGCAGGTTTTCTGGTTCACCAGTTTATGCAGGTATCAAGAAGGATTTTCAGCTTCA
Source organism: Trifolium subterraneum (assembly GCA_951799995.1). NCBI lineage: Eukaryota > Viridiplantae > Streptophyta > Magnoliopsida > Fabales > Fabaceae > Trifolium > Trifolium subterraneum. The sequence continues at coordinate 67,983,453 of OX637462.1, read as the reverse complement.
TAGGCTTAGTATATTTGGTGGCGAATTGGTGCGTTGACAGGTTCGACATCAAAAGGTGCAAAAATTCAAATTCAATCAAGTTCTGTCCAGATGACGTGTCCCTAGCAGTTGGAATTTGAACGTTAGAAACAGTTGTATTTCCTTCGCCTATATATAGTAGTTTTTCATATGAAAAACGGGTCACAAAACTCATATACAAAATTCTGAAAACTCACAATGCTCACGCTCTCGAGAAAGTTGAGTGTCGAACGGAAAAAGTATGATTTGGTGAACCTTTCCTTGTAAAACTTTTACAATTCAGTACAATTTACAATTCTTGTCAAGTCTTTTTATTCCCTTTAAATTCCTGCAATTTATCATATTTCATTCTGTTGAATGAGATTGTTGCCTTTCTTTTATTAATTTTGGCAAAGTTTACCTTTCTGCAAAACCATCATTTTACTTGTTGGCAAATGATTTTGTAATCAAACACTCTCAAAACTTGAAACTTCAAATAAAATCATGAATGTTCATACTTTCTGGAAATATATGCACAAGATTATGTCCCGGGATTTACTAGTTGATCCCTCAAGTAATAAATTTTAAACTAGCGATTGTTTACCAAAAATCACGGTAAACAGATATATAATTGTGTAGTCCATATATCCTCTTCATAAGTAAATATTCTCAACATGGACAACAATATACAAACCTTGAAGACAATGATAAATGATTTGGCAAAACCTATCCATTCCTTTCTTGTAAATTGAGGGAAAATTGTCTTCACATACATCCCTACAAAATAATCATCAAAATGAAGTATAGGCAAAACAAAAGCTACATTGTGGTCAGAAGCAACAAGTTCTCTAATAATAGCATGCTTGGTGGAATCTACTTGAAGACATGAGTTGGAGTATAAACCCACCTGAAATATCAAATGAGTATGCATTTCAAAATTCAAAAATTTGAAAGAGCACAAATACCTCATGATGAATAAGGTGTAATTAGGAGGAACAATATCCATGCTATTCCATTCTTTGTACAATTCAAATTCAACAACTTCAAGCCCCTTGTAAGCACGCCTACTAGTGATGACATTGCAAATAACCACTTGACTCATTGGCATTTCATCAAACAATTGGAGGACCGTTAGCGACATTGGAAACAAATGCAAATATGAATATCGGATTGCTGCGATATGCTCAGTGGTGGTAAACGACATAAATAGATTGAGTGACGGCTTCTGAAAGGCAACACTATCAGGTGGTTCCAGAGGTATTGGCAATGACACTCTTGATGGAAATTGAACCGAAAGAAAAACAGAAGAAATTGGAAAATACAAGAGAGGAGTCATTCCACCGGGATCGAAACATTTGCGTTCTACCTCACTCAAGCGTTGCAAATTGGATGGTGATGAATGATTTTGTGTAAATGCGCTTAATCCGATTGGAAAATTGCAAGGAGAGATCAAACTACCTTTTGGTAGCTGCACAGTGAGCGGCATGGGAGATGAAATAGTTGAGTGTTGTTGGTTCACCATGTGGAATTCAACCTCTTCGTGACGGCGTGATTGATTGTCCACATTATCGCAGTCGGAACAACGGAGGCGATATCAATTTTAGGGTATAAATTTCGGAATCCCTAGCTAGATTGTGAATTTGGGATTTCTCCTTGACGACATCATCGAACATAGGTGGGTCGAAGAAAAATAGAGTCGAATCGGTGAGGGATGGAAATTTTGGCGGAATTGTGGTGTGTCGGTCAAGATGTTGTTGATGATTTTCCTCTTCGTGTGTTACTGGTGGTGGGGTTATCACAATCTTGGTTGATTTGTGATTGGGAGTCAAAATAGGGGTTTGTTGTGCTGTGCAGTTGATTGGAGCTACAAAGACAGCATCAATTTTGGCGGAATAAGCTTCTGGAGAGGTAACACCAGGTCCTTTGTTCTGCTCTTTGACACCTTCACTGTCCGGTTCAATTTCTTCCTCATCATCGATATCAATCACTTTGAATTGGATATTCTTATGCGTCTTTGCATGATCTGGAGTAAAGAGTTCATCACGTAACAAACATATTCCCAGTTCCAACTTTTCTCCAACTTCAAGTGCGCTCAAAATTTTCACCCAATTATGTTTTTTTTTTTTTTTTGACGCACACCCAGTTATGTTTTGAACCCATCATATGGGCCAAATCAAAGGCTCTAATACCAATTGCAACAGATAGAAAGGGTTCTAGGCATAAACCGATAAAATTCAATCCTCAATAGTAGAGATCTTAATGATTTAGAATAAAATCCGTTACCAATGAGAGATTATGCCAACATAGTTTGCATAGTATAGAAATTGAGAGTTTTTTGAAAGAGAAGATAGATAATTTGTTGAATATTGATTGATTATCAAATGAAACACAAACACTTTTTAAACACACTACCATAAAAGCTAAAATAGTACAATGACATAAAATCTATTATTTAAAATAAACTAATAACCTAATAATTATTTCTTGTTACAAACTGGCATGTCCTCTTTTTGTCCTGTGTTTTCTTTTCCTGCTTTACTTTTGATAACTATGAGTGGGATTGGGATTGGGATTGAAAGGTTCCCCGTTCCTTGTCGTTTAGTTTTTTTGTTAGTATAAAAAAAAATTCATTGTATCTTATTTAATTACTTTTTTTAATAATGTATCTGATATTCGGTGTTTTAAAAATCGGACCGAACCGGAGGGGTAGTCGGTCTGGTTCAAATGTTGGACCGGACATGTAGTTAGATCGGAGCGAACCGCTAAAAATCGGGAAAACCGATTTTTTTTTTTCAAATCAAAATGACATCGTTTTTTTTACATAATTATTTTTTAAAAAAAAGTAAATAGAAAAAACTAAACTAAAACAAATAGTGTCCGAAATAAATATGTCTCCTTGGAATTAAATTTATTATTAGACTTTGTTATTTCGTTTATTTTGCGATTAGATTATGTTGCAACTAGACTTTGTTTAAAATCTATTTGGTTTTGTAATTTGTACAATTTTATAGTGCGTGGTGACAATATTTAAGATTTGAATTTAAGAACTTGTGAGTTGCGACATTATGACATTTTAAATTTTTTAAACTTTTAGTTGTCATTTTGTCAAAAAAAAAAAAATTTAGTTGTCATTAACTTTTTAAGAGATCGAGTCATCATGTTCGACCGGTTTAATAGCTATATAATTTTATTAAAGAGACCGGTTCATTCCTCCGGTGTATGCATGCGGTTCAACCAGTGACCCGGTGGTTCAACCAATAAACCAGTGACCCAATACCCTCACCGGTTCGATGACCGGTCCGATTTTTAAAACACTGCTGATATTTTAATTATTGAAGTAAGCTATGCACTCTCCATAAAATATAGGGACAACATTACAAACTCATGACATGTACAATATAGAGGCAGTAAGCTATTCTCTCTCTGATATTTTAATTACTTTCCTTGCTTAATATATAATTTTGAAAATATAAATATAAAAATGTGATATTAAATGAGTCAAAATCTTTTTTGTATCCCTCGAAATATTAAAAAAATTTGTTAATGGAAGAAATGGAAATTATAAGAAATTGAGATGATCCTTACACAAAGTTGTAATTGTTTGTTGAAAAGGAAATCGTGAGTTGACGAGAGGTATCGGTCGATTTTTTCACTAACTTTCAAGTACAATAGTAAATAATTTTATTTGAGGTGTATTTAATACTAGAATATATCTTTCAACTAAAATTAAATTTGAACTTTTTTTTTGGTAAATCAAGGGTATATTCCGCCTGTAGAGACTAATCTCCTCGAGGTAACTGAGATTCATTTAAGGGGTTGACCTCTCCCAACAAATGTTTCTCCATACACACCGGTCGAGAATCGAACCCAGAACCAAATGGTTAATGGGCCCAAATATCTACCATTTATGTCACACTATGTTGGTAATTAAATTTGAACTTTAGTTTATCATAAGTTTATTACTTATTAGACCAAACTTTGATTATCGAGAACAGTGTTTTAAAAACCGGATCGGTCATCGAACCGGTGAGGGTATTGGGTCACTGGTTCATTGGTCGAACCACCGGGTCACTGGTTGAACCGCATACATAAACCGGATCAAACCGGATAAATCGGAGGAATGAACCGGTCTCTTTAATAAAATTATATAGCTATTACACCGGTCGAACATGATGACTCGGTCTCTTTAAAAGTTAATGACAACTAAAAATTTAAAAAATTTAAAATGTCATAATGTCGCAACTCACAAGTTATTAAATTCAAATCTTAAATATTATCACCACACACTATAAAATAGTACAAATTACAAAACCAAATAGATTTTAAACAAAGTATAGTTGCAACATAATTTAATCGCAATAAACGAAATAACAAAGTCTAATAATAAATTTAATTCCAATGAGACATATTTGTTTCGGACACTATTTGTTTTAGTTTAGTTTTTTCTATTTACTTTTTTTAAAAAAAATAATTATGTAAAAAAAACGACGTCATTTTGATTTTTAAAAAAAAAATAACAGACGCAATCGAACCGGCGGTTCTAGAAAACCGCCGGTTCACCGATTTTTCCGGTTTTTAACGGTTCGTTCCGGTCTAACTACATGTCCGGTACAACATTTAAACCAGACCGGTTATCCCTCCGATTCACGGTTCAACCGGTCCGACCGACCGGTTCAGTCCGGTTTTTAAGACACTGATCGAAAATGAGTAGTTGTAACTTTATAAATGTATATTTATCAAAAAGTAAATTTCATACGTTTATGAAAAATATGTGTAAAATCGATACAGTGATACACTATTTAAACTTTTTTTATTTCTTTTTTAATGTGAAGTATTTGAATTTTTATTTTTTTGAACATGTGTTGTTTGGGAAAAGAATTTGTTTGTGTACTAAGTATTTTATTTAGACGTGGGGGCAGGGCAGTAACGTAAATTGAAGTGGTTGGGTTCGTTCGTGTGCGGTACGGCACAGCAGAGCACAGCACACGCTTAGTTTGTTGTAATTGTAAGTTGTAACTAACAATAGAGATTGATTAATATTGCGAGCGATCTTCGTTGCGTTGCGTTGCATTGCATTGCATGTCGTTGTTTGTTGCTTCTTCTTCATCATCATTCTATATCTATACATATATACATACTAACTAATGCAATGTTGTTGAGGAAGTAAGTATTTTCTTCTTCTTCTTCTTCTTTCGCGTATTTATTTGTTACGGAATTCTGTAATTGTTAGTTAGTTAGTAGTTTGTTTGTTTGAAATTGAATTGAACTGTATCCTTTCTGGATCCGATTGAATTTAATTGAATTGAATTCCAGCCAAAGCCCACACCATTGAATTTCCTTTTCTATCATTTCATTCCTCTTTTTTAGTTTTCAACAATTCATTCATTCATTCATTATTTCGGGGGATCTATTCTATCATTTCCCCCAAACCAAATTAACAAACTCACTCTCACCTGTATTGCATTGCATTGCATCACATCAATTAATTTCGATTGGATTTGCGTCCTTAATCAATCAATCAATTAATTAAGATTGATTGGTTAATTTAATGGGTTGTATATGCTCCAAAGGCAGCAGCAAATCTACAAATGAATATGTTGCCCAAAACCACACAATACAATTCATTCCAAACAAATCATCAAAGCATTTGGTTCTCAATAACCATGATTCCACTGCGCGCCTCATATCCAACACTTATCGCAATTCCTCCGATGAAGGACACAAACAAAATGTGTTTGGAATAATAGGAGAAGGAGGATCACAAGTAGAAAAAGATGACGATGAAGAAGAAGGTAGAAAGAGGATAAGTAGATGTTTGAGTTACGGGGAAAGGGGATCGCTTATTGTTGTTGGTTGGCCTTCTTGGCTCACTTCTGTTGCCCCTGAAGCCATCGCTGGTTGGGTACCTCGCAGACCTGACTCTTTTCACAAATTGGACAAGGTAAGCAAGCTTAATTCTCATTTCAATGCATTCTTTTTTCTTCATATTCTATAATCCACTGCTAGCTAATTCATGTCTTTATTATTTATCACACTGCAGATTGGTCAAGGAACTTACAGCAGTGTTTACAGAGCTCGCGATCTTGAAACTAACAAAATTGTAGCTTTGAAGAAGGTTAAATTCGCTAATATGGATCCTGAAAGTGTCCGTTTTATGGCAAGAGAAATCGTTCTCCTTAGAAGGCTTGATCATCCAAATGTCATGAAACTTGAAGGAATGATTACTTCAAAGCTTTCTGGTAGCTTGTATCTTATTTTCGAATATATGGAACATGATCTTACTGGCCTTTCAACAATGCCTGGCAACAAGTTTACTCAACCACAGGTATCAAAAACATTGCTTTCTCCTTTCAGCATTTTAAATTGAATATTTCCTCTAGGATTATAGTGGTATATTAAGACATGAGATATATTGAAATCGATATTTTTCTCCATCCGCGTATCTTTCTGTTGTTGTTAACTTGTCTAGTGTATTGTAATGCAGCCAATGCACTTAACTTGTTATTTGAAGCAGACACCAAATTTGTTATAAGCAAAAAGACAAAACAATAGTATATTTTCTTAAAAGGAGGCCATTAGTGGTTTCAATCCTGCTGTGTTTAAAGCTCTTAAGTTACATGTCTAATTTTCTATACATTAATTGGCTTCATGTTCTTTTTCTTTTCTCATTGCGCTAAATATTTTTCGTCATGCTGCAGATCAAGTGTTATATGCAACAACTTCTTCGTGGTCTTGAGCATTGTCACAGTCGCGGTGTTATGCATCGTGACATCAAGGGCTCAAATCTTCTGCTTGACAATAATGGCAATCTGAAGATTGCCGATTTTGGGCTTGCAACTCATTTTCAGCCATATCAAGGACAGCCTTTAACAAGTCGTGTAGTTACCTTGTGGTACCGGCCACCTGAACTTTTGCTTGGAGCTACAGATTATGGAGTTGCTGTGGATTTATGGAGTGCTGGCTGTATTCTGGCAGAACTACTTGCCGGGAAGCCTATAATGCCTGGACGAACTGAGGTAAAACTAATCTTTTGTTCTAGATATGTATTAGGAACTGAGGACATTATTGTAGAATAGAATGCATTATTTGCTAAAGTGATTGATTACAAGAGTTTCCCCCTATAACCCCCAGATAAAACTCCTTCACAGGGTAAGAATTCCCTATGCTCTGTGAAAGCTGAAGGTAAAATGGAATATCAATAAATGCTTTCTACCCATCATCTCACCACCCTATATTTCCCTTGACCTGTAACTAACTCTGCTCCCCAATCTCTTATGCAATCTCCTCTTCACCCCTTCTAGAATTTTGGTTCCCCTGCTAAGAGTGTCAATTGGACCCAAGTCATCTTTGGGCCGAACAGTATGTAGATACGTAGATTCTACATCTTATTGTACATACTGAAAGCCTTTGCATATCTTATCTTGAACATTCAAGTTATGGTGAAATAAGTGTAAAACTAATAGGTCCTTTTTATCTACTTGTATTTGCAATGTAAAAGAAATTTACAGATTCACTTGGTGTAAACTAGAAGAAACATAAATGATCACTGCATTTATAACATGTTAGTTTTATAACCACTTAAATTATCTGCAACTATGTTGCTGATGAGAATAAGGAGCTTACAAGTAAAGACGGGTCTTATAAATCGTCGACAAAAGAGGGAAGCCAGTATGCTTTTTGATCTCGTTTGAAATACTGAATTGTTTAAATATTTCTTTTCATTCAACTATCTGATTGGCATAGATATATTTCTATGATTTAATTGGGTGGTGGTGGGCACTAAGATCTGGTAATCTATCATTATAGGTGGAGCAACTGCATAAAATCTTCAAGCTTTGTGGATCTCCTTCTGAAGAATACTGGAAGAAGTCAAAGCTACCACATGCTACAATTTTTAAACCTCAACAACCTTACAAACGTGTTGTTTCTGAGACATTCAAGGATTTTCCTTCATCGGCACTGAGCCTCTTGGAGGTCTTACTTGCTATTGAACCAAGCGATCGAGGAACTGCATCTTCAGCACTTCAGAATGAGGTAGCTATAGGTTATCTTCTTCGTGAATTGACTCAACAATTATTTTACCAACTGTTTTTCTTAGTCAATATCATTTTTCGTGTTTAGTTCTTCACATCAATGCCACTTCCTTGTGATCCATCAACTTTGCCAAAGTACCCACCGAGTAAGGAGTTTGATGCCAGACTTCGAGAAGAGGAAGCTAGAAGGTATATCTTCTTTGAATCTTCTTATCATCATAGATTCTTGTGTGCTTTTGTCATATCTGATGTTTTCCTTATCTGCACAAATAGCAAAAAATGTGCTGCTAGTGTAGTAGTGTGTTTCGATGATAATTTGTCTTTTATATTGATATCGGAAACTAAAATCTCAAGGGGAATGACATTATTATTTTCAAAATTTGATTTGCAATGACTAGAGTGATAGAAAGGCTCCCGCTTCTCACTTTTGCATTCTCTTGGAGATATTGACTTTCTGAACTTATAACTCACGTAACAAGTATCCGAGTTTCTTCTTTTTTCTTGTTTCCTCTATTTTTTGGCCTTTTTATTTTGAGATGGCACCATTATTCTGATTTGTTTCTGTTATCTTATTCTTTGGCAACAATTTTCATTTGTCTATTTCACTGCTGTTGTTGCTGTTTGTTTTAAAACAGACGGCGAACAGCAAATAAAGGACAAGGAAGACAGGAATCAGTTGGAAGGAATTTTAAAGAGTCTAAAGTTGTGCCAGCACCTGATGCTAATGTTAAGCTTCAGGCATCAATAGAGGTAATTAAAATCATAAACATAGTGTTAATGGAACTATTTTGCTATAATTGTTTAGATTTATCTGATTCATCATTTTCCATGTGATTATTTTCTTCAGCAGAAGAGACGAGTGATGTGTAATTCAAAATACATCAGTGAGAAGTACAATCCTGAAAAGGAAGGAGGTTGCTTGCCTCTTGAACCTGCAAAGTCAAGAGCACATAATATCTTCTCTCATTCGGGCCAGTCAATGCATCCAAGTGCATATGGATCGTCACGCAATATGAATTTGAAAGAGGAAGTTGTTATTACTGGTCCTGATCGTGTCTTTACATCTAGAAACTCTGAAATGAGAAAACAAAACTCCTACTGGCACGGTAGGGCTGCACAATTATCAAGATTTTCTAATTCACTTGCAGTTCGAGGTGATTCACGGCTTGATATGGGTGGAGACCGTAATTTGAATTCACAGTGGCTAGAAGATCACTTTGATACGAGATCTAATCACTTGCCTGATGGTGAGTCCAATCAATTGCTGGATGGAACCAAACATTCACACAAAAAAGACTTCCATCTATTCGGGAAGGATCGTGCCATGGTAAAGAAATGACTTCCAAACTTTAATTTGTGCAATTGTTCTATTATTTTCGAGTCAGCATTACATGCTCCTCTCTGATATCATGGAAGATGATGAATTTGATAGATGTTGAGACTATGGTCTGGTTGTCTGTCTTAATTTAAAAATTTCCTAGCAATGTGTGTATTGTTTTCCTACATATATACGCACCACGAGTATAATGCTAGAGGCCTGGAATCTGTTTGTAGAATTCTTGAGAATGTTCTGTTTTTCATAATAGTTGTTTATGCTCACTGTGTCTATGGAACTCTCTAGTAATGACTTGCTTTTATTTGTGATTGCAGGATCATGCTCCCAAAAATTGCCACATCAACTATTCTGGACCACTATTTCCTCCAGAGGATAATCTTGAAGAGATCCTTAAGGAGCATGAAAGACAAATCCAACAAGCTGTGCGCAAAGCACGCCTAGCTAAGGAAAATAAAAAAGGCTGACTGTGAGAATGGCCAAACTGAATCACTATTTCACCAAGTGACATTTCAAAGGGTTTTGAATTTTGATGCATTTAATTTGGGATAAGGACATTTGAACACATGATTGTGGCTATGGCAATGGCAAAATAAACATTTTTGTTTCGGTAACTTGTCAAAATCTTGATGCCCAGAGATTATGGAAACTAGGCTTCAATGTTTTGAGTCTGACTGACACATAGGATATTCATAATAACTTAACTACCGTAGAAGGTATTGTACAGTACAAAGATCTTACCGCCAACAAACTTGCATGTTTCAGGAAGGTCTACAGTCTATAGAGAAAATGAAATTCATATATATGACCATTGATTGTATAAAAGTTTTGTGGTTTATTAAATTAACACACAAGTGGATTGTTTCATTCGAGATGGTGAGTGAGGTCATTTCCATGGTATTATTGCCTTGTACATTTTCCAAATTACATTTTTTTTATTTATTATTTAATGCGCATGATAATTGGCTATTCAAGTTTGTATGTGTATTGTTGGCATAAGAAATTCAGGATAATGCAACAAGAAATAAGTATTACATTATTATTATTATTTTATTGTAAATACTGATTTTATCTTATGTCATTTTATCATTTTAACCTTTTGTTGGGAGTATTTAATTTGTATGCGATAGTGTACATTTTTTAACACATCTATCCAAATAAATCATGTAGATATTTTAGAAAGTAACATAAAAATGACATTATGATTCGATTGACGTAATCAATTTTTACAAATAAAGATTTTACCAAATAAAGATAGGGAGACTTAGAAGATTCCATGTGAGTTTAATTCCGTTGATAAATTTGTTGTTATATGCGGAGCTGAAAATAAGAACAAGTGTGGCATAAGTGGTAGATATTTGAGCCCCTTAACCATTTGGTCCTGGGTTCGATCCCTGACCGGTGTGTATGGAGAAACATTTGTTGGGAGACGTTAACCCCTTAAATGGATCTCAGTTACCTCGAGGGATTAATCTCTACAGTTGCGTGCGGAGGATACCTTTGGTTTACAAAAAAAATTGTATATTCAATTCAATGTCTAAATATATAAATAAATAAATAAATAAATAAAAAAAGAATACGGTTGCTTGTTTTGGTTTTGACACACACACACTGACTATCGACTACTTAAAAGAAAAAGAAAAAGAAAAAGAAAAGAAAAGGGTATTTAGCCAACCAGCGGCGAGGGGAGGGGAAGAGTAGAGAATTGGGAAAGAATAATATTGAATTGGAGAAGAAGAAGACCACATTCATTCATTATGAGCAACGAATAGTAAGTTCCTTCGTTCTTCAACTTGTTAGTTAGTTAATTGATTAGTTATTGGTATTACTGTTAGTAAAGTAAATTGTTAACTGTTTTGATTTTCAGCGATTACCTGTTTAAGCTTCTCATAATCGGAGACTCCTCCGTTGGAAAGTCGTGTTTGCTTCTCAGATTCGCCGTTCGTTCCTTCTCTTCTATCTCTCTCTCTCAGATCCTTCTTTCTTTCAATCATTCACTCACTCTTTTTTATTTTCTTTCTCAGGATGACTCATATGACGACAGCTATATTAGTACCATCGGAGTCGATTTCGTACCTAACTAACTAACTAACTATATCTCTTTCTCTCTTTTTTCACTATTATTTTTATTTATATTTATATGGATCAATCAATTAATTACTATTTTTATTATTGATTGCTGCCAGAAAATCAGAACTGTGGAACAACAAGGGAAAACCGTCAAGCTGCAGATTGTATGTAACTACTAACTTCATTCATTCATTCATTATGCTTTTTTATTTACTACTCTACAAAAATAATAATAATAATAATAATAATAATAATAATAATAATAATAATAATAATAATGAATTAATTCATCTTTGTTTGTTTAGTGGGATACCGCCGGACAGGAACGATTCCGGACTATAACTAGCAGTTATTATAGAGGAGCACATGGAATCATTATTGTTTATGATGTCACTGACATGGAAAGTTTCAACAATGTCAAGCAGTGGTTGCATGAAATCGATCGTTATGCTAATGACACTGTATGCAAGCTTCTTGTTGGGAATAAATGTGATCTCATTGACAACAAACTTGTTCACACACAAACTGCCAAGGTAGTACTACTTATTAAGAAATTTAATGTAGAAATTGTTCACTTAAAAGAAGCATGGGCCTGAATGAAGAATATATCAGTTACTCTGTATGTTAAAGACTTGTCTGACATATCCTTCATGTTCATGACCCACAGGCATTTGCAGATGAGCTTGGTATCCCTTTCCTTGAGACAAGTGCTAAAGACTCTATCAATGTCGAGCAGGCTTTCTTAACTATGGCAGCAGAGATTAAGAACAAGTATCTACTATTTCTAGCTTCCCTTATTCTCATTTCGGATCATATCCATTCACAAATCATTATTAATTGCTGCTAGGTCACTCATGATGAGTTTGTGCCATTTTCTTTTCCTTTTTTAAATGACATTTTATTTATACATGAATGGTAAAATATGTTTTGTATAAAATAATAACAAAGCTTTATCTGAGGAATAAACGATGGCCTAAATTTCCATAATCAAGAATTTGATAGTTTACAGATAATGTGTGCCAACATATATTAGACAACAAGTTCCATGAATAAGACAAGTATTAACTTTGAGTTGTTTTGGACCTTGATTTGAATATGCAGGCTGGGAAGCCAACCAACTGGTAGTAAGTCAGCAGAATCTGTTCAGATGAAGGGGCAACCAATCCCACAGAAGACCAACTGCTGTGGTTAGGTTGAACTTGTAAATTTCCATCTCTTTTTTAACTCTTAATAGTAAAATAGAGAGACCGTGTTTCTTTAATCTGTTATGACATGGATGTTTCAGTCCTTGGATAATATAGTTCCTCACTCTTATGGTTGCTGACTACTCAAATTTAGAGTGAATGGGAAGCAATTTCTCATACGCATCATATATTAGCTTAAGGCTTTGACCATACAATTTCTCAAACATATTTCATAAGTGCACACAGCAACTGAAGTCATTCCCAATTAATGCTATGCATGCAATATATACAATAGATTGATTGATGATGATACTTTCTATGTTGTAGAGGCCTTCAAAATCGAGCTTAAACGTTGTTGGAAATCAACTTAAATCTGATAATCTTATACAATATTCAGCCACCAAGCTATATGAAAGCTTTGTGTCTTCTTTTCTATCAAGTTTTGACTTGCCTTTCCTCCTAAAAAAACAAATAATTCAGCTTAAACTTAATTTAAAAAGGATGGTGACAAGTTCGCTATACTTTAAATCAGATGGATTATGATATCCAAGTGTGCTGAATTGATTAAAAATATTTATACTTGTCCAATTTATCACGTCTTTAATGGTATGATTATAGTACTACGCTCTCCGTCCTTAATTATAAGTAAAAGTCGACTTTTCAGATTCATTGAATAATTAATGTATCTGGCATATATTAAGATTAGATACATCATTTTTTGAATGAATTTTAAAAGTACATTTTTGTTTATAATTAAGAATGGAGGGAGGGAGTATGTAATAATTCTTTATATAAAATGGTTTTTTCTAGGTTACCTTCACAAAGAGGTGTGCAACCAACACACCATGATGTGAACCCAATTAAAATTGGACAAGTGTATTATTTATCTCTTTCACACTTTTAACTATTATTTTCCATAAAGTTGTATATACTTTTGTTATTTCCAAATTGGTCCAATCTATATATTGTTTATTAACTTAAGTTTTTATTGTAAAAATCAATTAAAACAACATCACAATGCAACTAAAAAAATAAATCATAACATAACACCATCGTTGTTCGTCTCTTCATCACAGACTTTCAATGTAATTTTATTGTAATTTTAGATTTAGATTCATCACAGACTCCTGCTGAACTTCATCACAGACTTTCAATATAATTTTAGATTCAATTATTTTTGAGATTCAAAATTAGATCTGGATCGACAACATCTTCTTTCATGTTCGCAGTTATGGGTGGCGGCAAGTAATTGATTTTAGTTCATTGATTTCATTTTCTCTCATCTAGTTTCAAATGGAATGGATCTGTAATGGTATTTTTTGTATGCTTTCAAATTCCAATTCTCTCAACTTTGTTCCAAAACCAGCCATCTTTGTTGACCTCTCCGGCGATGAACTTAATGTCGACGCCTCCTTCCCAATTTCTATCTTCTCTTCTTCGGTTTGATTTCGTTTACATTACTCAAGAATCAAGATCACAAAGAACAAAATTAATTAATTGATCATGATTCAATTTCAGTTAAGGATTTTCTATAAAAAAGAAAAATCAATAAAGGATTCATAAGAAACATTAAAAGGTGTGGTGGTGAAATGAGATAAGAAAAAAAAGGAGAACAAAATTAGAATTGTGAAAGAGGAAGAATTATGAAATCTGGTGTTGAATTGTGGCGGAGTTGAAAGACAGAGGAGAGTGAACAGTCAGTCACAAATATTTCAGATTTAAAAAATAAATAAATGTTAAATAACAATAATGCTTATCACTTTAAATAAGTAAATTAATTTTTATTTTGTAAAAATCATGGACTTCCTTAAAATTTTCAGTAAAAAACTAATTATTTTTTGTTACAAAATCAAATAAAATCATGAGGTAAAAAACTGAGCAACATAGAAACATAATTATTGACCGTAAAAATTGCTAATGGTACCAATCATAGTTTATTTAAAAAAAATGGTTTATAATGGTTTAAAAAAGAATTGCTAAAGGGATGCAGATTTGATTCTCATTTTAGATAAATTTGTATTTTTTTTAATATAATAGACCACGTGATTGTGATGAACCGGTAAAAAGCAAATAAGGAGAAAACAGCGATTGTGCGATTGTGCAAATATTAGTTCTGCTAGGGTTTCACAGAACAACGATTGCGATCGTTCGATTGCGATTGAAGGAGAAAACATTCTACATACTCAGCTGATTGCGATTGTGTGATTGCGATTGAAGGAGAAAACATGGTCTGCTAGGGTTTCACATAACAGCGATTGCGATTGAAGTTTCACAGAACAGCGATTGCGATTGAAGTTTCACAGAGGCAGCGATTGAAGTTCATGATCCTCTATTAACTTGTATTTTCTTTGTTATCCTCAACGATTGCATTCTTTTCGGTCGCCGCCAGATGACCTCTGAAACGCTCTGGATTCGGTGATAGATGTTCTGTTTTCTGTTTTGTCCATCAATTCGATTCGAATCGTTATACTGCAACGAGCTCGTCTTCTCTCTCTGTTATGTTTGTGATAAGATTCGCGATTCTCTGCTTTGTTTGACATAGGGTTTGCTTTTTGTTTGTTTTTTTTTGCTCGGTTTGCGATTCTCTTCTCTACGCTTGTAAGTTGAGAATTTGCTTAAGTTGTTGTCTCTGGGTAGTCGGTGCTGCTCGAGAGTTGGGTGCCTCTCCGATTTCGGGAGAGTTTTGTGTGTTCCCTTGACTCTATTGTAATTCACTCACGTTTTATCCAGTTTGTTCAATTAATTTTCGATAATATGTCTGAGGTTAATTTTGAATCTCTTAACCTTGATGAGGAGGAAGAATTGAATTTTGTGGTGGGGGAGGATACCGATGAACAAAACGACTTGAATCTATGTCTGGTGGGTTGCTTCGTTCATGATAGACCCATACGGTTTAATAGTATGAAGGCGTGTCTAGTCGATGTTTGGAGACCGGTGAAGGGGATGACAGTGAAGGAAGCTACTCAAGGGTTGTATCTATTCAAAAAATTTCACCCTCTGGATGTGGAGGAGGTTCTCAAAGGCGGACCTTGGACTTTTGATAATTTTACATTGATTATTGACAGGTTGAAGATAGGGGTTGCTCTACAGGATATCCCTCTTTTTCATGTCAATCTTTGGGTGCAAATCCATGATGTACCAATTGGCATGATGCTTGAGACGGTGGGGAAAGGTCTTGCAAATTATATTGGGGAATTTGTGGAGTATGATAAGAATAACAACACAAATTTCTGGAGGAAATATATGAGGGTGAAAGTTAGGGTGGATGTCAGGAGCCCGTTGAAGATCGGGAAGAAGATCAAATTGAATGGTGGACAGGGGGTGTTGTGAAGTTTAAGTATGAAAAACTCAGTTTGTTTTGCTTTGTATGTGGACGACTTGGTCATGCAGAAAATAAGTGCGAGGTTAAGTATGCTATGGAAAGAGAAAAAGGGCTGCAAGTCTAGTAGCGGAAGGATCAGAAGTTCGAACTCATCAGCATTTTTTATCGGCAGGTCCTAGCAGTTCCCAGGACTGCCGGGACTCATGATTATTCTTAGTTGGAATTGTCGGGGTTTGGGCGGCCCGAGTGCAATTCCTAATCTAAAAAAGCTTGCCCGGGGACACAAGCCATATATTTTATTCCTGTCCGAGACTTTATCGCATAATAGACATATTGAATCCATTCGTGTTATGTTGGGATTTGATTCCTATTTAGCTATTGATGTGGAGGGCAGAAGTGGAGGTCTGACAGTGTTCTTGAAGGATAGTAGTAAGTGCCGAGTGCTTAATTACACGCGTAATTTTATTAATATGTTAGTGGAAGATGAGCAGTGGGGTGAGTGGAGGCTAACGTGTTATTATGGGTATCCTGAACGGAGTAGGCGTCGTGCTGCTTGGGATCTCTTGCGAGATTTAGGTAATATGTCTTCTATTCCTTGGTGTATTATTGGTGATTTCAACGACTTACTCTCTCAGGCTGATAAAAAAGGTATTCATCCTCACCCGAATGGTTTGTGTATGGGATTCAGACAGACAGTTAGTGATTGTGATTTAACAGATATTCCAATTGAGGGACATCCGTTTACTTGGATAAAGAGTCGAGGTACCCCTCATGTGATTGAAGAAAGGTTATATAGGGCTATGGCTAGTACTAGTTGGCTTCAGTTATTTCCACATGTGAGGTTATCTGATCTTCTGGCTTCACATTCAGACCATAGTCCAATATTGCTACAATGTAAGCCTATTATTAGGACACAAATCAATCATTCTTTCCGGTTTGAGAATAGTTGGCTAAACGAGCCTGATTTAGAGGATGTGGTGGTTGAGTGTTGGGGGGGAGAGAGAATCTGGAGGTGGTTGACCGAGTGACTAGATGTGCTAATAAGCTTCAAAGGTGGGGAAAAAAGAAAAGGATAAGGTTTAAAGAGGAGATTGATGAATGTGTTAGGCGGATGAATGAGGTCCGAGGTAACCAGGATGAAGAGGGGAGTATGCACTATCAAGAGTTATCGGAAAGGCATGCCACTTTGCTGATACAAGAGGAGGGGTACTGGAAGCAAAGGGCTAAAATGCATTGGCTCCAAGAGGGGGATATGAACACTAGATTTTTCCATATGTCAGCAACTGTGCGTAGCAAAAAGAAAAAGGTCACAAAGTTGATTGCTGATAATGGTACAGAGGCACATACTCAGGAAGAACTTTGTGAGGTGGTCAAGAGTTACTTTGATACTCTCTTCAAACCAAGAGATGGAGATTATGACCCCGTACTTAATCTTATTCAGCCGCGACTGACCGACGATGATAATTTCGTTCTGACGGCGCCTATTACTAAAGTTGAAATTCAGCAAGCGTTGTTTCAGATGCATCCAGACAAATCTCCTGGACCAGATGGGTTTAATCCAGCTTTCTATCAGAGGTTTTGGGAACAGTGTAGTGATGATATATTTAGTGCCGCATCTACTTGGCTAGAGAGGGGATATTTCCCTACCAGTCTCAATGAAACAAATATTTGTCTTATTCCTAAATGTGACAATCCTACATCAATGAAGGATTTGCGCCCTATTTCGCTTTGTAATGTCTTGTATAAAATGATCTCTAAAGTGCTAGCCAACAGGTTGAAGTGTTGTCTAGATAAATGTGTTTCTCAAGAGCAGTTTGCTTTTGTGGAAGGTAGATCGATCCTTGATAATGCTCTTATTCCCACAGAAGTTATCCATGCTTTGAAGCGGAAGACCCAGGGTTGAAGAGGTGAGTTGGCACTAAAGATTGATATTAGCAAGGCCTATGATAAGGTGGATTGGGGGGTTTCCTCCGCGGAGTTATGACTAAGATAGGGTTCACTAATGTCTGGATTCGGTGGGTTATGATGTGTGTTAGTTCAGTCAACTATTCGGTGTTGATGAATTCTGACCGAGTTGGTCCTATTTCGCCAGGTCGAGGTTTGCGACAAGGTGATCCATTATCTCCTTATTTATTTATTTTGGTCACAGAATGTTTAACTGCTCTCATTCATCAAGCTGTTGGTAGGGGTGACCTTCATGGTGTGAGGATTTGTCGTGGTGCTCCAGAGGTCTCTCATCTCTTGTTTGCAGATGATTGTTTCTTATTCTATAGGGCTAATGTAGCTGAGGTGAATGAACTCATGAGGATTTTACATACTTATGAAACAGCTTCAGGTCAGGAAGTTAACCTCGTTAAATCAGAAGTTTTTATCAGTCGGAATATGTCTCAGGCAGCTAAAGAAGATCTCTCTTGTATCCTTGGTGTCAAACTTGTATTAGGTACGGGTATATATCTTGGATTACCATCCATGGTTGGCAGAAGTAAAAAAAGCAATATTTTCCTACATCAAGGATCATATTTGGAAAAGAATTAATTCCTGGAGAGGGCGTGCGCTGTCAAAGGCAGGCAAGGAAATAATGATAAAGTCGGTTCTGCAGGCAATACCCTCATATGTAATGAGTATGTTTATTCTTCCTGCTTCACTTATTGATGATATTGAAAAAATGATAAATGTTTTTTGGTGGAGGGGTGGTAATAATAATAATAATAATAATAATAATAATAAAGGTATTCATTGGTTAGCATGGGAGAGACTTGCTTGCCCGAAAGCTCATGGGGGTTTAGGCTTTCGTAATTTTGAAGCTTTTAATAAGGCTATGATTGCAAAACAAGTTTGGAATATCGTCCAGAATCCGAACTCATTGGTAGCAAAATTAATTAAAGCCAGATATTTTTCACATTCCTCTTTATTTGAGGCTCCATTGGGATACAACCCCAGCTTTGCATGGCGTAGTATGTGGCAAGCTAGACAAATTCTTTCTCTTGGATGTAGGTGGTGGATTGGGAGTGGGGATAAAATTCGTGTTATGCATGACCCTTGGTTGCGTGGGAGTGCTAATAGATGGGTGCCCTCGCCTCAACCAACAGGTGTATATCAGTTATCTGTCAGAGATTTGTTACACGAAAATTATAAAGCGTGGAATATAGATAAGGTTCGAAACTTGTTTTCAAAGGATGTAGCGGAGAAGATTCTGGAGACACCACTTGTTAGCTCGGTCCGTGAGGATAAAGTGGTCTGGGAGGAGGAAAGAAACGGGTGCTATTCAGTGAAATCAGGGTATAAGTTAGCTATGCGTTACATAATAGGTAGCGACAAATATCATGTTGTGGGTAATTGGAATGGTATTTGGAAAGCTCAAGCTCCGCACAAGGCACGTCATCTGCTTTGGCGCTTATGTAGAGGATGTCTCCTGGCTCGTTCTCGATTGTTGGAAAGGCGAGTGGAATGTACTCTCAATTGTCCTGTGTGTGAAGAGGTGATTGAGGATGAGCTTCACATATTCTTTAGGTGTGCAGTAGCCCGGGATAGTTGGAGTGCAGCTGGTTTGTCGTCTGTCTTACATAATGCTACGTACCAACAAACTAATGCTATGGATCGTATTTTCGCTGTTTGCAGCAATGAAAGTAGTGATACTGTTGGTAGAGTGGCTATGTTACTCTGGTGCATTTGGCACAATCGTAATGATAAGCTTTTGAATGATAATGTCAATTTGCCACGTCAAATTGGAAGACATGCTTTTGATGCTTGGAATGATTGGTACTCAGTACATAAGTTACAGAGTAATAATGTGAGCGGGACTACAGCAGCAGATTTGGTAAGGTGGGAGAAACCAGCTCTAGACTGGGTAAAATGTAACGTTGATGTTGCCTTTGTGTCTGGATCTGGAAGGACCTCGATGAGATTGTGTTTTCGCGATAATAGTGGTCATTTCATGGCCGGTATGACACTGTGGCAGCAAACTGTGATTTCATCTGTAGAAGGAGAAGCATGGGCTTTACTTTTAGCAATGGAAGAAGCTATGCATAGAGGACTGGATCGAGTTCAATTTGAAAGTGATTCGAAAGTTTTGATAGAGGTCATTCAAATGAAGCGTAGAGGTAACTCTGAGTTTCTTTCAATTGTTCATGATATCCTTAGTCTTATGTCATCTTTTATAAACTTTGAGGTTAAGTTTGTTAGGAGGCAATCGAATTTGGTTACTCATACTCTTGCTAGGGCGGCCAATTCTTGGGCTAGCTTCCATAGATTTGAGAATATTCTCTTTTGTATTGAACATTTAGTTTTTAATGAAATGCAGTAAGTTTGTTTGATTCAAAAAAAAAAGACCACGTGAAAAGAGGGAAAAAATGAGAGGCAAAAATAAAGGTTTAGGGTTAGTATCTCGGAGCAAGTTTAAAATATAAGAGATATAATAATAATAATAATAAATATTTAACATTATTTTTTGAAGCAATAAATAATATTAAATATTTAACATGTTGAGAGAGATATAGAATTTCATATTTATTAGATGTTGATTACAAAATTGTATTAAATTGATTGATCTAGTGTATTGGCAAAATGCACAAAATAGATCTTAAAGGTTGTGAATTCGATTCTTTGTGAGGTTTTTTTAACATTTTATTTGAATTAATCTTAAGGTAAAATGAGAGAAAAAATGAGCTTAGCAAAACGGAACAAGCTTGTAGTATGTGATAAAATTATCGGTTCAACTATTTGATAAGTATTAGTAAAAAAAATAAAATAGTTAATAAATATAAAATGGTATTATCCATCGTCCACAAGTCTTAGCTCAACTAACGAAAATTTCAAAATTTTTAGGTCAGACTTCATGACCGGGACTCGAACCCCGGCTCCCTCACTTGTGTGTGTGTGTGTGTGAGCTTGGACGAACCGGGCATAAAAAAACATAGTCCAAATGCAATCAGACTTTTTTGGACCAAGTCCATGTAGCCCAAATAAAAATTGGACTGGTTGGGCTAGCCAGAGGGCTTCGGGCCAACCCAATATAAAAAATGGCATTTTGTAAAAAAAATGCCAATAAAAATATAAAAAACTATCATCTAATTGAAAAAATATAGTCTAATGTGTAAGCTTAATAAAAAGACTTATATTTATCTAAAACTTTTTAAAAAATTAAGTTTATAATTTATTAATTTGATTTAATTTTTTTTAAATGAATCAAACTAGAGTTTAATTTATATTTAATGTTGATGTAAAATTTTTTAACACTTGCATACAATTATATCTCAATAAAATTAATAACTATGAGAAACTAATACATCAAAATGACATAAAAAATTAATAAACGAATATTTAGCCCGCGTGACCTATCGCTCCGGTTTGATCCGTTAACCTATGATCTGGTTCGTCCATATCCGTTTAGAGGCAGGCATCATATCCCTATTGGGTCTCTCGCACGCCATGGGAATGGTGGACCGATTAGGTTAGGGAACTCGCCTAATACATTTATCACAGATCAATAAGTTAAATTTATTAACTTGAAATATATTTTAAATTATATTTCGAATAATTAGAACATATTAATTATAATTTATTTAAAATTATACACGGGTCGGTAGTTTCAATAAAACAAATTTATTAATTTAATAAATTTTATAAGAAATAACACAATAGTTTCACTTATATTTCAACAATATTTTATAAGAAATTTTTAAATAAATTATAATTAATATGTTCTAATTATTCAAGATTAATGAACTTCCCCTAAAATGAATCGTTCAAGGGAAACCCAGATTCGATTTATGATGGTAACAAATTTTTACCAGAATTCTATCCGAACTTTAGATCACCGAGACTCACTTTCCCTGAAAACTAGAAGGTAACACAAGAAAGAAAAAAAACCAAAGAAAGAAAAGAAAAGATCATATATTTAATCAACAATTTTTACGTTTAAAAAAAAGTTAGGGGCGTATTGAATTGAAATTTCAATGGATTTTAAAAGACTTTTTTATGTTAAAAAATTTCATTGGTATTCAATCAAAACTTTTATAAAATCAAATCAAATATTGTGGTATTCAATTAAGATAATTAAGATTTTTTTTCAAGGCAATGAAATCCGTTGTTATTCGATTGAGATTTCTCATGACTTATAAAATGTCACTTGGTATTCAAAAATCAACATATTTTGGTGGATTATTTCATATAGTGGATTTCGTGAGACTTTTCGGTTAAAAATACACTTGAGAGACTCTTCCAACAATCTCACCAAAAATTTTGAGACTTTTTCAAACTCTACAAGACTTTTTTCCTTTCAAAGTTCATCATCATTGTACCAGAATTTTTCTTATTCTTTTCTTTCTTCACTTGCTTATCAAATATGATTTTTGCAAGTTTTGTTTTTGAACAAATTCTGCAACTTTTTTTCATATTGGATTCAACACTTTTGTTATTTCTTGTGTTATTCCGGCCATTGAAGTGAGTTATGCAGTTAATTAACAATAAAAAATTACATTTTTTTTATATATACAACCGGTAATTGGTGATTCACTTGCTCCATATGTTTTTATTTCCAACATCGTACGTAAAGAAAAACACAGAACTTTTTATCGTTTTTTTTTTGTTGTTGTTTTGGATCCCAAAAAAAAAAAAAAATTTATTTATTACTCTTATAATTTTTTTTATTAAAATTTATTGATTCTTTTGAAATTTTCCTAATATATATTGAGTCTTTTGAAATATTTCTAATATATAAAGTATTATGAAATCTTGATTATAAAAAAAATTTTTAAAAAAACCTCTCAAAATCCATTCAAATCATATGTTAAAAATTTTGATTGTAAAAAGTCTTTTGAAAAAAATCTTTTAAAATCTCACAAAATCAATATAATCCCACAAAGTCTTTTAAAATCTTCAAATCTTTTTTTATCAAAATAGTCTTTCAAAATCTTAATCGAATACATCCCCTAGTTTTGATAATCTAGCCGATGAATACTTAAAAAAAACAAAAAACCAATAAATAAATACTAAGGTAGCTTCTATAAATAAATAAAAAAATACTAAGGTAGCTTATGCATGCGCGTCTTAATTTGATGCTTGTTAAAATACAAAATGTCATTAATGAAGTTTGAAGATATAAAACAGCATTAATTAAAATTGGGGTGAATATGAAATTAACAAAATATATATGTTAAAAGGTGTAAAATGATTATAAGTGAGAGTGTGAGACATAGTTAATTATGTGGTTGTGTTCTATTGGTTCCACATAGGGGTGTGCAGCTTGCACACCAACTTGAAAAGGCAACCTAGCACACACCCCACTAATATCTTTAATTATCTGTCATAAAAAAATATGAAAATTTTATATTTTAAAAATATTTGTCGAGACAAATTGAATAACATCTTATGTGATAATGTTTATTTTTATATATTAATAAAAAATTACAATCAAAATAGATTATATCAATAGTGTTACACGACAATTAAAAACATAACCAAAGCATGTGTAAATTTTTTTATTTTAAAGATTTAAGCTACTTTGATAAACTAACCCCTAAACTCATTAAGGATTTTTTTAATAAAAAATAAAATCAACCAGTGATGGATTTGGATCCTCTCCAATTTTTCCTCATGTTTTCTCAGGATCCAATCCCGGTAGTGATTGATATCTGGCCAAGATAGAATGAAAAAGATAAAGATGATTCGAAGAAGCTATTGTCCTTTTTGTTTGTTCTTCATTCTCATTAGTTTTCATGCATATTTTACCTCAATATCAATAATAGTTTAAAACTTCGATAAAAAATTAAAATAAAAAAATTGGAAATCAAATCTAGTGTATGACTCCAGTAGTTAAAATTTGCGATCGGGAGGGGGCTGGAACCACTTGATGCCAGAACTGACTCCCGAACCAGATTAAACTGGTGGTGAAAACCAAAAATAAAAAAATAAAACTAGTTACGATTCATTGGATATTGTTGGTTACTTTATTTTATCAAACTTACGAAAATAGTCCCCTTATTATAAAATTAAATTTATTGGTTCTCTATTTTCATATTTGTTACAATTTTAGTTTCAATTCATATTTTTCTTCTAAAAGTGATGATTTTTTGTGTCTTGATTTACCGTCTCCAATATTATATATTAAAGATGAAATATCTCATTTGTGATTGAAATTTACATTTTCTTGCATCAAAAGTCGCCATGGGGGAAAACACGAGTTAGGAATTTGCAATAAATGTAAAAATAGAGATGCAAAAACATTTAATTTTAAAGTAAAGGACTATCATCGTGAGTTTAATTAAATAGAGGGCCAAAAATGCAATTTAATTATCAAGAATATTGTGAAGACCACCAAAGGTGCAATTTAAGTCTCGAGTATATATAACTCCAAAGGTTTGATTTAGTGGTAAAAAGACAGGTCTTGAATCCAAGAGATCCCGGGTTCGAGCTCCGCTAGTATCTTTGAAGAGAGGTAAATGTAATAACCTTTGCAAGCGCATTTTGAGCCCGTAAGACCTTATCTGCCTTGGACTAGGGCAACATCCCCTCACCCTAAATTTTCTATTATAAAAAAAAAAGTCTCGAGTATATATTGTGAAGACCGTGATCTCAAAATACATTGATATGGAAAAGTTATTATCCAATGCACGTATGTTTATTATGTAGCGAATTCCCCATACAGATAGAGGCGCCTATAAAAAAAATACTCCGAAGGCTTCGGCATCGAGATATCATTAGCCGAAGAAGACCCTGGCCAATCCATGTGTAAGTATCCACACTGATAAACAAATTACATACAGAAATCCCACCCAATATAAGTGTTGACTGGTTGACCTATACACAAAGGCTCAGATATAATCTAAACAGTAGACACGAATTATGCTTAAGTTTTAGCAATAAATCCCTAGTCTTCCAATATAATGACCCCAATTAAAAACACAGAAACTTGATGATATTTTACTCAAATAGTAATTAGAAATTATGTCATAGTTTGTCAAATTAATATGACCCCAATTAAAAACCGAAAGACTTTCAAGTATGTAGGGTTTTACTTCTACAATCAATATTGATGGGCTCTGCTTCACAATAATATCGCACAGCAGAGAACTATTTGGGAATCAGAGGATATCAGTAACATCTGAACAGCATATACATTATATCAGTTGCAGACTTGCAGGTGCAAAATAAAAAACCACCCAAAAATATGATTGGATTTAGGTAAATTAAATTGAGGGTGAGACAAGATTTTCAAATACAAGCATTTGATTGACTTAAAAAATTTCAGAGACAAAGGTTGTAGATAACCCTAAGTAGACTTAGCCTTTAAAATAACTAAACTAACGTAAACATTTGTCCTACATGTGGATTTTCTAAGTGAATCACAGATCTGCAGGCGAACCCCGGGTAAAAAGAGGAACAAACATAGCAGTGTTTTAGAAGCTAAGGAGGAATTGAAAGTAGAAGCTAATTGCTCGCCACCACCACACATATTAGACACTGATATAGGAAATGATTATAAATAAATCCTTATAAGAAAGGAAAACAAAGTTGAAAAAGAATTATAAGAAATAAAAACAATGAACAATGGTGATCCTGATCCTGATAGTGAGCAACATAGAATTAAAAACAAAGTAATACTATATCTATAACAATAACAATATAAACTCTCTCCCTCCCTAGTCCCGGTTGAAGAAGTTCTCAAGATGTACAGCAGGGCTTGGTTGAATTGGTGGTTTCAGATCCCCCAATGGCGATGGTCTTGCCTTCTTTAATATTGGCAGCTCCAGCTGCAGCAGGTTCATTGGAAGACAGTGATTTCTTACTGATTATGCGATATATCTCTCCAAGGATTGTTTGGAAAGCCTTCTCCACATTGGTTGCTTCAAGAGCAGATGTCTCAATGAAAGAAAGGCCTTCCTTCTCGGCATAACTCTGAGCATCCTCTGTGGCAACGGCACGGAGATGCTTGAGATCGGTTTTGTTGCCAATCAACATGATGACAATGTTAGCATCGGCATGGTCCCTGAGTTCCTTTAGCCATCTTTGGACATTGTCGAAAGTGGTGGGTTTGGTGACATCATAGACGAGAAGAGCACCGAGGGCACCACGGTAGTAGGCACTGGTGATGGCCCTGTAGCGTTCCTGTCCAGCAGTATCCCATATCTGAGCTTTCACAGTTTTTCCTTCAACCTGCCAAACCAACCATCATAACCAACACTACATTTAATTCACTTTGATGATATAATTTAATCAATTAATAATAGTTTAGAAAACATATGAATGAATATGACACCAGCAGCAGCCTAATGTATAGAAACAATTCCCCTGGTAGTAAAATTGCAATGCTTTTGAATAAATAAATTGCTTAAAATTAGAGTTTCAATATTATGTTTGGTTAGCAAGAAAGAATTGATGCAAATTGCAAATTACAATGAATGAAGAGAGCAAAAGAAGCGGTAGCAGGAGGAGTTCGAGATCTGAGATCTTAGAAGAAGAAGAAAATGGATACTGTAAGTAACTGACCTGAAGGGTACGGGTTGCGAATTCGACGCCAATAGTGGACTTGGACTCAAGACAAAACTCGTTGCGAGTGAATCTGGATAGAAGATTAGATTTACCGACGCCTGAATCGCCGATAAGTACTACCTTGAACAGATAATCGTATTCTTCCTCTCCTCCTCGACGACTCATCTTTCCTTCTTTCTCTCTTTTTCAACTCACTCTCTCTTCTTTCTTTCTCTATTCACTCTCTTTCTCCTTTTTTTTTTTTCCCTTCAATGAAATTATTTTTTGAATCACAATTTTTGACAAAGTACAATAAGAGCATCCACAATGGAGCTCCCCAAGTTTGAGATCTTAACTGGGTCTCACATGTACACATCATTCATTTATTATTTTTTAACAATAGTTCTTAATAAGCACTCAATCCCTCCAACTCAGCACCTCTTCAAAAATTCTAAATGGGTCCCGTCAATAACTACACATCACAATATCTTATTATTTAATAATTCATAAAAGTAAGTGGGTCCCATAAAAAAATTTATTTTAATGAAAACTAAGGTGGGCCCCAGAGGAGAGAGAAAACTCTTATTTAAGAATCGGTTCCTATTAAGAATTCAAAAGTGTACTGCTCCAATGGTAGATCTTATTAAGAACTGGTTCTTAATAGTATAAGATCCACCATTGGAGATGGTCTAATGAGTTATTTTGGTAATAGAATTTTTAACTGCTCTCATTCACCAGGCTGTTGGTAGGGGTGACTTTCATGGTGTGAGGATTTGTCGTGGTGCTCCGGAGGTATCTCATCTTTTATTTGCAGATGATTGTTTCTTATTCTGTAGGGCTAATGTAGCTGAGGTGAATGAACTCATGAGGATTTTACATACTTAGTCAAAATCATAAGTTTTTATTAGTCAAAATATGTCTCACGCAGCTAAAGAAGACCTCTCTCGCATCCTTGGTGTCAAACTTGTATTAGGTACTGGTATATATATTGGATTACCGTCCATGGTTGGTAGAAGTAAAAAAGCAATATTTTCCTACATTAAGGATCGCATTTGGAATAAAATGAATTCTTGGAGAGGGTTGCGCTGTCAAAGGCATGTAAGGAAATAATGATAAAGTCGGTATTGCAGGCAATACCATCCTATGTAATGAGTATGTTTATTCTTCCTACTTCACTTATTGATGATATTGAAAAAATGATAAATGCATTTGGTGGAGGGGCGGCAATAACAATAACAATAATAATAAATGTATTCATTGGTTAGCATGAGATAGACTTGCTTGCCCGAAGGCTCGTGGGGGTTTAAGCTTTCGTAATTTTGAAGCTTTTAATAAGGCTATGGTTGCAAAACAAGTTTGGAATATCGTCCAGAATCCGAACTCGTTGGTAGCAAAGTTAATTAAAGCTAGATATTTTCCACGTTCCTCTTTATTTGAGGCTCCATTGGGATACAACCCTAGCTTTGTATGGCGTAGTATGTGGCATGCTAGACAAATTATTTCCCTTGGGTGTAGGTGGCGGATTGGGAGTGGGGATAATATTCGTGTTATGCATGACCCTTGGTTGTGTGGGAGTGATAATAGATGGGTGACATCGCCTCAACCAGTAGGTGTATATCAGTTATCTGTCAGAGATTTGTTACACGGAAATTATAAAGCGTGGAATATAGCTATGGTTCGAAACTTGTTTTCAGGGGATGTAGCAGAGAGGATTCTGGCAACAACACTTGTTAGCTCGGTCCGTGAGGACAAAGTGGTCTAGGAGGAGGAAAGAAATGAGTGTTATTCAATGAAATCCGGTTATAAGTTAGCTATGTGTTACATAATATGTAGCGACAAATATCATGTAGCGGGTAACTGGAATGGTATTTGGAAAGCTCAAGCCTCGCACAAGGCACGTCATTTACTTTGGCGCTTATGTAGAGGATGTCTCCCGACTCGTTATCGATTGTTGGAAAGGCGAGTGGAGTGTACTCTCAATTGTCCCATGTGTGATGAGGAGATTGAGTATGAGCTTCACATATTCTTTAAGTGTGCAGTAGCCCGAGATAGTTGGTGTGCAGCTGGTCTATCTTCGGTCTTACATAATACTGCGTACCAACAATCTAATGCTATGGATCGTATTTTCACTATTTGTAGCAATGAGAGTAGTGATACAGTTGGTAGAGTGACTATGTTACTCTGGTGCATTTGGCACAATCGTAATGATAAGTTTTGGAATGACAATGTCCAGATGTCACGCCAAATTGGAAGATATGCTTTTGATGCTTGGAATGATTGATACTCGGTTCATAAATTACAGAGTAATAGTGTGAGTGGGACTACAACAACAGATATGGTAGGGTGGGAAAAACCAGCTCTAGGCGGGGTAAAATGCAACGTTGATGTGGCGTTCGTGTCAGGCTCTGGAAGGACCTCAGTGGGCTTGTGTTTTCGCGATAATAATGGTCAGTCATGACTGATATGACACAATGGCAGCAAACTGTGATTTCATCTGTAGAGGGAGAAACATGAGCTTTACTTTTAGCAAATGCAAGAAGCTAAACATAGAGGTTTGGATCGAGTTCAATTTGAAAGTGATTCAAAAGTGTTGATTGATGCAATTCATATGAAGCGTAGAGGCAATTCCGAGTTTCTTTCAATTGTTCATGATATTCTTAGTCTTATGTCATCTTTTCTAAACATTGAGGTTAAGTTTGTTCGGAGGCAAGCGAATTCGGTTGCTCATACTCTTGCTAGGGCGGCCAATTCTTGGACTAGCTTCCATAGATTTGAGAATATTTTCTTATGTATTGAACATTTAGTAGTTAATGAAATGCAGTAAGTTTGTTTGATTCAAAAAAAAAATTTGTTGCACTTTTCGGTATTTGATCTTGTGAACGGAAAGAGTGAGGTGTAGTATTTTTGTATGACGTTTTTCATTCCTTCAAACCAAAGAGTATGCTAAAAATTAAAAGGATGAATTTGCAAACAAACTCACAGCATCTAAGTTTAAGTTAATAGCATAAAACATCAGACTCAAGTCTACAAGTAATGTGACAAAACAAAAGTAATCGAAATACTCATGTCTTTTGATCTGCATCGTTGATAATCTTGTCATTGATTGAATCAGTGGATGATCAAATATGATTTGTCAATCTAAACCAAACGAACACCGCAAAAAACAGTAAAGCAAGCGAACACTGTACCAAGATAGGAAATCAAACGAACACCGCACAAAGATGAGACACGCTGCAAAGAAGAAATCACAAAATAAAACAAGAAAATTTTAATCTATGTGAAAAAATACTTATTTAGTGTATGTTTGGTAAACAAAATAAGCTAGCTTATAAACTTGTTTCATAAAATTATAGGTGTTTGGTAACAAGCTTTTTTCACTAGCTTATAGCTTTTTTTCAGATGCTATTTCAAGTAGCGTTTGAGCTTATAGCTTATAGCTTTTTACCTTTCATTCCAATTTTAACCTCATTATTTTAATTTCTTTATTTTTTAAATAAAAAAAACTATCCACCGACAAAAATAACTACCCCGTCACATTAAATAATCATGTATTTTTATGTCATTTTATACTCACAACGGCTAAATTTATCAAACACTTTTATTCTACAAGTTTTTCAACTATCAGCTAAAAGCTAGCTTATAGCTTATTTCTACCAAAGCTTTAGATTAAACTAGGAAAAAAGATGCACGGAGGTGATTCCGGATCAAAGAATGCCCCAAAATCATCCCTTTTTTTAAACAAGAAGAAGAAAACTTTTTAAGAGAAAATTAGGGTCGGCTATGCCATATATAGCCTATTTGTTCTTTGTTTTAAAATATTTAGATTTTTTCCCATAAAAATATATTATATTATGAAGTTTGTTAGTATAGTATAACCTTTGTTTTTTTTCTAAAAAAAAAGTATAACTTCTCTTTTTTTACTCAACGGAGTCTAAGCCAAAAAAGAAAAATACAGTAATTACACGGAAACTAAACTGATGAGATAAATACCCCTACAATCATCTTCAACAATCAGAACAACCAGAGCTCCTATAAAAAGGATTTTCAAAGAACATAGTTCTGCATTGATCTTCACTTTGCAACACACCCTAGCTTCCTTTCACCTAAATTTGTCGCTTCGCCAATGTTCAAAGCAAACCACCATAGTCACGGTAACGACTAACTAATAGCATTGTGCTACTACATGCATCCAACTTGGACCTGTTCTTCGGCCTTCACACTCATCTCACATGCAACAATATACTATTAAACTACTACTACCCATCGCTTTTTTGGACTTGCAAACTCAACATCATGCATGCTCTTGTTACGCCATTGCTAAAGCTAGTAACAAGTGATGGCCCAAATTGCATTCCAGCCTTATTTTATTTAGCTTTTAACATATTTTTCGTCGATATGAAATTGATTAGTTTTTATTTTTGTATCTATATAAAATTTACAGGGGATGTTTCGAGTGAGAGGAGTGTTATTGTGAGAGGGTGAGAGGATTAAATAATAACCATTTGATCACAATTAATGGTTTAGATCTTATTTTCATTAAGCTGCACATTCACCCATTTGTACTTTTCATTAAGGGTAGTTTCTTTGCACCTATTCATCTTCTCTCCCACACATGACCACCGATTCTTCTTCTTCTTGTGCCCGTGTTTCGAATAACACAGATCTAGATTTTTAATTGCCCTTCTTCTTCTTGTGCCCTTGTTTCAAATAACACAGATCTAAATTTTTAATTGCCCTATGAAATTTGATTTTTGAATAGAAAGGATAAGCATGAAAATTTGGTTAGGAAAGAGTACTTGTGAGTGAGATTTGAAGAAGCACTGAAGTCAAATATGCTTAAGAAAATTATCAGGCGTGAAGTAAGTAATGGAGATGAAGAGTTAAAAGATTAGCTACAACTATTAAAATTAAGTAGCACCATAAAGATTGATCTAAGGGTTGAGATTTAATCCTCTCATCTCTCATTTTAAAACTCTTCTCACTTGAAAGTTCCCCAAAATTTACATATTTAAAAAAAGAGAAATGCTACTTGTAGCGAAAAAGTTGTTCACAAATTTATCAAGAATGATGTGGCATTTATCTACTGGTGCACCGATTTGTATCATTTAATTATTAATCCAGTTTTTTTATTCTCTCTCATCTCATCTTTTCCACCCCAACAACACAGCACCCCTTGTTTTTTGTATGCAATTTCCTCTTCCAAAATTCTCTCTCAAATTCTTGGCCCGCCGTTTCTCTCTCTCTTCTTTCTTTCTCAAGCTCTTGTAACCGGTTGAGGTCTCTTCCTAATACCTCTTAAGGTCAGTCAATTTTCTCATTTGGTTTTGATTTTTCCTTGCTTCAAAGAACTGGGAAGATGGTGTTTTTAAATTAAGTTTTTGTTTTACGAGTGTATCAATGGATATCATTGAGGAATTGATTGCTATGGAAGAGATAGTTGATATCCAGAATTGCAAAATTGAAACTGCAAACATTGATTTTGAAGGTGAAGCGGTGGAGTTTGAAGCACAAATCATTGAGGAAAAAACACAATGAAGTGTTAAAAACCAAAATTCCAATTTCCTTTCTAACTGAAAAAACAGGCTATAAAAATAAGCCTTTGTTATTCCAAAAAAAAAGGCTTCGTAATGATTTCGTGAAAGGTGCTTCGCTATATATAGCACTGTTCTTAAAAGAAATTGTTCTTAGTCTTTAATAATTAATTTATGTTCATTTAATGTTAAAGTTATGATGCTTTAATATTTAAGATATGTCTATATATTAGTGGGTTGGCTCAAATCGATCCAATATTGCAACAAATGACATTTAACCTATGCACAAATCGAAATCGCTGCATGATCCGATTTATGGTTTTGGCCAAAATTGACTCAACTCGATCACCACTAACACAACATTTTCTTTTGATTTGTAAGTTTAAGACTATGTTTAGATTGATGGAAAGTGGTGGAATGGAGTGTGATGGAACTCATTCCCACTCAATTACATTCCTCCACTTTAATGGAGTGAGATGAAGTATAATGAAATTTCACAATTCAATAAATTAGTTATTGAATTAAATTAAAATACTTTTATTTTTTCTTATTTCTAAAATTTAATCTTTTAGGGTCTGTTTGGTGCGCTAAAAAATAAGATAGGATAACTATATCATATAAGTGATTGGTGAGATAACAAAAAATATGATAAGTTAATATTGAAACTAATTTGATTTAATCTTTCTAGTTAAAATGTTTATCCTGATTTTGAGTGGGTTACCAACATAATAAAATATGAAAATATTTATTAATTTATGATATACAATATATTTTAAAATAAAAAAATGAAAACTGTCCACAATTCCTAACTCAACTGGTAGAAATACTGAAATTGCTAGTGTCGGACATTATGACCGGACTTCGATCCCTGGTCACTCTACTTGTGTGTGTGTGAGAGTTTTCAATGTCTTTGTCATTTCGTCTATCAACCAAAAAATAAAAAATGAAAACTAATAAAATATAATTAATGTGCATATTCAACACATAAGCTGCCTGATTTAT
This sequence comes from Trifolium subterraneum, assembly GCA_951799995.1. Taxonomy (NCBI): domain Eukaryota; kingdom Viridiplantae; phylum Streptophyta; class Magnoliopsida; order Fabales; family Fabaceae; genus Trifolium; species Trifolium subterraneum. The sequence goes on along the minus strand of OX637462.1, from coordinate 67,950,514 downwards.
TTATTTATTTTGATAATTAAGTTGGTTGATTTATATACAATGTCTCTATTAGTTATGTTATGTTTATGGAACATAAAATTACATATACATATATATATATATAAAAGTTGTGTCAAAACTGTTTCTGAGATTGGACAAACTGAGGGTGAAGAGATTGGACAAAAATTGAAATGTTTGATCAAATATTAAGTGTAATTACCAATGGCCTATTTTTTGTTTTTTTTTTTTTGGAGTTGATTAATAAGAATAATAATAACAATAAATAAATAAAAAATTGGTAGGAAAAATAAATAGAAAACGGGCTTATGAATATTGGGCCGAAGCATGCGTGGGCGACCCGTTTTAGGGTTTTGAGTGAAGTGAGTGAGTATAATAGAAAAACCTAGATTACCTCTTTCATCCTTCTTTCCTCCCCATTTGATTGCGTGTGATCGATTCATTCATTCAGAGGAATTGAGAGAAGAGTCTCTTCTCAACTCTCGTTCCTTCCGTTGTTATTACTGTAAGTTCTCTTTTTCTGATAAATTTTCAATTCAGCAGCATACTATACGGAGTAAGTAGTACTTAACTAACTAGGATTTGTGTTGTTTGCTTTTTCTCATCAGATCTCCAAACACTGCCGACCGAAGCACCCATGGCTCTCGTTAGTCACTTTTCTTTACTATCTCTTTATTTATTTACTTTCTTTCAATTACTTAATTATTAATTTAATAATATGTAGATCCTTCACGCTACCAAGGAAAACAAAAATGCTTACAAGACTCTAATTGCCGCTCAATATGCCGGCGTCCAAGTTCAATTGGTTCCAGATTTTCAGATGGGTGTTTCCAACAAAACTCCTCAATTTCTCAAGATGAACCCTATTGGAAAGGTTTTTTTTTTTTGCTTCTTTCATTCCCATATGCTTTATTTATTTATATATATCATCATAATGTTATTATTAATTTCCAGGTTCCTGTATTGGAAACCCCTGATGGTCCTGTCTTTGAGAGCAATGCAATTGCTCGCTATGGTATGCTTAGCTTTTATGCATTTCTGTTCTCTACATTATTATTATTATTATTATTATTATTATTATTATTATTATTATTATTTGTTCTTGTCATTTACTTTTGTTTGCTTTTGCTGCAGTTGCTCGATCCGGTGAAAACAATTTGTTTGGATCATCTCCCATTGATCAGGTACTGTAGTAGCAACAATTGTTATTCTCATATATTGCATATAGTCACTCTGTTTGACTGTTGATATATCATTCTCTTTGTATTTTGCTGTTTCAGGCCCACGTTGATCAGTGGATTGATTTTTCTTCTTTGGAGATTGATGCCAATATTATGAAGTTGTACCTTCCAAGACTTGGATTTGCCCCCTACCTTCCTCCAGTAAGTTGTGTGCGCTGTTCATTTTGTTCAATATTGATGTGCTTTGATAATCTCTCAGTATTCATAGCTATTATATAATGTTATTTAAGTTGGTGGTAACTATTCAAAAGTAGTGATAGATAGGCGTTTTCTGAAATCAATCGGTTTTCTGAAATCAACTGGTTTGCAATACCTGTTAACTTCCCCTTTTACTGAATGTTTTCCTCTTGTTGAATTTTGTATCTGAATGAAGGCAGAGGAGGCTGCACTTGCTGCATTGAAGAGATCATTTGAGGCTTTGAACACTCACCTTGCCCACAATACCTATCTGGTTGGGGATTCTGTTACCCTTGCTGACATCATTACAACGGTCAACTTGTATTTGGGTTTCGCTAAACTCTTGGTCAAGAGTTTCACCTCAGAGTTTCCTCATGTCGAGAGATACTTCTGGACCTTGGTCAACCAGCCAAATTTCAGAAAGATACTAGGCCAGGTTAAGCAAACCGAAGCTATGCCGCCTATCCAATCTGCAAAGAAGCCTGCCCAGCCTAAGGAATCAAAGCCCAAAACCAAAGAAGAACCAAAGAAAGCGGCTAAATCAGAGCCTGAAAAGCCCAAAGAAGAAGCTGAAGAGGAGGCACCCAAGCCCAAACCCAAGAATCCTCTTGATCTTCTTCCTCCAAGCAAGATGGTATTGGATGACTGGAAAAGACTCTACTCTAACACTAAGACTAACTTCCGTGAGGTTGCAGTCAAAGGTATTATTTATTTATGCTCCCGTCGTTTATATTTTTCAAGTTATGTAGTTTCTAGGATTCTGATATATGCTTATATCGTTCTGGACTATACTATTATTGTAATTTTTTCCGAAAGTCGTTTTTTTTATAATGAATATACTGTAGAGAACTTGTCAATCTAATTCCTGTTTGACTTGCAGGATTCTGGGACATGTATGATCCCGAGGGATATTCTCTCTGGTTTTGTGACTACAAATACAATGATGAGAACACTGTTTCTTTCGTGACACTGAACAAGGTTGGAGGATTTCTTCAGAGGATGGATCTTGCTCGCAAGTATGCATTTGGAAAGATGCTTGTGATTGGATCAGAGCCTCCATTTAAGGTGAAGGGATTGTGGCTTTTCCGTGGTCAAGAGATTCCAAAGTTTGTCATGGATGAATGCTATGACATGGAGCTCTATGAGTGGACCAAGGTTGACATATCTGATGAAGCTCAGAAAGAGCGTGCCAGTCAGATGATTGAAGATGCTGAACCTTTTGAGGGTGAGGCTCTTTTGGATGCTAAGTGCTTTAAGTGAAAATTGTTCCTAGTTCCCATTGAAAGGCTATGGTTTTGTCATGACTTTTTGGTAGAGTTTCGTTTTCTTTCCTATTTTCTCCTATAGTGAAGTTTGAGATATTTTGTAATTTTATCAACGTTGAAACTTAATGCTTGATTGTGGTAGATTAATTTTGATGGTTACAGGACCAGTATTACTTACAAGTTCTATAATTCTATATTTCTTTTTGATGTATGCATGTGTGAAATCGATGGATTCATGGGACACAATTCTGTTTCTTCTAGGTATTTTTATATAGAATACCGATGAAATGATATTAGGACTTGGAAAATTCATTACAATTTTTGTTATCATAAAAGTTCAGCTGTGATCATGATGAGAGTTACAATTAAGTTGTAGTACAATTTTTTACCACTGAACAACCATGTTGTTAGAAATACTATAGTAAGTAACTTGGTTACACTTACAGTTTTTGTACGAGCAAATTTCTTGTTACGAATAAACATTTCCAAATTGTAGCAATTTTCTTTGTTGTAACTTGTAACATACTTCCAGGATCTTCATCAACATTGCACTTGTGAATTCTGTCATCCAATCTAGACCAAGTTTTAGAGAGTGAACCAACAATTTAGCATTTACAGGTTTCCTCGCAACCTTCCAAATTCCAATCTCATAAATATTTCATTGGCAAACAACCTCCCTCCAATTCTATGTAATTCACAACACTTCTATTTTCTTGCATTCTATTTTTTATGTAATTGACACTGTTTCTATTTTCTGACATGATACACACCTGCCCTATTTGTTAACACTATTAAGTGCCGTCATCTAAAACAATAGAAACCCTTTCTCTTTAACGACTCTGAAACAGTTCCTCTTTAATGACTCTTCTCCATTCCCTCCAAGGAATCCTTTCATACATCTCTCCTCTTTCACTTTGTTTTCAACCATCGAATTTGGTTGTTGTCCCCTTCCACCTCTTTCGTTCTATACATATACAGTGTATTTTTTCCCCTTCATTTTTGGCATTGTTAAAAGGATATTGTCATGTTAATTAAGCCAACTATAAAGATGCAAGCAAGATTTCATATTTTTGGTTAGTTCTGCTTTGGTATTCGATGGTTCTTGTTTTGTTTGTGTTCTTTGTTTTGGCCCGCAATTTCGGAGTGTGTAGGGGTGGAGTTTTGAGCCTGTATTTATCTTTGGTACTGCTTAGCTGATCTTGGTCCTGGTTTTTTAGTGTCGTTATCAGTTTGTTTTGGGGAGGGATCTTGCAAAATGAACATCAGTTAATTACATCAGGGCATGAAAGTGAAACTATGCAGCAGTGATTTTAATAAGCAGAGCAACCATCATCCATAGAAAAATAATGATTAGTGAACAATGTGAAATTTGCTTATAAAATATCACGAAGAGAGTATTTTAAAAGACTTTAGAGAAGGCTAGTGTCTTATGCAAAATTGAAGGGGATGTATGTGTCATTTAAAGAGACATCAAGGGAGATCAGTATAATTTTCCTAAATATGATATAGGTTTCCGTTAATGTGGACAAGGAAAATAATTTGTGCTATGTAAAATGGGGTTTTCACTATTTGATTAATAAATCTCAACATATCTCATTTAATCTAAAAAGGTAAAGACTACTATTATGTAGAAATTTGCCTCAATAAAGAATAACATGAGTGACGATGCAAAACTCCTTTATGTAACATATGAATGGCTGTCAATGAATCACTTTCAACTATCAAGTTTGTAGAAGAAAAAAAAGGTTTGAAAAGCATATTTGGAGAGTAAGTTTAACCTCATTCATAAAATATTCCATGTGAGCAAGTTGGCAATATACATTTGGAGAGTAAATTAAACTTATTATACTGATCATCATCAGATCTCAAACCCAAACCAAAGTTGCGACTTTTTTCCATCAAAAGTCATCATGACTTTGGTCAGTCACTTTGTTTTCCTCAAATTCTAATTTTCAAGAGTAATTCATCATTCATTCATTCATTCATTTCGTGCTATATATTGCAGACCCTGCATGCTAACGAGGCAAACAAAAATGCTTACAAGACTCTGATTGCAGCTGAATATGGCGGTGTTCAAGTTCAATTGGTTCCAGATTTTCAGATGGGTGTTTCCAATAAGACTGCCCAATTTCTCACCATGAACCCTATTGGAAAGGTATCCATCCCACTTTTGTTTTATCCCATATACTGTATATAATCATTGTTAAGAAACATGAAGCTAGAAAAACTCTTTGTATTGATCCAAATAGAATATTACAAATGAGGAAGAGGATTACAAATGACTAGCTAGAATAAAACCTGTTTATAGGCTAACTAGCTAGTAACTATAACAACTAATTATATCTTAATAATCATCAAATCAAAACTAGTTTTTTACTAAATTATATTATTATTATTAACTTCCAGGTTCCTGTTTTGGAAACCCCTGATGGTGCCGTCTTTGAGAGCAATGCCATGGCTCGTTATGGTATGCTTAGTGTTTATGCATATATTTTTTGTAAATTTATTCATTGTTGTGGGATGCTGTCGTCATTTACTTTTCTTTCGGTTTGCTGTAGTTGCTCGATTGGGTGAAAACAATTTGTTTGGATCATCTCCCATTGACCAGGTGTGTGTTTCTTTTTATTCGGTTTTATGGCAACATATTTAGTCTGATATTGTATATCCCTTTGTTGGATATTGTTAGGGACCAAGTGAATGAAATTAGACCAGATATAGAAGTGACTAATCATAATGGGCCTAGGAATGTTATGACATGGCAGGTGTACTCTAGAAGGAAGAAAGGAGGGTCACCCATCACGTGACAGTTGTGAGGTGGCAGTGAGAGAGTGTTGGCCTTAGCCAATTTCGTTGGACTGTATCCATAAATGATGGAGGAGAGGATTTAGGAAGTATCTTTGAAGAATCATTTTGTAATCATTGGATGGAGAGCTGTTAAGCACTCCATAGGAGCCTTTGCTCTGTGGCAGATAGATCTCAGTATCTTCTGTAAATCCCCTTCAAATTCATATAATAAACAGCCTTTTTTATAGCAATTTCTCTAAATTCGTTTTATATTCTTATACTGTTTCTGTTAGAACCTAACATTGGTCCGACCTACCGGTCCGGTGGAGGGTGCCAGTGAAAGGAGATACCTTGGATGCCGAAGAGGAAGACCGTAACCAAAATGGAGGCAAAGATGACAGATCTGGAAGAAGAGATGGCTTCGATGAAGATAGCTTTTTCCGCTTCCATAGCTGAGATTCAACAAACGGCGCGAGAGAATCAACGTGCGCTGATGCAGATGATGGAGAGGGTTCTGGGTAAAAAGGTTGTTGTAGAGGACGACACCAACTCGTCGGCGAGAAACGGCGTCGTTACCAACGAAATTCCGGTAACTTCGTCAAAGAAGGCGACGACGGTTTCTGAGTTGCGTGGTGATGCGTTGGATGAGTTTCGTAGATCGGTTAAGAAGATCGAACTTCCGGCATTTTCCGGCGAAGATCCAGCGGGATGGATCTCTAGAGCAGAGGTCTATTTTCGCGTCCAAGAGACCAGTGTTACAGTGAAGATGGGACTAGCACAGTTGAGCATGGAAGGACCAACTATCCATTTTTTTAACTCCTTAATTGAGGAGAACCCTGCTCTGACATGGGAGGAGTTCAAAGCAGAGCTTCTAGAGAGGTATGGAGGTTTGGGAGAAGGAGACGTTTATGAACAACTTACTGATTTACGCCAGAGAGGTACGGTGGAAGACTATATACAAAATTTTGAGCGTTTGACTGCTCAAATCCCAAGGCTACCTGACAAACAGTACCTAGGGTATTTTTTGCATGGATTGAAGGACGAAATCAGAGGTAGGGTTCGTAGCTTTGTGGCCATGGGGCCAATCACGAGGAGTAAGTTGTTCCACGTGACAAGAGCTGTGGAGAAGGAGCTATATGGTGGGTCGGGCTGGACCCGGAATCCAAAAGGAGGTGGGTCAAACCGGGTTAACCCGGGGAGACAAGGAGGAACAGATTGGGTTTTTGTTAAAGGAGGTCAAAATAATGGAAGTAATAGTGGGGTTGGGCCTAAAGGAACAAGTGGCCCAAATAGAGATTTTAAACATGTGTCTACAGATAAAAAAAGGGGGGGTATGCGTGAGAAGGGTTTTACCCATTTGTCTTATCAAGAGCTTATGGACCGGAAACAAAAGGGCTTATGTTATAAATGTGGAGGCCCATTTCACCCGCTTCATCAATGCCCAGATAAGCAATTGAGGATCATGATTGTGGATGAGGAGGACGTTGGGGATGATGAGGCAAAGCTGTTGGCGGTAGAGGTGGATGAATCTGATGAGGAACAAGGTGGTGAAATGAGTGTCATGAGAATTTCTGAGTTGGAAGGGTTTCAGCGTGAAAAAATTCAAACACTCAAGCTTAGAGCGACAATCAACGGAGTTCCGGTGGTAGTATTAGTAGACAGTGGTGCCACGCATAATTTCATTGCAAAATCCATGGTACAGAAGCTTGGTTGGCAAGTGGAGAATACACCAGATTTTCGAATCAAGTTAGGGGATGGGTTCCAAACCATTACTAGAGGTAAGTGTCCCCAGATTCTATTTAAAACTGGCGAAGTTTCTTGGGAAATTGAAGCTTATCTATTTGATTTAGATGGGGTCGATGTTGTTGTGGGAATGGCGTGGTTGAAATCTTTGGGGGATATGATAGTGAATTGGAAGAAGCAAACAATGGAGTTTTGGCATGAAGGGAAGTGGGTCATGTTGAAAGGGATCGAAGGTACCGCTGAAGCAATCCCAGCATTGCAAAGTGTAGTGGGAAGAGCTAGTAAAGGTTATGGCAAGAAATGGTGGTCATTAGAAGCAGATTTGAACAACACTGAAGGGAAGTTAGAGCCCATAATAAAGCATCCTGAGTTGAAGAGTATTTTAGAGTCATTTGAAAATGTGTTTCAAGAACCTAAAGGTCTCCCTCCATGCCGTTCAAGGGATCATGCGATCAATTTAGTGTCAGGGCAGGGACCAGTGAATGTAAGACCGTACAGATACCCACATCATCAAAAAAATGAAATAGAAAGGCAGGTCAAAGAGATGCTTGAAGGAGGAATTATTCAACACAGTGGAAGCGCATTTTCTAGTCCCGTTATACTTGTGAAGAAGAAGGATGGAACTTGGCGAATGTGTGTCGATTATCGTGCTCTTAATAAAGTCACGGTACCCGATAAATTCCCGATTCCGGTGATAGATGAATTACTCGATGAGTTGCATGGCGCTCAATATTTCACTAAACTTGATTTGAAGTCTGGATATCACCAAGTAAGGGTGAAACCAGAGGATGTTCATAAAACGGCTTTCCGTACTCATGACGGTCATTACGAATATCTTGTCATGCCGTTCGGGTTGATGAATGCACCTTCCACATTCCAATCCTTGATGAACGAAGTTTTCAGGCCTTTGTTGAGAAAATTCGTATTGGTTTTTTTTGACGACATATTAATTTACAGCAAATCTTGGCAGACACATATTTTGGAGCTAGCCGAAGTGTTGCAGATTTTGAAGAAACACAAGCTGGTTGCTAACAGAAAAAAGTGTCAATTTGGCCAAAGAGCTGTTGAGTATCTAGGCCATTTGATCACAGGAAGTGGTGTAGCAGTTGATCCCATGAAGGTGCAGAGTGTAATTCAATGGCCCGTCCCCAAGAATGTTAAGGGGGTAAGAGGATTTTTAGGCCTTACCGGGTATTACCGCAAATTTATTAAAGATTATGGAAAAATTGCAAAACCCTTAACCGAGTTAACAAAGAAGGAAGGTTTCAAATGGGGACCTCAAGCTCAAAAAGCTTTTGAAGTGTTGAAGCAAAAGCTGACAACAGCCCCTGTCCTTGCATTGCCTGACTTTGATAAGGAATTTGTAGTAGAGTGTGATGCGTCCGGAGTGGGTCTAGGCGCTATATTGATGCAAGAGAGAAGGCCAATTGCTTTCTTTAGTAAAGCTTTGGGAGGCAAGAGTTTGGCCAAATCTGCATATGAAAGAGAACTAATGGCAGTAGCATTAGCAGTCCAGCATTGGCGTCCGTATCTGTTGGGTAGACACTTCATTGTGACTACGGATCAAAAGAGTTTAAAACAATTATGGCAGCAGAGGATTACGACCCCTGATCAGCAGAATTGGGCTACCAAGTTGCTTGGTTATCAGTTTGACATCGTTTATAAACCGGGAGTGGAGAATAGAGGAGCAGATGCTCTCTCTCGGTTACCTGAAGGGGAATTAGCAGCATTGGTCTCTTATCCAATATGGGAGGAGGGTACTGTCATACAAGAGGAAGTCCATAAAGATAAAGCATTGCTGAAAATCATTAAGGATTTAGAGGATAAACCGGATTCAAGGCCAGGATTCAAATACAAACAAGAGGTATTATTTTATGAAGATCGTTTAGTATTATCGGCACAATCGTCCTTAATTACTAAGATGTTGGAAGAATTTCATGTTACACCTGAAGGAGGACACTCTGGGTTTTACCGTACTTATAGACGTTTAGCAGCAAACGTGTATTGGATTGGAATGAAAGCAAGGGTACAGGAGTATGTGAAGGCGTGTGATGTGTGTCAACGGCAAAAGTATCTGGCCGTAGCTCCAGGGGGTTTATTACAACCTCTACCAATTCCTTCTGCTATATGGGAAGAGGTTTCGATGGACTTCATCACCGGATTACCAAAATCTCGGGGATTTGAAGCGGTGTTTGTGGTGGTGGATAGATTGTCGAAATATTGTCACTTCATTCCCCTCAAGAGGCCTTACACTGCCAGAACAGTAGCTGAGGTGTTTGCTAGAGAAGTGATACGACTTCATGGTTTACCCACTGCAATAGTTAGTGATCGGGATCCCTTGTTCATCAGCAACTTTTGGACTGAACTTTTCAGGTTGCAGGGAACTACTTTAAAAATGAGTTCGGCATATCATCCGGAGACGGATGGCCAAACGGAAGTGGTAAATCGGTGTTTAGAGACTTACCTGCGATGTTTTATTGCGGATCAACCAAGATCATGGATGTCATGGATTCCGTGGGCCGAATTTTGGTTTAATACCACTTTTCATGCAGCAACAGGAAGTACACCTTTTGAATTAGTCTATGGAAGGAAACCTCCAGTTATTACAAGGCTCTTGCAAGGTGAAACTAGGGTAGCTGCAGTTCAAAAGGAGTTGGAAGAGCGGGATGAAGCGCTCAAACAACTTAGAGTTCATCTGCAAAGAGCTCAAGATCGTATGAAGAATTTTGCAGATGCAAAGAGGACCGATCGCAGTTTTAATGTGGGAGAATGGGTGTTTTTAAAGCTTCGTCCTTATAGACAGCAATCTGTGGTATCTAGAATCAATGTGAAGCTGGCCGCTAGGTACTACGGTCCGTTTCAAATTGTGGAGAGGATTGGAATGGTGGCTTATAAGTTGAAACTTCCCGACGGATCACGCATTCATCCCGTCTTTCATGTGTCACTGTTAAAAAAGGCAGTGGGTGATTATGCAGTGGAACATGAGTTACCTCAGGAGGTTGAAGAAAGTGGTGTTGAACATTTCACACCTGAAGGAGTTTTAGCGACTCGTCTTAATGGTCCTGAGGGGCAGAGAGTCAAACAAGTGTTAATCCAGTGGACTGATAAGGCTGTGGAGGAGGCTAGTTGGGAGGACATGGTGACCATAGCAAATCAATTCCCTGAATTTAACCTTGAGGACAAGGTAGCTCTTCTAGAAGGTGGTATTGTTAGGGACCAAGTGAATGAAATTAGACCAGATATAGAAGTGACTAATCATAATGGGCCTAGGAATGTTATGACATGGCAGGTGTACTCTAGAAGGAAGAAAGGAGGGTCACCCATCACGTGACAGTTGTGAGGTGGCAGTGAGAGAGTGTTGGCCTTAGCCAATTTCGTTGGACTGTATCCATAAATGATGGAGGAGAGGATTTAGGAAGTATCTTTGAAGAATCATTTTGTAATCATTGGATGGAGAGCTGTTAAGCACTCCATAGGAGCCTTTGCTCTGTGGCAGATAGATCTCAGTATCTTCTGTAAATCCCCTTCAAATTCATATAATAAACAGCCTTTTTTATAGCAATTTCTCTAAATTCGTTTTATATTCTTATACTGTTTCTGTTAGAACCTAACAGATATACTTAGTTTATCTACCTTATCCGTTTAAGTCACTTCTTGGAAATGGCATGATATTCCATTCTATTTGTATTTTTCTGTTTCAGGCCCACATTGACCAGTGGATTGATTTTTCTTCTTTGGAGATTGATGACTATATTATGAAGTTGTACCGCCCAAGACGTGGGTTTGCTCCCTACTTTCCTCCAGTAAGTTGTGTGTGTGGCTGTGTGCAATGTCAATTTTTTCAATATTAATTTGCTCGGTTAATTGGTTTGAACTTTCTAATCTTGAGTACTGATAGCAATTATATAATGTTATTTGAGTTGCTGGCGACTACTAATGATGGGTGATGACTTTGTTAGTAGCAATGGATGTATTTCCAACTTTTAAAATCTTAGTTGGTACACTGTTATTTATCGAGTTTTTGTAATACCTGTTAATTTCCACTTTTACCCAATATATTCCCCCTTTTGAAATTTGTATCTAAATGAAGGTAGAGGAGGCTGCAATCTCTGCATTGAAGAGAGCATTTGAGGCTTTGAACACTCACCTTGCCCACAATACTTACCTGGTTGGGGATTCCATTACCCTTGCTGACATTATAGCAATAAACAACTTGTATTTGGGTTTCACTTATCTCTTCGTCAAGAGCTTCACCTCAGAGTTTCCTCATGTTGAGAGATACTTCTGGACCTTGGTCAACCAGCCAAATTTCAGGAAGATACTAGGCCAGGTTAAGCAGACTGAAGCTATGCCACCTATTCCATCTGCAAAGAAGCCTACCCAGCCTAATGAATCTAAGCCCAAATCTAAAGATGAACCAAAGAAAGTGGCTAAATCGGAGCCCGAAAAGCCCAAAGCAGAAGAAGCAGAAGAGGAGAAGGTACCCAAGCCCAAACCCAAGAATCCTCTTGATCTTCTTCCTCCTAGCAAGATGGTATTGGATGATTGGAAAAGACTCTACTCTAACACTAAGACCAACTTTCGTGAGGTCGCGGTCAAAGGTATTGGAGTGGTTACATTCCTGTAGTTAATATTTTTCAAGTTTTTTAGCTTCTAGGATTATGATCGTAACTTACATCCTTTGGGACTATACTATTATTGCAATGCTTTCGGAAACTCGATTGTTTTTAGCATGAAAATATTGTAGCTAAGAATGTCAATTTTTGAGTTTCAAAGATCATGTCAATTTAATTCCTTCGTTTGACTTGCAGGATTCTGGGACATGTATGATCCAGAGGGATATTCTCTCTGGTTCTGTGACTACAAATACAATGATGAGAACACTGTTTCTTTTGTGACACTGAACAAGGTTGGAGGATTTCTTCAGAGGATGGATCTTGCTCGCAAGTATGCATTTGGAAAGATGCTTGTGATTGGATCAGAGCCTCCATTTAAGGTGAAGGGATTGTGGCTTTTCCGTGGTCAAGAGATTCCAAAGTTTGTCATGGATGAATGCTATGACATGGAGCTCTATGAGTGGACTAAGGTTGACATCTCTGATGAAGCTCAGAAAGAGCGTGCCAGTCAGATGATTGAAGATGCTGAACCTTTTGAGGGTGAGGCTCTTTTGGATGCCAAGTGCTTTAAGTGAAAACTAGTTCCCAGTTCCCACTGAAAGGGTATGGTTTTGTCATGACATTTTGGTAGCGTTTTGTTTCTTTTTTATTCTCTGCTATAGTGAAGTTTACGATATTTTGTGATTTTATATCAACGTTGAAACTTTAATCGTAGTTCGTGGTAGCTAAATTTTGATGGTAACAAGAACAGTATAACAAGTTCTATATTTCTTTTTTTTCTCGATGTAAGCATGTATGAAATTTGTTGGATTCATGGGACGCAATCTAATTTCTGTTGTGCTCAAGAGTATGTTATAGAAAAATGATGAAATGATTAGGACTTACAAAAGTCCTTACAACTTGTTTTTTCGATAAAACTTTCAGCAATTATTTTGGAAAGTAAGGTTGAATGGTATTTAAATTATACTAAATGGTGCGGAGGTTAATTAGAATAGTTTGTTGAGAACTCAAGCCCCCTAAAGACACGCCGTTTACTGTGGCGCATTTGCAGATAGTGTATTCTGACGTGACGGAATTTAGTTCACCGTCATGTGCAATGTCCGGCATACTGCCCCGTGTGAAGATGATGTTGAATACAATTGGCATATATTTTTCACTGTGGTCAGGTTTGGAGTTGCTGGGAGGCAGCACGCTTAGTGCACATGGTGCAGAGGCGTTTGTCAGTTTACTAACATGGCAGAAATTTTGTTCAATATCTACAGCACCGAGGATAGGTAAGTAGCTGACCGTGTTGCAGTGGTGTTATGGTGCACATGGCAGGCGCACAACAATAAATTCTGGAACGAAAAGGCGTGCACTGCGCAATTGATCAGTACGCAAGCATTTGATATGTGGAAAGCATGGTATGAAGCAAATCAGCCCACTGCCAGGCTCAATTTAGCAGTTCAGATTGATGACAGTAGCAATTCTGCAGTGCACCACCAGCCTGTAGCAAAGTGGGATTGTCTACCGATTGAGAAAAATAGCACTATGTCAACAAGCTTCTGCATCTGTAACAGTAGCCGTGAATTCGTGGTGGCACAAACTCAATGGAGTGTTGCTAACATGTCTGATGTCATGGAAGGCGAGGCTACTGCTCTTCTTGATGCAATCACAGAGGCATCCAATTTGGGACTCAATTGAGTCGTCTTCGAAAGTGACTCTCAAGTAGCAGTTAACTATTTATTCCAACTCATTAGGCATCTCCGAGTTTAGCATCTCAGAGTTTAGTTATAGATTGACCATGAATGTAAATAATGTCATTTTGTTATATAAGTTTTTAAAATATCTCAAAAACTATCTACTGTATTTAGTAAAATGTGAACTAAGGGAAAGGCTCTAAAGCAACTAGAATCCTTTAGGAAAACAAACTCCAGCGGATTATCCGAAAAGGGGAACAACCAGAAAATCAAGAACAACATAAGAAACTTCAAAAGAAACACGGACATCTAAACCGCCTTTAAATAAAACATAAGCTACTTGGTTTACTTCTTTGTAAACACATATCATGTAAAAAAAAAACATAACGTCAGTGTAATTTTTTTTGTTTTGTTTTGTTAATAGTGTAAAAAGTTTACACTGTCAACAAATCACAATTTAGCAATGGTTATGATTAAAGTTGAACATTTTTTTACAATTTGATGATTAGGATTAATTGATGAATTAAATTGTATTTGGCATCAAGTAAGTTAATTAAATAAAGATTTGTACAAACGCAGCATGTGATTAGGAAGAAATACGGCTATTGAAGTGTTACTGCCCACTGCTTCATATATAAAGCAGTAAACGGAGGGCGCCCACGATTCAAAGTTCAAACTACCTGCTTGGCGAAGAGGTATGATCCGATACAGAGCTCCTTGGTTAGGTTAGATCATTAACTAGTGACTACTAAAATAAACTTATTACACGTTGACTTTAGTAGCCGAAGATCTTCCACCATTGGATGAGTCTAACTATAGATATCCTATAATAAAAAAAAGGAAACATGATTTTTTTCAAAAAATAAGGAAGACGAGGTATAATTTAATTTACATATATCACCGTTGATTTATGAGATTAATTTCTATACATCCTCTTCTCCATATATAAATTAAATCCTTGATTTATTGATTCATGTTATTATTATATATGCCATGGGCACAGAGTAATTAAGGGTATAAACTTTGTTATGATCAACAATAAATAACTAAGAAATTGGCGTTGATGTTAAATGTATGGAAAACGTTAAAGAGATCATTGGAGATGACGACATAACAATATTATAAATGGAAACAAAGCAAAAGTGTCATCAATCATAAACACAAGAGATCGTAGATGATGATGATGATGGTGGGCCCAATTGTGAGATCGCTGAGTTTCCTTGTTGCATATTCTTCACTTTTCATTCTAGGTAGCTTGCTTGCTTCTTCTTCCCTCTCCAATAATTTATTTATTTATTTATTTATTTATTTTTTCAATATTGATAGAATGCTTTTTTGTTGTGGGTGTGTAATAAATGAATCATATGTCTTGCATATTTGTTTTTAATATATCAATACCTCCTTCCTCCTAAATTGTGCGTGTGTGTGTGTTTTATAATCTATCTACACATGCATGAACAAACAATGCAGATGGATAACAGCTGATTTTGTTTGTTTGTGAAACAGGGTTTTGTAATGATGATCATTCTTCTAAACATGCTACTGCTGCTGCAGCAGAGTCAGAGTCTCAAACTCAAAGAACCGGTGGTTCTTCTACTATGATTATGCTTATTACTGTCTTAATTGCGCTTGTCGTATTTTCTCTGTTATCTTTTTTACTTTTTAAGTTATGGCGTAAGAAGAAAAGGGAAGAGCAATATGCTCTTCTCTTGAAATTGTTTGAAGAGGATGATGAGTTAGAGATTGAACTAGGCCTCAGAGATTGATTCATTCATTTCTACTTGTATTCTATTCTATTCCATTCCATCATTATTAATTCATTCTTCTATGTATCTAGTCTATTCTATTCTCTTTCTCTATTCTTCAATATACATACATGCACCCTAAATCATCATCTCATGCAAAAGTTACAGCCAAATCTAGACTCTTTCTCTTCCAACCAGACACCTCCTCCCTCCTCTTCTCCCTTTGTGCCCAACCTCCATGCAAACCCATTTCCAGCTATTTATATGTATCAATCCGACAAACAATGGAAAAAGAGCTAATGGTTTGGGAAGAAAATAAATACATTAATACAATGGGCATGATATTTCAGCATCTATATCAGACAAAATTTCCAGTTTTTAACAGCACCCAGTATTAGCTATTTAACTAACTAGAGCAATCTGCTTCAAAAAAAAAAAAACTAACTAGAGCAATGATCAATCGGTGCTAATTTCCTTATTTGTACTATATTTTCAACCAGAGTTGAGACTGATGTCCTGCAAAGTTAGTGATAAAATAGGATAAACAATGCTAGTAGAAGCTTGAATTTCGCATCAACAAAGAAAGTATCACAAGACAATACCACTTCAAAAGATTGCCTTTATCGCTGTTTGATGATAAATACAGCATTCTTTTTGATATTCCATAATCAAATTACGGCACATAAAGCTACTGCAGCAGTCACTTGCATACCACTCTAAATAATAAAACAAAATAACAACCATTGACCAATGTCAACATTATTGATGTCACAATACAATCAAAGCCACTACTACATTTGTTTTATTTATCCGAAGAGTCAATACCATGCATATTTAGATATACACATGTAAGAAATTAAATAATTTGACAATGCAAATTTTTAATTAAAAAAAGAGTATCAAACTAGGGTATGCTACTAAGTAGCACCAGCAACTTAGTTAATACTGTACTATAGCTTAGCAATACGACGGTCAATATTCTAGCGGTTAATACACCAAAGAATAGACGTCAAAATGAAATAGAGAAATTAAGCGGATAAACCATCGACCATCCCTGCAAGCAGGTTGAGGAGATTCAGTCCCAAAGGTGTTTCTGGTGAATAAAATCAGCATAAAGGCCGCCACAAATTCTAAATCAGATGGTAATAACTAGCTTGAGAAAAATGTAAGATCCGCCGTTAACATACTGGGGTCATCTTCCTGTCTTGGCACGTTTCATTCCATTACTATTGAAAGGTGACATACTTGGACTCATACTAGGGCTCATGCTTGGACTTTCCTCCCTCAAAGTACCATTGATCATAGCTAACTCCCTCAATTGCTGCTTCTTATAGTGATCAAGTGATTCATCCTGGCAGGTTACCATATATTAAAATGGGCTAGCACAAAGAAAGGGAGAAGCACAATTAATTAATGCAATCAACTGTGAAAATAAATCTATACCACAGGCTTCAAAAGATTTTCTAGTACTGCCACAGCATGGTCCAACCGTGAATTGATTATATCCTCTGGAAACTCTGCCTCCACCAACAAGTGCAATGGCTCTTTAAGGTGCTCATACCCAGGTTTATCTTTAAGCTTCTCTTCCTATAATGATGAAAATATAGCTAAGTTGAAACACATCATGAAAAATGAGGGGTGAGCTCTGATAGTAAGAGAAATCCAAAAGCAGCAGAATGGGGAATCAGATGCAAAATGCCAAGGTGAATGAAGTAACAAGTAACAACTAGAAGAGTTTCCTAAATTTATTTAGTCAATACTAAGATAGTGTGTTGTGTGTTCATCACATCATTTTGTGCATCTCAATGATGACTACAAATGTACTAATAATATCAAATTATTGAAATTAGCAATTCTTTGAATTAAAGGAGAGCCAACAATTGAAGTTGCTGATTCAAGCGCCATGGAATTGCCTCTTGCAATGTAAGGTAAAGGTGCCAACATTAGATCCACGATGGAAACGAACTACCATGTTAGGAGCTTGATGGAATCAAGTTTCCCTTTTATAGTTCTTTAGAGTGCATACCTAAATACCAATTTTACCTTAATAGAATCCTTCACAGAGCCACAGCCTCGGATGTAAACCCTACATTCTGTCATGGCTTCCACTCTTTTCAATGAGTTCCCGCGAGGTCCCAGAATTCGACCAACAAAATTATACTGCTGTGATTTGAGTAAAAAAAAACTATTACATTGAGAAGATAAAGTGATATGCTCTAGAATAATAAAAGACGATTTGGACTTACAGTTGGATATTTGTCGACAGGGACATCAAGCCTGATAACTCTCTTCACAATCGGAGTTGTCGGAATTCCTTGTGTCCCATGCCAACCAACTGGTGGTGCTTGAAAGGGTCCCATTCTTTGAAAATTTCCATTATCCTGCATGGAGAACTTTGGTATTGTTTAGAAATCCCTTTTTATAAACACAAGTTGAAATCAAAACTCAAACTCTCTTGCTACCAATTTTCCTCACAATGCAATAGAATTTTTTATTGCACCTGGGATATTGCCCATTTGTGAGCATTTAGTATTCCAATGCATATGTTAAGAAGACACACACAATGTTAATGCTCCAAAGAGCCAAGGGCTAGCAACAAATAGATACCATTTTTTTACTTCACGTCATGGAATCCGTTTGCGAAATGCATTAAAAGTAAGACAGCCTAAAATAGACCAACAATGGACCTATTATAGGATCTTTACAGTATTAGGTTTCCCTAGGATTACAGAGCTATTTGGCAAGCACAATGACTTGTCTTAGGCAGGTTAAGATATATAACAATATTTTCCTCCAAGACTTCTTCAGAACTTGAGATTTAAAGCAAGATTAAAAGCTAAAAATCTAGGATCAATTTTCAAAAATGTCGATTAAAGTGCTGAGTTCTTAGTTCTTCTATGTGCAACACGCCATACTTTCAGTATCCTGGATGTTCTCTATGATGAAAAATCCTCATAAACAAGTTATACTTGTGCAAGCTGATGCATCCAAAATGCCCAGGATTAATTAAGAAATACAAACCTAACCAGTGGCTGTGGTTTTTTTGTAAAAACACAAAATTGAAATTGTACTTTGCTCTTTGCCATGCAACAAGTGCTAACACGTGTAAAGAGTCATATGCATAAATAGTAAAGAAATATCTTATTGGCTAAGTATTTCCCTTCAGTGTGCAAAATACCACAGGATTTCCTGGCAGGTAGGTGAAGGAGTGTAACAGCTAATTATCTAGGTAATGGATTCGCCACTAGAATTAAAATCTGGGAATACTTTCTCAAATAATGGTATCATGTAAGCTCCAGGCAAGAAGAATTATTGCACTAGTAAGTGTCTTGATTCCAGTTGTTTACAAATAGTCAAATATGAAGGAGCCTGTAAACCACTCCGTGTGAGAATTTTTTCCATCATATTTTATGTGCTAGAAGGATTAGCTTAAAACTGATACAGGCCATTTTTCATGCATGTATTTTAATTTTAAACATGGAAAATGGAATACAAAAAGCATAGATCATGCGTGGTGTTTAAGTTTAAAAATTTGTTTGTGCAATAATGAAATCAAACTCAACAAACAAACAGAAAACCTCAACTGCTAAATGATGGACAATTTTAGTCAATAATTAGAATTGTGGTCATGCACACAATTGAAATTGCTATAGGTTTATTTTTGCAGTATACATGTCAACAATAGTTTGAAAATGAATAATAGAGCCGGATGAATAAATATGAAATAATTAAAGAAGTCAGGAATAATATAATATAATGGGTATGTCTGACTGATATGAAGGTGCATTACCTCTCTAGGTACAGGAGGCCATCCTTCCATATCCATTGGCATACTATTTGGATGTTGACCTAAGGGCCTAAATGGA
The DNA here is from genome assembly GCA_951799995.1 of Trifolium subterraneum. NCBI lineage: Eukaryota > Viridiplantae > Streptophyta > Magnoliopsida > Fabales > Fabaceae > Trifolium > Trifolium subterraneum. Next base: position 67,931,401 of record OX637462.1, on the reverse strand, counting down.
CTGTCTGGCTCAAATCTTTCATGTTCGGCAAAACCTTGATTGAAGGCCGATATGCGTCTGATTTCTGTGATACAAATTAGAAAGTGAGATAGCCAATATGATGTTGTGAGAATAAATGGAATGAAAAAAGAATGATGAAGCAACCTTGAGTTAAGAGCCTGGTACATTGTGGGAGAACTTGCAAAAAGGGACCAAGTTTTTGCCTTTCTGCCAATAGTTCAGCCATGTATCTTTCGCGATGATCGGAAGACCGGATAGGAGAAGGGGGAAGTCCAACGGGACCAGGATGAGGATGTGGATGATGATGATGATGATGATGAGGATGCGGAGGGAACTGGAAATAACTTCCATTCCCAGATGGGATCCTCTCTCCCATCTTCTTCTTCTTCTTCTTCAAAACAAAACAAATAAACCCTACTTAGTTTACTTTACTTTAGTTATTGGTAGTTAGATACACATTCAAATTCAATTCAATTAAATTACTAATACCTAAACAACAACAACAGCAGATAAACAATTAAAGTGATGAACGAACAAACGAATGTATAAATAATAAAAATAGATATTGAAATCGAGAAATAGAACGATAACAAGAAGGATGATAAGAGGGTTAATTACAAACATACATAGAGTTGTTAGAGAAGAGAGGAGCGGGTGAGTGAGTGAGGGTGAGCCACGACAGACACCGCAGTCAGTCACCACACTGCCAAAGTCCAAACAACAAAAGAGAAACCAACTACTGCCGTCTCTCCCTATTTATATATTTTTATTATATTTAATTCATTATTACTATTATACACTCTTTCAATAATTCATTTTTACTGACATCATCGACTACACGCAATCACACAGTTAGAAAGACCGCGACTAATCTAGATGATCGGGTGGTTCAGATCTCAACATGTCTTTAACTACGTAATTATGTGTGGTCACTATGAATGATAAAATAGGTCATACCGTCAATCGGCCAATTTAGTCATTTTTTTGTGCAATAAGTTGGTCTGACCCATCTAGTACTCTTAAAAAAATGAGAGGAATTTGTGCAAGTCGAGTTAAAATAAAATAAAATCTCTTTTTTATACTTGTTTTATTAATAAATAATTTGTAGTCATTTTTTAATTTGTACTCCATATATATATAGATAATAAGAAAGATGTTTAATTCCGAGAACCAAGGGTTTGATCTATCTGTAAAGGACGATTCTTGAAATTGGAAGATTTTGCGTTCGTGTCTCCTTATTGTTCTTTGAGGAAGATAAATATAAATATTTTTATAAGTGTTTTAAGAGTCATAAAGTTGTATCTGTCTTAGAACAGTGCATTTTTCCCTCTTGAATTTTCTATCTCAAAGTCAATATAAAATGTCTCTTATAAAAAAAACTCCCACTATATTAAAAAAAAGGTCATAATTGGAATTTTGAACATTGTATGTATGTATGGGTGACAAAAAGTGCACTGTATAAAGCAAAAAAAAGAGAAGAACCGCAAAGCGCATTCTACCGTCTATCCGTAGAGTTGAGATCCTCTAAATTTCTTATCATTTTCATTTCTTTTATTACCAAAGTTTTTAAATATTTCTGGGTGTATAAAAGACATATGAACCATTTAATGTCACACTTTTACATTTATATTTCCAAAACTATATAGTAATAAAAGAAATGGAAAGAATAAGAAATGGATAGGATCTTAACTAGGGATGTCAACGGGGCAGAAAATGTGCAGAGGAAGCATCCCCGTTCCCCGCCCCGAAATGTCCGCGGGGGAAATTTTGCCTCCATCTCCGTCCCCACGGAGGAATTTTTGCCTCCACCCCCATTCCCACGGATCCCCAAGGTATCCACGGGGATCGATTATTAGAAAAATTCTATATTTTAAGAAAAAAAAATATAATTTTTTTTTTATTTTTTTTTTTTATTTTATTTTTTTAAAACGGATATTTTTTCTCCGTGGGGATGGGGACGGAGGCAAAACTTTCCCCGGAGGTAGTTCGGGGCGGGGATTAAGCATCTGTCCCTGCGGATTCTCCGAATCCGTCTATATATACTTAAATATATATTTTTACTACTATTATTATTCTAGGTTTATTTATACTTGACAATTCTAGGTTTCTAGTTTGCTATGAATTATGATATATTTTGGTTAGAATTTTCGTATGATTACGCATATGTTGTTACGCATTGTTTTTTGCTTATGAAATGCATTATGTGTTGTTTTGATCATTAAAAAAGAAAGATACAAAATATTTATTTATTTTTTAATAAAAAAGGAAACAAAAAAAAGGGCATAATTTTTTCAGATCTCCAAACGGAAAAATCCCCACGGAGATGCAAATTGACATCATAATCTTAACTCACGTCCGTCCGTATATGCTAAAATACTAGTAGTAGTACTATTGCTACTAGGGTGACTAGTAGTATTTCATTCCATTCCGACAAACAAGAGAAGTCGCAGGTTACTTTCTTTTTTACAGTATTTATTTTATTTTTACACACAACATAAACGAAACCAACACAGACTCACACGTACACACACACACACTCTTCCTTCCTCTTTCGTCATGCCACCAAATTGGGGATTTTCTGTCAAATTAGGGCTCGCAATTTATTCCTGATTCATTCATTTCATTCACCAACCATATCCATCCTCTTTTCAAAATTCAGCACCGGAGAAGATGTGATCCCAATTCTTAGATCGATTGATTCTTTGCAGCAATTATAATCATCAAATTCAATTAAATTCTATCTGTTGTTAGGGTTATGTCGTCGGATCGGACCAAAGTCGTGGTGCGGCACTTGCCTCCTACCATCACGGAGGCATCTCTTTTGCCCCTAATTGACTCCGCCTTCGCCTCTCGCTACAACTGGCTCTCTTTCTATCCTGCCAAAACCAGGTTTCTTCTTCACTCTTCTTCTTTTTTAATAATTAATTAATTAATCAATATCTATATTATTAAATGCAATGCATTTTGCATTTTGCATTTTCAGTCAGAAGCATACCTCATATTCTAGAGCTTACATTGACTTCAAGAACCCTGATGATGTTTTAGAGTTTGCTGACTTCTTCAATGGACACGTCTTTGTCAATGAAAAGGGTAATTCTTCATCATCATCCTTCAATTCACACTGTGCCTTTTAACTTGCATTATTACAAATTTAATTCTTTTTCTTCCCAGGAACACAGTTCAAAGTCATTGTTGAATATGCTCCTTCACAGCGTGTTCCAAAGCACTGGTCTAAAAAGGATGCCCGTGATGGAACCATATACAAAGGTACTACCATTTACTCACACATTCAAATTACTTACACTCTCCATATCTTCTACTTTTCATCAATATTTAATAATTATTTACATGCTCAATATCTAGATCCCGAGTATCTGGAATTTCTTCAACAACTAGCCAAGCCCGTTGAGAATCTTCCCAGTGCTGAGATTCAGTTGGAGAAAAGGGAGGCCGAACGATCTGGTTCGTAAGTTAGTGCTTAAAATATGCAGTAAACTTTAGGTTCCATTGTATGCTTTTGAAGATACACAGAATGAGTCGGTAGAGTACATTTTTTTATTTATTGGGTTTATGTCGTTTAGCAGGTGCTGGGAAAGATATTCCTATAGTTACACCGCTTATGGACTTTGTGCGCCAGAAAAGAGCCACCAAGGGACCGCGGGTATTTTTGCTTATGATTTTGATATGTTAAACAAACTTATTCTGTTATTTGGTTTTCCATTGTCATTTTACATGCACTTCTAAGTATGTATGTGTGTGTGTGTCTATTTGTGCGCACATGCGGAGATGAGAGTTAACACCATCCTTTCCTTGCTTTCCTGATCTTCTACTTGAAATCTGTGCAGAGATCACTGTCTAATGGAAAAGTGAGCAGAAGAACTGGCACATCATCAAATGGAAGCTCTAGTTCTGCCCCGTCAAGACGCGGTTACGCAAAGAAGAGAGTTTCCACCACAATGGTATTATGCATTTATACTTGTAGCTTTAAATATAATTCCGTCATCACAAGTTCACAAAGAAAAAAACTTGTTGGTTACCATTGCAAATAATCAGTTGTTGTATTTTTTTATATCTGGGATTAATGTATAATTTCTTTCCATTTACCTGACTTTTCATTTAGCTGGGATGAGGAATATCTTTCGATTTACTTGATTTTCCGATTGCATATTGCTTTGAATCTTTGAATTTATGGTTGGCTGGAAAAGATTTTCAATTTATGCAATCAAGTATTAGAAGTCTAGTATTGAATGATATAAATAAATGTTTACCCGGTGTACAAGGTTTTCTTGCTGAAAATAATATTGTGATCCTTTGATTATAATTGTTAGTGTTAAGAAAATCATAGATTTTATTTTAATACTCATGAGATTAGGCATGGCAATAAAACCCATACCCGCGGGTACCCGCCCAAACCCTACCCGCTTTGACGGGGAAAATCCGAGTTGACTGGGTTTGGGTTTGGGTATGGGTTTTCCCCGATTTCAAAAGATGGGTTTGGGGCGGGTAACAGGGACATTGATACCCACCCCGAACCCGTCCCCGAACCCGCCCCGCTTATGTTGAAATTAGATTTTACCTCTTTGAAATTAGAAACTCTTAAACAATCTCTTAAATTATATTCATATGTTTATTTTTTATTTTTAATTTGAGTAATAAACAAATGATTTTCTCTATTTCTTTTATTTATTTAAGAAAATATTAAAACAAAATAATTTTGGACTTTTAACCTCTTTTTTTAATAAAAAAATAAAAAAATACAACCATAATTCATGTGAAAAGAGGCATCACGGGGATACCCAAACCCCATTGGGGATACCCGATCCCCGTTGGGTAGGAGTTTGGGGTTATACTTTTTATCCCCGCATGAAATTGGGATGGGTTTGGGGAACCCCGAACTTTATGGGTTTGGGTTTGGGGAGGGCAAAATCCGCCCCCGCCCCGCCCCGTTGCCATGCCTACATGAGATTAGGAAGTAGCCATAGGTTCAAATGTTAGTTAAAAAAACTAGCTTATCCTTTTGTTTCAACTTTGCATTTTGCTTTACTTAAGATGCTAGACTTCTGAATTTTCCAACCATTTTTTTTTTGCAGAGGAAAGTCAGACACATAATTAATTACTAATAAAATGTTTTTCACTCAACTTTTAGAATAATGGAAACAGCACGAGTATTTGATACTTCTCTTTCACAATTGCTTGCACATATACATATATGAATTAACAACACTTGGTTCTTACTCTTTTGTGTTTAACTGTTGCTTTTATGGTGAACAGTATGTTGCACGGGACCCAGGGAAAAGTTCTAATGTAAAAGAAAAATCAACTTATATTCTGGTTCCCAGGCAAGGTGATCAAAATCTTTCAAATATAGCTTCTTCAGATGGAAACCAAACTTTTGATGAGAATGGTGAGGTTGATTTTTTGTTCAACTTTTCATGTGCAATTTTTTCTGTTTTCTTTGAGTTTTAGTTTGTGGTTTGTAGTCAACATTTTATTTAATGTAACTTCCAATATTAATGTCTCTCCTGGTGTTACCTCCCTTTGACATTGTTTAGACGTGGCTCCTCGCATTCTCAGATAATTTCGATTATTGAAGTAATTACTCGTTTTTGCATCAGTTATGGGAATTTTCTTACCACGTTGTCCATCATTTCAGGAATAGCTGGAAGTAATGATGTTGGGAAGAAAAAAGTACTACTTCTTAAAGGGAAAGAAAGAGAAATAATCACCGTAAGCTTCCGATGATTATTATTCATAATTCTGTTCTATTTACGTGTGGCATATGTTGTAGAAGGATTGACATAAGTTGCAGAAAATGCCCTTTCCTTTTGAAGGTCAACATGTACCAATAGACAGCCTGATTTAGGCTGAATGTCAAGTTGTTGACTGTTCTTATTCTGATTGGAAGCAATTTGAATTGATTGCTTTCTTAGAACTAAAAATAATAACACCCTTCTCTCTTGTGGCTTTTTCACTTATATTAAGTTTCATTTTGATGGGGTCATTTTTAATAAACATGCAAATTTCAGCTAATCTTGAAATTGTTGTATTAATAAGTGGAATTGCTGATAAACTCGGATTCTAATTTCATCTTACTCCTGTTAAGAATGTTAACCAGAGATCAAAGGTTTAATATGTTTCTGACTAGTCTCACGTACACATCAATGATTAAATATGAAGGTCAACGAGCTTTACAAATCCACTTGTAAAAATGTGAACTGAAGATATAATGATACAAATGATTTGATAGGTAAAATGATACTAGTTACCGAGGTGACTGTCAGGATTTGTTTTCTATCATCTGCTGTCTTATGGCTGCATGATATATGAAAAATATTGAATCAGTAATTCATTATCAATGTGGGTATGGAATGTGTTTTTGTTTCGCTAGTGCCTAGTATCCTTGGTGGATTCATCCGTCAGATTCGTGTTTTTATTACAGTTCTTTTACGAGTCTATTTTGCTTTTGTTTATTTCTTATTATGCAGGTATCTGATTCAGATAACGTGTCACAACATCATAGCATAACATCTTCAGCTAAAACAATTCTTAGTTCTACAGCTCTGAAACAGAATCAGCAGCATGAAGGTAGTGGAAGGATTATCAAAAGCATACTCACAAACAAGGATTTTCGACAAAGTCAGTCTTCCAGGGGCCATTCTGAGCGGCAGATCCAAACATCTAATCTAGAAAAAGAAAAACAAACCACTCGCCCAGTTCACGTGCAATTGATTTTGAAGGGCACTGATGGTGCCCCAGAGAATAGGATTACTGTGCATGGTTTACATGTTTCTGGTGAGAGACAGGAGAGGCGTTTTAGACATAAGGATAGACCTGACCGTGGTGTTTGGACAAGTCGTTCCAATGGAGGCGATGAATCTTTGTCATCCTCAGCTTCTTCACAAGTAGATCCTTTAGAAGGTACATGCTTTATTTTTACCTGTGGCATCAATTTGGCAATTGTGGATTATTCCTTTGACAAATTAATGCACAAAATATTATTGTTATGGAAAGTCTGTTACAGCCTTCTTACAGTTACATGTTCTTCACACATTGAAATTTTTATTATATTGGATACAAAACAGGAGGTCATGCAGAGTTGAAGCGTGACACACAAAGTGCAAGAAACGGGGAGGGAAAATCTCTTGGAAGTCTCCGTGCCAGTCATTCATCAGAAAATGGTTGGTTTCTGGCTTTCAGAAGCAGGATCTAAATATTTTTATGCATTCATTCAGGTTTTATAACATTTTCTTAAATTTCATTGCTCATGATTATTTAGGTTTCAGTAGGCATTTTGGTCGCCGTGGACCAATACATGGGGTGAAGGATGTTGATGGCTACTCAATTTCAAGTGAGGGAAAGCATCCTAGAAAATCCAGTACCTCTGCTTATGGTTCTAATGAGGTACCTGAATTTGATTCTGCGTTGTAACACTGCATATTCTTTTTTGTTTCATTAAATGATCAATCTCATTAAACTGCAGAAACAAGTTTGGGTCCAAAAAGCAAGTTCTGGGACCTAGAGTATTTATTATTGGTGAGACACATTCCTTTCATCAGGCCTATAGTTTCATAGCTTAGAATGATGCTTGTTTTGTTGATGAATTAATATTAAAACTTAGACGATTGATATTCTTTATGACCTTCTTAAATTTCTCTGTGTAGCATCAACATTTTAGGATATATTTATGACTTCATATCACTAGATCCAGTTATCGTTGAATTGTTTTTGTTTTTAGCTTAATGTTAGTTCTTTTGAAAAAAAATTTAACTGTTAAAAGTGATTTCACTTGATTTTAATGATGATGTGGATGATATACTTTTGGCACGACTTTGTTTAATATGTGTAGTCTAGTGATGTACCTGCATATGATGTGGTGTATTTTTTTTTTTCCTTCTCTTGTGGGCAGTGACCCTTTACTTTGATACCTTTCCATGGAAGTTGTAACAGTGTTTCAATAATTGTATTATGTTATCAAGTCAATATGGAAAATCTCTGTTTCATTCACGTGCACATGTAAATGTTGGCTTAATTTATTTTTCACTTGTGTCAAAGTTAATGATTTTTCCTTGCAGTGCTAAGCTTGCTGACATACAATTTTGGAGCATGCATAAATTGCTAGCCGCCGGATTCTGTCTCTTTTTGGTTGACAGATTCTTATAAGTGAAGGAGTTGGTGTGGTTTAAAAAATTCTTTTAGAATGCACGGGAGGAAAAAGTACTGTAATGCATTTGATTTGGCTTAAAATATTTGGACATGACTTCATTGAAGATGGCTCCTAGTAAAAAGAGAAATGAAAGCAGTGGAATCACATTGCGCGGGTGTCTCATTTTCAACTTACCTGTTTGAAGAATTATGGATAGATTTGCATAGCCTGACAAGTTGTCTTGCTTTATCTCTTAAGTAGTTCAAGTGTAAATATTCCTTCAATATATACAATCCTGTGTTAGCCAAGGGTATTGGCATCCTTAGTTTCTACATACACAATCCCTTATTTTAGCTGTTTGACAAATACAAGTCAGGGCTTGCTAATGATTCGATTCCCGGTAATTTCTAATTACACGAAGCACTTCATGGATGGTGTAGCAGGCTCGTGTCTTTGGTTTGTTGACAGTGAAGTTGCTTGTAGATCTGAAATGCCTTAGATGGCAACATAGTGTGCTACTATAAGAATTTTGGGGATTGTTATTAGTGTGGATTTTGATTTTCTATAAAAACATCAATGTATAGTATGGTATGGTGTTTGCATATCTGAGCATAACAAAATTTTATATAATGTTGCCGGTTTCCAAAATATCAATGTAATTGATACGTAGTATGTTGTTAGATACAAAAACACTTTTGCCATTTGCAATACCATATACGCCCGTGCACTTGAAATGAAGTTTCTAGTCTCATCTAATAAAATGTCAATATTTGCCATCTACAATTTTTTTGAAAACAGGATGGGAATTTCAAAAGAAAACAATAGTTTCAAATGAGAAAATATTTTTGGTAGTTTCAACAAAATTTTTTTTAAAGTATTTTTATCACAGTGAAGAAATAAGAAATATTTTGTTTATAAAAAATGGCTACAAAATTAATTTCTAGTTTATTGAACATTAAGGAGCACTGAATTGTATACTTCAAAGAGAGTAAAACATCCGAAAATCATTTAGAACCTTAAAAGAATCAATTGGAGTTGCTTAGTAAAGCATCATAGTCTTGGAATAAAGGTTGTCGATATCAACTAAAGTCATTAATAAAATCTAAATTCACCATTTATCAAAACAATATTACAGATATAGTGAAACTAGAAGTATGATAAAAAAATATAAGATACACAAGTTAAAATGGATGAACCTAAAACGTGTAAAATTGCTTATGAGTGAGATGAGAGGGAATATATATATTTTTTTCTATCTTAACTGATTTATTTCATTTTAGTTTGGTACACATTTGCGTATTTACATTTTAAGCAATTGTATAAGAAAATAATAATAGCAAAAATTACTCAAAAAAACAATAATAGTAAAAAGAAGGAGTATTGTACGGTTAAAAAAGAAAAAAAGTTTGAATGGTGTTTGGTTTGTCGCTTCCACTAAAAAATTGAAATGAAAATCTCAAAAACAAAAACTCAGAAATTATAGATCTCAACATTGACGTCGGTAAGTTATCTTCTTCTTCTTCTTCTTTTTACGTACCCTGCAATTTATTGTATTTCTTCATCTCAATTTATTATTATTATTATGTAAAATAGGACACCACCTTTTATATTTTTGGGTACCACCCTCCACCAATGCATTATGCATGTAAATTACATTTTCATGATGATTGTGCATTATTAGATTAGATGCTTAAAACAATACTTAATTTCTTGATCTATATAGTTAGTTATTAGATGCTAATTAACAACTTGGCTTTGTAGTACGTGTTTAATTTAACTATTATAACAAGATGAAGAAAGAAATGATAGATTTTTTTTTATTCTTGGTAGATATTATCTTATCTATGAAGCATGGATTTACCAACAATTGACGTAGATCTCGGACCTGAGAAGATTGAAGAAGATGAGAAAGAGGCAGGTCCTTTGTTCCATTGTACTCTTTGTGATACAGAAGTTATTCACAAGTTGGCTCAAATGTTCCTTCCAGGACTAGCCTCAGCTTGTGTCGATAACACAACCGGAGGTCTTTTCAAGACCCCTGGTTCAGTCGCCGTTGATTTGAGAAGGGAAATGATTGATTATCTTAACATGAGAACTGAATCTTTTGTTGCTGAGTCTGTTATCTTGGAAGGTGGTGAAACATCTGACCATCCTTTCGACATCATTTCCAATCTAGTTGATGACTTTGCAAGTTCAAAGAGGAATTTTTTTAGCCGTGTTTCTGTATGGCTGTTGAGTGAAAAGAGAGAAGATAAAATTGATGATTTCATTCAAGAGATAGACATGAACGGTTTTTGGACGCTTGATAGAAGAGAAGTAATTGCAGAAACTCTGCTAAAAAATGTTGACTTTCATAACTCATTTCATTGCACCATGACTTTTAATTCTTCTCAAGACCTTGACAATCATCTTCTTACTTGTAACTTTAGAACTATGATCTGCGAAAATCAAGGATGCAATACTAAATTTTGTGCAAGTCATTTGGAAAAGCATGATTCAATCTGTCCTTTCAAGATAATTTCATGTGAACAGAAGTGTTCAAATCACAGTATTATGAGACGGGATATGGATAGACATTGTATAACTGTTTGTCCGATGAAGCTTGTAAATTGTCCTTTTCACGCAGTGGGTTGTCGTTCCGCTGTTGCACAGTGTATGATTGAAAAGCATTGTTTGGATGAGTTACAATCTCACATGTGGCACTTGCTTAAAGGTACCTACAAGGAAGCATCTGGGGATGATCTTCAACGACGAGTCAACCAAATTGTAGAGGTCAGTCAGTGTATGTATGTTAAGATTAATGAGAGACTGCTTTTTTTTTATTGCCTATAGTTCTAAATGCAAATATGACATTGATAATGTTTTGGTTTAGACATTCATTTTTCATAATGAATTGAAGTTTCACTTAGAACATATTGTAGATGAATTAATGAAATATTTTCCACTGTTCATTTCAAATTAAACATTAATAGATTTTTGAATTACATGGTGATCACACATAATCTCCCATACAACATAACTCTCAAGGGTATCAATAAGATTGGCCTATTTTTATTAATTTCATGTGATGATGTATTGGCATGGACTGTGAGTTTAAAAATTATTATGTTTCATTTTTCAAAGCCTTGTTGCTTATAACATGTACAAGTTTTCATAGGCATTAAAGCAAGTGATAGGTTTTAGAAAGGGACTAGAGCTGATATATTCCAACCTTTATTTCAGACTACAATGCAACTTTATTTTGGATTCCTTTAACAAAAATTAGAAAATACAATCATCCATAAGTTGTGGCCTCATACACACTCCTCCTTGAGAAAATGTAATAATGCACAGAAAGGTCAATTGGTAACTTAGTTCGTAGTTATTAAACATTTATGCGGTCATTGTCTCCTCTCCTATATATCCGATAACAATATAAGAAAATGCAAGTGAGAGTATAGGGAATGAAGTTGGTTTTGTCCCGAGTTGGTATGTATAGTTGTTGTCACATTAAATCATCCTTTGATGAAGATATGAAACTAGAGCCTATTATCAGCATTCAGCTGTTATAATTTACTACGGTTTGTTTATTTGTGAAAATGAATATTCAAACGTCTAGTTTTTTTTTTTATAGGCATCATCAAGTAACCAGTTATCTAAAGCTCGGGATATTAGATCTATGAAGTTCGTTGTCAAAGATGTTGAAGCTAACCTAGGGCCTTTTGAGATCAGTGTTGAGCAGAAGAATAGTGAAGATACCACAAAAGATGAAAGTGACATCAATACAAATATTGACAGTGAACGGAGCACACATGCTTCAGATAAGGTTAGTTCACCCTCATCAGATAAAGTTACAGAGAATGTTGGCAAGAGTGAAGAAATTGAACATAGTAACATTGAAACCAAGGGCAATGAAGAAATGATACTAAATTCAAATGGCAAGAGTGAAGAAATTGAACATAATAACATTGAAACCAAGGGCAATGAAGAAATGATACAAACTTCAAATGGTAAGGGTGAAGAAATTGAAGACAGTAACATTGAAGCCAAGGACAATGAAGAAATGATACAAACTTCAAATGGTAAGGGTGAAGAAATTGAAGACAGTAACATTGAAGCCAAGGACAATGAAGAAATGATACAAACTTCAAATATTGCAAAGCTACCTAGTGAAGCGGAAGCCGAAGTTGGCCTCGTGAGTGAAGGCATTACAGAGAATTACAACGATGTTGTCGCTAGTGAATTAAAATCCGAGGGCAATGAAGAGAATACTCCTAAAAGTATAGAAAAATCGGCAGAAGAAATCAGTGCCACAAATGAGGACTGCGTAAATAATAATAATAGCATAACAAACAAATCTATTGAAGATGATAACTTTGAAGATGGTGATAATGTAGAAAGCATACAGAACTCAACAATGGAAATTGCAGGCAGTGCAGAGAATAATGTCAAGAACAAAGATACTGCAGAAGATGATAACTGAACATAGATCACAAACTTCAAAAGTGTGAAGTATATCATATATGAGATAAAGTTGCATTGTAACAAAAACAACAAAAAATAATAGACAACAGAGGCATATATACTTCCAAACTAGTTCATCATAGAAAACTGAAGATTGAAAACAAACTTCAAATAATGTTATCCTCTTTAACAAGCATAAAAAGTTTTCGACTTTACAAGTAATGTACACGATGGTTCATTCTTTGGGGTTAAACTAATTTCATTCACATCTCTTTACCCACATTTCTTATGCATCTTTTTGGCAGCAGTGAATATTGTCATCCGCGCACCATTTTTGTTAAGACCAATTATTATTATTATTATTTCCACATTGATTAGTTAGTCAATAATGTATCTTTTGCAAACAAACATTTGGTAAGAGTGTTAACCTGTTTTAAAACGGGGAACTCTTTGATTTTCGATCAAAAGATGTTGTGTATGAGTTGCAAAGCTTATGGATGAATGATGTGCCATTAAAGGTTAGAGTGTTTGGTTGGAGGTTATTACACGAGTAGAGTTGGCCAAATTGGGAGTTATAACAAATCCTCGCGAGATATGTTGTGCCTTTTATTTTAGAGAGGTTGAAAACTTTAATCATGTGTTTGTCAATTGTCGGCGCAACAAGTGTGGAGGAAATATTTTGTGGGATGCAGGTGGATGATATTATTTTTGAAGAAAGGTGGAATCATTTTTTATTGTTCGGTTCTTTGGTAAAAAGTAAAAAAGTGTTCAAATCTTGTCATTTAAGTTAACTAGCAGCAATGTGGTACATTTGGCGTCTTCATAATAATATTATGTTTAGGGAACTATCATAGATTTGTCTTCTATTGTGGATGAAATCATGTTTATTACTTGGTTTTGGGTCCTATCTTAGGTAACATGGGGAGTAATACTTCCTTTGCTTTTTGGATGGTGTAACAATCCATTATCTTGCCATCGAAACATATTTTTTTAACAGCAAATAGTAGATATATATTCAATTTTGAAACTAAGTACAAGCACGTACTATCTCATAGTAATGACGAATGTACAAGAAATATTCAACCCTAAGTGCAATAATCCATAAGTCCACCAAAAATGTGGTTTAACCCCCCAAACAAAAACAAGGGAATGTTTAGTCAAAAAAAAAAAACAAGGGAATGTTACCCAAGTATGCAATCTATAGGATCTACAAGCCGTTGATAAAATAAGCAAGGACCCCTATATTTTTTTCCTAATTGCCACACCCATGATTGCTTCTTAATACCCTCCACCACATCATCAATACAGTGGTATTTGTTAAAAAAACTATCATTTCTAACTAATCAAATAGAGCATAATACCGTGTGTCACGCCAACAACGAACCTTTTCTCGATTTCCTAGAGGTGCAATTTCCACCCAAGACGCTTTGCATCAAGGATGGAAAGTTGCCCGATAACACTAGCTCCACACCAAGCCATCTAAGGATTTTACACCCTACATTCCAAGCAAAATGACAATTAATGAATAAATGAGCCTCCGTTTCCAACAACGTCGAACAAAAGATACATGGTGGTTCGGCTCCAATTTCAAGTGTCCTCCTCTTTGTAAGATATCTTCTCGTTGGTAGTCGTGAAGAAGCATTTGCCAAGAGAACATAATCACTTTGACGGCGCTAGATTTTCCAAATTTCTCTCAACCCTCTTATGAGTACCGTGTCCATCACATTAGGAGAAACATGGTTACCTAGTAGTGAGGAGTTTAAGTAGTATGCATAAAATCTTAGGTTCGATCCTCTCCGACAACATTGTAAACCAAGAAAGATGATGATTATGTTTTTGTCATGATAAACAAGATGGTCTTTTAAATAATAATAATAAAATAATGTACATTATTTTTTTTACATATATGAAATGACAAAATTATGGTAAACTCGTCCACGGGTGAGGAAGTCGGAATTTTAATCTCAACTAGGGTTCATTTTATGATTTGTTGTTAGTTGAGCTATGACTTATGAACATAATGTATATTATTGTTTAAATTTTTTAATATTTTTTAAACATTGATGGAAACAAAAAAAATAATGTGGGAGAGGATATTGGAAAGTGGATACAGCTAAAGGAGAAAGAAGGGTTTGGGAAACTAGGATATGGATTCAGTGAATTCACTTTGAGTGTGCAGTCACTGCAGTCAATTTAATACCCACCACATATATCTTTTAACAACTTACAACCACACATCTTTATAAAAATAACATACCAATAAAGTCAAAGGAAAAGAATCAGAAAATAAATAAATAAATAGAAAAAAGCAACCAAATAGTAATAATTTCACTGTATCAACTATCAAGCCAGTGGTGCGACTATTCCGACATTACACGATTTATTTTCTTTGGGTTTTAGTTGTCAAGGGCTGGAGGTGAATTTGTCATGGTGAAGCAAGAGTTGTATTTTTTTTTTAAAACAAGTGAAGTAAAACTTCTATATTGTTTCTAGATTGTAATTAATCATAATTTGAGTTTGAAGAACTAATTATAATGACCTTTAATTTCATATTGAGTTTGCAAATATATATGAAGCACCACAATAAACTCATTGTTCAAAAGATGCTCTGTTATAGTAACACTAAGCATACATATTTAAGTATGTGATTTCTATTCTACAATAAACACATTACAAAACAAAATCCAAAATGAAAATATTGGTCTGATATGATCTTTCCATTGAGATTTGTAACCTTGACTGATATTCATTTATCTACATGTGACTCCTACAATACAAAAGTAAAAGAGGTTATTATCATAAGCTACATATAGAGACAATTTTTTAAACCATTAATTAGATATCTTACCATCAATAACTCATTGAAGCTAAATTGATTTTCAGTGGTCTGAGAGAGCACATATGCTGGATGTTCCAAACTAGATGTTGCACATTCCATTTGACTTGGAGATTCAATATCCTTCAATAAACATAAAAAATTAAACTCATAAATAAAGCATATACAGGATGTGCCAAACTATTTGCATGTTACCATAAAACTAGTTTACCACAAATTGTTGAGTTGGCAAATGTCTTGTAGTTTGAGAGTAAGAATATGTAGGATGTGCCAAACTAGTTGTTGTACTTGTACATTCTACTTGACTAAGAGATTTGATACCCTTCAATGAAAATGAAAATTAAGACATAATAAATCCACAAAAAGGCAAAGTAATGTTGCTAGTATCATAAACTTGTATACCTTAGATTGTTGCGTTGAAGAAGGTTTTATAGTTGGTTTTTGCCTTTTTTTCTGGCGCGAAAGTTCAAGGCAGCTCTTCCATCTTTTCTGTCTTTTTAACCCAGGTCGTTGCTTGAACCCGCTTGCTTCTGTGACATACACTGTCGTTGGTATTGGAACATCACCTTGATCATTACATGTTGAATTTTCTTTTAACCGAGCATCCATCACCTTCTTATATAAGTCCTGCAATCCTTCTTTTGCAAGCTGAGATAAACTCTCAGAAGAGGACACGTCAGCAGCAAATTTAATCATAATGGAGCAAAGTTGTCTATATCGATGTGCAATAGATTGGGATTTTCCACAACTTCATTAGCATGTATGTCATGTATTATACCACTTCGTGCATCCTTTGCCCACCTCTTTAGAATGTATTTCTTAAGGACAAATTTAACATCATTTGCCTCAAACACCTTCAAAGCATGACAACAAAGTATTCCAAAAGTCTCAAACTTTCTACAATTGCATGATATGGAGATTTGTATAGGATCAAATAGCACTCTCCACTCTCCTTCATCATTGATTGAGGTGATAACATATTCAAAAGGAAATTGAGATACATTTCTTTCTCGTATGCAAGTAGCAAAAAATAATGAAAATTCTTCATGAAATACCTCAAAAACTGTAGGAGTGTATATTTGTGCAAGTTGCATCAGAATTGATGAATAGTTATACCTTAGCTTTGGTAGTTTGTGTCGAGACTCGTATTCACTAACTAACTCATTATAACGCTTCTCCTCAACAACACTTTCAAAGTGATTGAAGAATTGGATAATATTGATGTTCGGCTTCATGTAAGCGTTAAAATTGGAATTCAAACTCTCACTAAGTTGAGTGCTTCGCATTCCTAAAGTGATTACTTCCTTCATGTAGCATGCTGCCCATTTTTCCTTTAGAGCATACATTGTCTTCACCCAATTTTCTTCAAAGACATCAAAATCAGCAACTAACTTACTCCAAGCTAACTCAAACTTCACTTCTTGGTCATATTCATACATGCATTTTGCAAAGCTAGACATGAAATGATTTCCTCTTTTCAATAATTTTGGTCCAAGATTTTTAATTCCATTTTGCATCAAATGCCATTTACATAACCCATGTCGAGTCTCCGGCATCACCTCAGCTAGCGCTTTAGCCATTGCTCTGTCTTGGTCAGTGAACAATGTTTGAGGTTTTTTGTTCCCATGTGCATGAAGGAAGGTTTCAAATAGCCATTTAAATGTTTCAGCAGTTTCATCATATAATAGTGCAGACCCAAAAATGACGGTACCTCTGTGATGGTTGAAACCCGAAAATAATGCCAACGGTCGATTAGCACCATTGGTACAATATGTTGTATCCAAAGAAACCACATCACCAAAATATCCATAGTCCAAAATCATTCTTGCATCTGTCCAAAAGACATTTGTAATTTGTTCTTCACAATCCATTTGATATGCATGGTAAAATGATGGATTTTCCAAAAGTTGCTTTTGAAAATATTGCAGGAGACTACCAACTTCTCCAAATAACATCCTACGTTTTCGTCTTTCTTTTAGATAATTCTTCGCATCCAACCGAGTATATCCAAGATTAGCTCTACCTCCAACATGTGCACTCATGAGCTGAAATGAGGCCTTTTGCATCAATCCAGAGTCTTCTGCCATTTCAATCTCATATGCTTGAACTTCAGATATTTTACGATGTGAGGCTAACATATGTGTTGTTTCTGGAATCTGCAAAGGGTGGTTATGAGCTTCTACGAACTCGTGGATTACAAACTTTTCATCCTTTCTACTAAGTGCAATTCTCGCTTCGCAATCGGTTCTTGTCTCAGCTTTAGGATTCTTCGCCAAAAGGGATTTCAGATTCTTTGTTCGATGACCCTCTTTACAACAAACGAATCTGCACGATCTAATAGAGCCGTTCTTCTTTTTGTCTGAATATTGTTTTCTAACTCCAAAGCCTTTTTCTTTACCATAGGCAGCCCAAAATTTCCATGCTTCATTTACATTATCAAATTTCATACCAACACTAGGTGTTGTAACTATTGTCATTGTTGGATCTAACCTATTAAAATAAAATTATGCAGAACCATAAGTTGGTCTTTTATCAACAAAAAAAAATAGATATTTGGGTCTTTTATCAACAAAAAAAATTAGAACAATTATGCAGAACCTGATATTTGGGTTTTTATCAAATAGAAACTAAATGTTAAGGAATAGAACTAAAAATTAGAACTTTGCTTTATTAGAACTAAATTCTCTTAGAACTAAATTTTTTGTTGTATATGATATTTACACCATTAATTCTGCTTATTGAGTAATCACCAATCCAATCCATGTTAATTTTGCTTATTGTATTCACCAATCCACTTTTGTAGTTGTTTGATGGAACCATTGATATTTTCTATTGTTGGTAGTTAATTTTAAAAACTCTATATGCATCTTGTTTTTACTGGTTCCGCATTTAACAATTTCTAACAAACAACAAATAAATTGAAGAAAAAAGAAATAAAACAAAAAATGCAGAGCCAGCATAATGCTTAGTAGAACCAAAACGGCAAGAGAACTGGAAATTGAAAAGAGAGGGGTAAAAGTGTAAGTTTCGAAGTGAGTGCACTAAACTAGGAAAGATTATATATAGAAATATTTTTTAATATATGCAAAAATAGAATCATGTGAAATTTTTAGTGAGGGAGCAGATTTTAATCGGATCCGTGAATTAAATCTGATGGTTATTATTAATAGTTCTCGTTTCTCACAATAATTATCAGTTCTCACTTGATACACTCCCTATATATATATATATATATTATCAGTGTAAAAAAAATTACATACATTAGTTATTTAATGTATATATTACACACCAACTTATCTCATTTTTTTTTGGACTAATTGAAAACTAGTAGAACCAAAACATATCCATGATACATAGGTTGCTCACAAGTCATAACCACCTTAGATAAATGTGTAATAGGGCACAATTTAGAGGCCCGATATTAAACAATAAAAGTGGACTCCTTAATAAAAAAACAAAAAATTCAAAAAGAATAATCCTTAAAAAAAAGCTTTCCTTCTAGCGGTGGGAGGAAGAAGGAGAAACTACACGCATTTCTGTTTGTATTAGAGACAAGAAAAATCATTTTGTTATTTATTTTTAATTTTCTGAAACTTGAACCTAACCACTTTAGATTGGACGAACAAAAATAGATTAAACAAATATTAAGTAATAAAACAGATTAGTATTATCTTTATTATTATAATTGTTTTTTGGTTTATTATTTGGTTAATTAAGATTCATTGTTTAAGTTAGTTGTTGGGACTTTCCCTATGTTTTTGGGTTAGTTTGTTAAGGGTTTACCTTGGGTTTCCTATTGTATATATAGATCATTGAGTCTTCTTCTTCAATGATTAAGTTGTAACATTCACAAAAGATCAATGAAAACCCATGAGGCATATTCAGAAACTCTTCTTCATTATTGTTCTAATATGGTATCAGCCTTCAATTTCTTTTTTCTTTCTTAGAGAAAGATTCTCAACCCCAACTCCTTATTCCTTTCTTCCCAATTCAATTCTGCAATTTTACAAAACAAGATAAACCCTAATTCCCCTTTCTTTCTTTATCAAATTCTGCAACTTTCTCATCACCCTCTTCATCGATTTGATTTTCGTTTTCGACACCGATTTCAGAAATTCTTTCATCTTTGTTGTTATTACTCGCTTCACCTTTCTCCTCTTTTCAATCCTTCTCCAATTTTCAGCCATGGGTGACAATCAATTTTTAGATTATGCAACAAATCCTTCAAATCCCTACTATGTTCACCCTAACGAGAATCCTTCATTGGTCCTTGTTACACCTTTGCTTGATAGCAAAAACTATAATTCTTGGTCTCGTGCCATGAAGGTTACTTTGATTTCCAAGAATAAATTGAAATTTGTTGATGGCACTTTCGTTCAATCAGTTCCTGCGCATGCTCTTCACGATCCTTGGGTCCGCTGCAACAACATGGTGCTTTCTTGGCTACAGAGATCAATTTCTGAAGGTATTGCTCAATCTATTCTCTGGATCGATAATGCACATCTTGTCTGGCAAAACTTGGAGAATCGTTTTTCACAGGGAGATCTTTTCAAGATTTCTGATATTCAAGATGATTTAGCTAAGCTTCAACAAGGTACCCTTGATATCTCCACTTACTTTACAAAATTAACATCTCAATGGGAACAAATCGACTCTTTTCGTCCCACTCGTGATTGTACCTGTGCAATTCAGTGCACTTGTGGTGCAGCTACAGACCTTAGAAAATATAGGGATTATGATAGAGTGATCAAATTTCTCAAAGGTCTTAACGACCAATTTTCTCATGTTCGGTCGCAAATTATGTTGATTGACCCTTTACCCTCCATAGACAAAACTTTTTCTTTAGTTCTTGGTAAAGAAAGACAATTGAGTAATCATAATTCTATTGAAATTTCACTTGAAAATCAAACCATGGCAATGCAAGTGCAAAATCATAATAGTTCTGGAGGTGGTAGAGGCTCAAATTCCTCTGGTTATCGTGGTCGGGGCCGTTCAAATTATGGGTCTGGTCGTGGTCAACAATCAAATAGGGTTTGTACTCACTGTGGTAGGAATAATCATATTGTGGAAAATTGTTTCGTGAAATATGGATATCCACCCGGTTATCACTATAAGAGTTCCAAACCATCTCTGAATAATGCTACTGGATCAGATTCTCCCCATTCCACAAATGATGAACAAAATAACAATCAACCTTCTTTGGCAGCAATTCAAGCTCAGTATAATCAAATCCTTCAATTACTTCAAACCAATATTGCTTCAACATCTAATTCTGCTCAATCTGCAGCTTCTACCAATGCAATTGCTCAAGTTCCTCACATCAATTCTATATCTTCTCCTTTCATGGGTAAGTCACCTGTCTACTGGGTAATAGACACAGGTGCCACTCATCATATCACTTCTAATTTCAAAAAATTTATTTCTGTTTCTAAGGTTTCTCCTATAACTATGAGATTGCCTAATGGTCAAAATATTACTACTACTATTGCAGGAAGTGTCCAACTTTCAGATTTAATTATTTTAAAAGATGTTTATTATATTCCTGCTTTCAATGTCAATTTAATTTCGGTCACAAAATTAATTGATTCCTTAAATTGTTATTTAAATTTTACTAATATTGGTTGTTCCATTTTGCAGAATTCCCCCAAGAGGATGATTGGTACAGCTGATAGGCATGGAAACCTTTATGTCTTCCGAGCTCAGGCCACTCTTTCTGAACCTTTAGTAAATTTTTCTTGTAATAATGCTTTTTCATTAACTGATACTGCCACTCTTTGGCATTATAGATTAGGTCACATCTCTGATAATGTTCACAAGTGTATTGCTTCTCAATTCCCTTTTATTACTTACAAATTTAATAAAGATCTACCTTGTGATACTTGTCATTTTTCTAAACAAAAAAGATTACCCTATAGTATTAGTACTACTCAATCTTCTAAAATTTTTGAAATTTTGCATGTTGATATTTGGGGTCCCTATTCTATTTCTTCTATTTCAGGTCATAAGTATTTTTTAACTCTTGTTGATAATTATAGTAGGTTTACTTGGGTTATTTTAATGAAAACTAAAAGTGAAACTAGAGGTCACATTGTTAACTTTCTTTCCTACATTGAAACTCAATTTTCAACAAAATTAAAATGTTTGCGAAGTGACAATGGTGTTGAATTTTTGATGCAAGATTTTTACAAATCTAAAGGAATTCTACACCAAAGATCATGTGTTGAGTGTCCTCAACAAAACGGTATTGTTGAAAGAAAACACCAACACATTCTTAATGTAGCTAGATCCCTCTCCTTTCAAGCTCATTTACCTAATAATTTTTGGCATTTTTCTATACAGCATGCTATTCATCTAATCAATAGATT
Organism: Trifolium subterraneum; assembly: GCA_951799995.1. Lineage (NCBI taxonomy): Eukaryota > Viridiplantae > Streptophyta > Magnoliopsida > Fabales > Fabaceae > Trifolium > Trifolium subterraneum. The sequence continues at coordinate 67,909,614 of OX637462.1, read as the reverse complement.
GCCATCTCCTTTTCTTCATAACAAGACACCTTATTTTTTGTTGCATGATCAGCATCCTACTTTTCTTCATTTAAAATGCTTTGGTTGTCTTGCTTATGCTTCAACTTTACATAATCATCGAACAAAGTTTGATGCTCGTTCTAGAAAATCTATTTTTTTGGAGTATAGAAATGGAACTAAGGGATATCTTTTATATGATTTACATACTAATGAGTTCTTTGTTTCTAGAAATGTAGTATTTTATGAGCACATTTATCCTTTTTCTCAAGGTCATGATCATCAGCCTATTCCTCCTATACCTCAGATCCATGTAGACTCCACAGACCTTGAACCTCTTCATTCGGCTCCTATCCACAATAACAACCCACCACCCTCTGACCCTTCGTCCCCCGATAATTCCTCACCTAATCAACAACCTCCAGAATCTGCCTCACCTTCACCAAATTTTGCACCTACTCAAATTCTTAGAAAATCAACTAGGATAACCAATGTACCTTTTTACCTTAGAAATTTTCACTGTGACCTTCTCAAGTTTCAACAAAATCCTTCCCAAAATTCGTTTGTCTCTGGTTTTCCCTTATGTTCTGTTTTATCTTATGATAATTGTGCTGATTCTTATAAAACTTTTTGTCTAAATGTTTCTTCAATAACTGAACCTAGTTCTTATAGTCAAGCTAGTAAACATGAATGTTGGTAAAATGCCATGCATCTTGAATTACAAGCTCTTGAATCTACTCACACTTGGTCCATTGTTGATCTTCCACATGGTAAGATCCCCATTGGTTGCAAATGGGTATATAAGGTTAAGTACAATGCAGATGGTACTATAGAAAGATATAAGGCACGATTGGTGGCTAAAGGCTATACTCAACTTGAAGGGGTTGATTATTTTGAAACTTTTTCACCCGTTGCCAAATTAACCACTGTAAGAACTTTACTTGCTTTATCTTCTATTAATAATTGGTTTTTAGAACAACTAGATGTCAACAATGCATTTTTGCATGGTGACTTGAATGAAGAAGTTTACATGACAATTCCCCCGGGATATAAACTCGCTCATTCTACTTCTAGCTCTACAAAAGTTTGCAAGCTTAATAAGTCCATTTATGGGCTTAAACAAGCAAGTCGACAATGGTATTCTAAACTTTCTGATTCCCTTATTTCTCTTGGCTATTCCCATTCTAATGCTGATTATTCCCTTTTTACTAAAACATGCACCAATAAATTTACTGCTTTATTGATATATGTAGATGACATAGTGCTTACAGGTAATGATTTCAGTGAGATTCAACTTGTAAAATCTTTTTTGAATGACAAATTCAAAATTAAAGATTTAGGACAACTTAGATATTTTCTTGGTCTAGAGGTTGCTCGTTCTTCTTCTGGTATAATGTTAAATCAAAGAAATTACACTCTTGAACTGTTAAGTGACACAGGTATGTTAGCTGCAAAACCGTCTTTCATACCTTATGATTTATCTTTGAAATTGCATTGTACTGAATCTGAATATTTTGATGATATAACTCAATATAGGAGACTAGTCGGTAGACTTATTTATTTAACCACAACAAGGCCTGACATAGCCTTTGCTGTGCAACAATTAAGTCAACATGTTTCTAAACCAAGACATGTTCACTACAAGGCTGCAACTCGTATCCTTCAATACTTAAAATCATGCCCTGCTCAAGGTTTGTTTTATCCTTCAAATTCTAAAATCTGTATTTCTGGCTTTGCAGATAGTGATTGGGCTACTTGTCCCACAACAAGAAGATCAGTTACAGGGTTTACTGTATTTTTAGGAGACTCTTTAATCTCTTGGAAGTCAAAGAAGCAGTCTACAGTGTCAAGATCAAGCTCAGAAGCTGAGTATAGGGCTTTGGCCAGCTTAACTTGTGAAATACAATGGCTGCTCTACATTTTCAAAGATTTGAACATTAAGTTTTCCAAACCTCCCTCTTTATATTGTGATAATCAGTCAGCAGTCCACTTAGCTCATAACCCTACTTTCCATGAGCGCACTAAACATATTGAAATTGATTGCCACCTCATACGAGAAAAACTGGAAAAAGGCATCATTAAACTATTTCCAATATCATCTTCTGCACAAGTTGCAGATTTGCTGACTAAACCTCTAGCCAAACCAGCCTTCCAACATCTAGTTTCCAAGCTTGGCCTCATCAATGTGCATCGTCCAGCTTGAGGGGGAGTAATAAAACAGATTAGTATTATCTTTATTATGATAATTGTTTTTTGGTTTATTATTTGGTTAATTAGGATTCATTGTTTAAGTTAGTTGTTGGGACTTTCCCTATGTTTTTGGGTTAGTTTGTTAAGGGTTTACCTTGGGTTTCCTATTGTATATATAGATCATTGAGTCTTCTTCTTCAATGATTAAGTTGTAACATTCACAAAAGATCAATGAAAACCCATGAGACATATTCAGAAACTCTTCTTCATTATTGTTCTAATATTAAGACTTTTTATTTAAAGTTTTGAATATTTTTTAAGAGACCTACTACCATATTAATTATTTTTGAGACTCCTAAAAAATAAAGGCCCATCTCCGTAGGACTCCTTGTGCTCCCTCAAGGTCCGCCCTGATAATTTAATAAATAATAATAATAATAATAGACATAATGTACTCAATAAAGGTAACAATGGAAATCGACAACTCATTTTGAAAGTTATAAAATTATATTATTAGGACATAAAATCGTAGAGTCCACCTAACACGCACCTTTTAAAAATGGTCCAAAGATGGATCTTTACTATTTTTTATAAAAAATAAATTTTAAAGCTATTCGATTTGATTTAGTGGTAATGTGTTTGGGTAGTGTGTTAGAGTTTAAAGGTTTTTGGTTCAATCTTAAACTCTATTATAATATATATATATATATATATATATATATATATATATATATATATATATATATATATAGAAAATAAATATGATATTTATTTAAATTAGTAAGGTCTATTTTTTTTTGGTAAGGAATTAGTGAGTTGAGATCCTCTTCATTTCTCATTATTTTCATTTCCTTCATTAGTGTATAGTTTTGGAAATATAAATATAAAAGTATGATATTAATTAATTGGGTCCAAATGTCTTTTATACACTATAAAACATTTAAAAACTTTGGTAGTGAAAAAAATGAAAATAAGTAAAAATGGAGAGTATCCTAACTCGGAATTAGTAGGGTCTATTGTTAGACAAAGTACATATTAAACTATCCCAAAATTATATTTAGGTGCATCAAATGATATATAATAGCAAATGGTTGAATTAAATTTTATTCTTCGAACTGATTACATAATTGTTAATGTTAATATTTTTTTTACTTTTATCTGTACTTCGACTCAAGAACCTTAACTCCTTTAAACCTTAGTTTAAATTAATCCGTTGAACTACCCACCCCATCTACCGAGTCAAAATTATTCACTAAATTCCTTGAAACTGATGACAGTCAGTCATTAGTTAATTTTGATTAATATTTTTAATTATTTTTAGTAGTTTTTAATAGTAGTTCATGATCAAAGACAAGAATATTAGAAGAAATTGACATGTCAAAGAATTTGAAGATTAAAGACTAAAGGAGGAAAATACTTAGAAAAAATTCCAAGTTTTGAAGCTCATAATCCCTTGGCTCATAATCCCTTTTATCTAATAAAGTACCCTAATTTCTTAGGCGAAACTAATATTATCAAAAGCTTTATTAAACATTAAATTCTTAATCATATCAACTAATCATTTATTCCTAAAGCGATTACGATCGACAAGCAGTTAATTTAGTTCTAGTAATAAGACCTTGGGTTAGTAGTGAATTATTTCTTGAAATCAATTCGATATTGGCCAAATAAAGAAAAACATTACACACAAAATTAACTGAATAACTATTACTTTTGATTGCATAAATAAAAATACGTAGTTACATAATTCAAATAGTTCAATCACTAATCTTATGAGATTAGTTACTCATAATAATAATTGACATAACAATTAAATGCTTCATGGTAAAAATAAACTAATGATGAATAGTACCCTCTTACTCAAAACTCAAAACTCCAAAGATGTTCTCTGCTTTCCCAAAAGTTTGCGTGCCCCTCTTAGGTTAGAAAAGCTAGTTGCTATTTATATGCTTAGAAGGAACAAATCACGTGCCACCAAAAAAAAGAAGGAATCCAACCCTATAGAATGCTGACACCTCATCAAAGGAAAAAGCAAAAAGCTCATCGCGTCACTGTAGCACGCGAGGCTCCTGTCATGATCTGAAAGTGGCAAATCGCGCCACTATTAAAACTCCATGAGGCCGTTTAAAAAGCCAAAGCGCGAGTTTGTTGCACAAAACGTGCTTTTTCTGTTTTTTGGGTTGTTTGGATAAAATTCAAACGTGAGTCTTTGGAACGTGAATTTATACTCAAACGCGAGTTTACGTGAAGCTACGAATCCTAACTTCTGGAAATCGCGTCTTCACCGCAGGTTCTACATCACCGTTAATTTGTCAATTTTGTCTCTTTTGCCCTCGTCTCCATCGTTAATAGAAAGGAAGAGAATAAGAGGTTGTTCACCCAAAATCAATAGATTTATTTACTAAGAAGGAAGAAACGACAAGGCAGAGGAGAGAGTGCTTGCGGCAAAGCGGCGATGTTGTACCTTGTCTCCTGGCCTCCTGCGTTTTTGCGTTTTTACTTTGAACCGTAAATGTCCCTAGGTTAGAGATGAAGAGAATTGGACCCTTATTTTTTTTTTTTAAAGGAGATTGGGCTTTTTGTTACTATTAAAGTATCAATTTGTATTGTTTAGCAACCGTAAATGTATTCACTAGAAGCCTCTCAACAGTAAACTATTATAGTATCATATTTTCTTTTTTTCTTTCATTTTTTTTATAATAAAAGGAAAAGTATCATACTATTTTGTTACAGTAAATAGGCCCATATTTTAATATAATTATTATCACATTTTATTGAATATTTGTTTAGCAATCTATTATTTTTTTATTAAATTTAAATAATTATCTATAATACAAATAAAATGTATTGTTTTAAATATAAGTAAAACCCATTTTGGTAATTGCACATCCAAAAGTAATTATTATTCAAACTATCCAAATAATATGAGTTTATGAAAATCACTTTTACACGAATGTATCCAAACATAAATCTATTTAGTTCAACTCACTTTTAATCAAAATCAATTATGTCAAACTCAATTCTACCAAACTCAATTCTCGCCACCGCAGAACCAAACACACACTTAGTATGGTGAAGGGAAAAATGTGCCCACTATGGTGAAGTTGATTTCTAACCATTAAATTAAATAGGAAACACAATTTTATGATGGTCTCTTTACATTAGATTTTTTTATACTATCTTCAACAATCATTCTCTTCCACTTCTAATTCCTTATTCACCATTCTCTCCTATAAGTAACATTTAATTTCTATTTCTCCATCATCAAACTAAAATTCATCTAAAGTTTTATATTTTATGAAAATCTTTTGACAGAACTTTTCATAAATATTGTTAGATACTTAACTTTTAAGTTTTAACATCATTTTAGATGTGACTACAAGGTTAAACTCCATTGTTAAGGTAGATTTTTTCCAGCAAAAGAAATCATCAAATTCCAGATCTAAAAACTCCATTGTTGTAATAGCTTTTGCCAACAAAAGATATGTATCAAACAAGTGAACCTCATTAGATTAAATAAGAAACTTTGTCCTTCCATTTTGACTAGAAATGGTGGTCGGAAAATCACCGCCAGTAGTGTGACGGTGGCAACTCTCCGACAAAGATGCCAAAAATACAAGAAGAAGAAGAATGTCAATAGAGAGCTGTGGACGAGGAACACATGAGTGACAAGGTTAAATGAGTGGGTCTTGAGTTTGGGGGTGGGTCCATGAGTGGTGGGGTCAATGACTCAAGGGGGAAGATGGGGATTAGATTAGGTGTTGAAAGACTATAACAAAATTGTGCACTTTATGTAATCTAATGGTCAAAAATCAACTTCACCATGGTGGTCACATTTTTTCTTTCACCATATTAAATGCCACCGAAAAATACAGAACCCGCAGGGCCGGTTTGAGCTTCAAAACTTGGAATTTTTTCTAAGTATTTTCCTCCTTTTGTCTTTAATCTTCAAATTCTTTGATATGTCAATTTCTTTTAATATTCTTTTCTTTGATCATGAACTACAATTAAAAACTACTAAAAATAATTAAAAATATTAATTAAAATTAACTAATGATTGACTGTTATCAGAAACCTTCTATTCGAATTGAAAGTTTAACCTAACTCAATTCTACAAAACCAACTTCTTATAAACTATAACCATGTTAGAATCGATAGTTAAACTTAACTCAACTTTAAAAAACTGTCTTGTAAGATGAAGGGTATCACTCCTTATAAAATTATAGTCAGAACTTATCAACAATGTGGACTTGATTTTTGCAATACCTTCCATCTATTCATTATATATGTCATGCATGATGTCAATGACCAACCTCTTATTCTCGATCTGGATCCTCTTCTGTGTGTTGTCTCATCGCATGCATCTTCACCATCTCAGTCCAATCCAAACCGGTTGGCGTGTCTAGTCTAGCCATATCTCCTCCCGTCACCGTACTTGAAATTGCTCCCCGCACAGTAAATATTGTTTTTGAGGGGTGAATTGAAGAACAATCTGTTGTTGTTGATTGCTAAATTGCTAATTAACTACAAGAGTTTGTCGTAGGTTGCCAACTCTCAATGGTCCCAACTCTCAATAATATCAAAGTTATGATTGATTAAGAAATATTACTATTTAGTGGAGTATTTACTCCGTCCCATGTTTTCTTGTTGGTCTGGTTATGGTACACCGATCATCACTCGAAATGTCAAAAGAAATAATTACACATGAACTAAAGGTAGACAGGCAACAAGCTGTGCCGCTAAACTTTTCTGTACAGCAAAACCAAAAATCAATAAATTTGTTTATCTTAAATATAAGTAAAAGTTACCAAATTCAACTTTATTAAATGTTATTGTTCTAAAGATATCTCTCATTAATTAATTCAATTTTTTAATACACACATTTGAATACACTCTCTTTTATTGGTGGATATATATATATATATATATATATATAAGTGGCGGAGCCAGGAATATTATCAAGCCTGGGCACAATTTTAACCGCAAATACACAAATGTTTATTGGTTTAAGGTTTTCAGATCGGGGTTTAACCGCATCAGGCTATTTTCAACTAATAATATATATTTTTTATATACTAAAATTATAATAAAAGTAATTAATTTTAAAGATTTAATCTAAATATTTGATTCATAATAACTACATGAGTAAAAGTCATAAACTCTCCACAATCCTACATATGAAAGAAAATATAATTACAACATATTTTTACCATATATAAAAAGGAAACAAAGTTGATATTTTTAGTTTTTTATAAAGAAAACAAAGAAATATATATATTTTGGAATTTTTAGATATTTTTTATGTTTATAATAATGTATATAAATAAATAAAAGAAAATGAAATAAAAAAAACAATAAAACAAAAGGGTTAAAAATTAAAGGGGGAAAATGAAATAAAAAAACAAAAAAGCAAAAGGGTAAAAAATAAAGGGGAAAGGAAAACTGGGACTTGAACCTAGGCCCTTTAGTTACTAAAGCCAAAACCAAACCAACACAGAAGCACAGGATTGATGTAACTGGAATAGCTGAAGGTATATAAATATTTTAAAACAACCACGTACTGTTCATCATCTTCAACCTCCCACCACCAAAACCTCAAAAATGGTTCTTTTTCATTTTTGCACCAAATTAGACATGTAAATAAACCTATTTGCTTTGAATTTCATGAGGATTATGAATATACACTTAACTTTTATTAATTCATACTCAAACATTCGAATTTTCGTGTTAAAGTAAGAACCCTAAAAAAAAATTATAATTGGGAGAGCCTGGGCACGTGCCCAGGCATGCTGGGCGGTGGATTCGCCCCTGTATATATATATATATATATATATATATATATATATATATATATATATATATATTAAATGTATGTGTTAGATATATAGTATTGCTAGCACTCTTCTCTTCTGCATGCATAATGTGTGACATTAATTAATTGTTTGCCATCGTTGATTTCCAGCTTTCATCATCATGGGATGCCATAATAAAACTGAGAACAAGTTATGTGTATGAAGTAAATTTTTTTTTTCTTTCTAATATACCCCTTTATAATTTAAAGGTAAATTCAGATATGCAAATCAAAAAGTTTATTATATGTTAGTTGTGGTTACCACATGCAAATTCACTTATGTGACTTGTTTTCATTGGTTGATGGATAAATACCCTCAAATTATGAAGGTGTATAATATGTCTCACCAATAAAAATTGGTTAAAAGCTAGTTGTAGATACCACATGCAAATTTATATATGTCTGATGATTGCCGAGTCTCGAACCGAGTTTCTCGAGGTTGAAGAACAAATCCTCAACCAAGTGACCTCTCGGGAAATTTATATATGTGATTTGTTCTTTGAGTAAATACCTCTACATTATTAAGGAGAGCAGACCTCACCATGCATATTTCTATAAGAAACAATATTTTAATTTTTTTGGTACATATTATATAAATTTACATTTAAGAGTGAAGAACCATTTTGGTCAAAATATTCTTACTCTTATCTTTATCCAATTATATATATCATCATCATAAAGATGAATGTCCGATGGAAAATTAAAACTGTTTCAAACCCACGTGACATTAGGGCAATCGTGTAAGATGGTATAGTAAGTAACATATGTTGAAATTAAATATAGGGTCGTGCTAACTAGTGCCCTTAGGTCTAATTAAGAAACCAAAAAAAGAAGTTTTGGCATTGAAAAGATCATTTTTGACACTTAAAAAATTAACTACATAAATTTTAAGACATTCTTACTATTCTTAACTTCCTTAACTAGTGCTCCGGAGATACTATTTAACATTTTCCTTAAATATAACTAGTGTTATGTTTCATGCGGTCTATATAGTTAATCTCAATCACCTGTACTTATTTATGATTTTTTAAAAATAACATTATAATTAAAGGGAGTTTATATGGCCTAATGGTCTTATGGTCCCACTTGTTATAGTTTTTTAATTAATTTCTTTTAAGCACAACTAAACAATAAATGAACTATCACTAACTACCTTCTTTATTGGGTACCCTAACTACATAGAGTAAATCATATTCAAAGTGAGTCGACAGCTAAACGTAGATATTTTTTTTCAAACGGGGATTTAAAACTCTTTTTTTTACTAATCGGGATTTTAAACTTAGTTTACCATTGCGTAGGAGTTTTTTTTTTGACAAACCATTGTGTAGGAGTTTGATTAGTTAATTTTGCTATAGATCTAACTTCCATTGAATGATATTATAAAAAAAGATTGAGTCTAAAGGGTATTCAATACTTACAATATGTAATAAGTCGAGACCTGATGTGTGTCTATATATATATATTGGTAAATTGAGTATCTTTTGCGCACAATTGTAAAGACTAATTTCTTGAGCTTTGTGGAGTTTGAATTGGTAGCAAATTTTCTCTAAAGTTCTAGCGCACTGATGTATACCAAACCATGTGTGACATTAATTTCTGTCGCATGTAAATGAATTTGACTACCAAATCACGTGGAACGTTAACAAAATAAATAGTAGTAGTGCAATAATAAGTTGGAAGAAGGGTAAGTTTAAGCAGTTAATAAGCTCTTAATTCTAAGACGAATTGTTAAGCAGAATTCAAATTCTATTTTTTGTGGGAATTGAATAATTGTAAAACAAAGTCAGAAAAAATGTCCACATTCAATATCTAATAAAAAGTGACTCAAATAAGATTACCACCAATAAAATGAAATTGAAATTATGAAAGAGTATAGCTTCAAAATCTTATAGAAAATATTGAGACCGATAAATTACATTTCGATTCCGCACCTCAATATACCAAATGTCTTTACAGCCTTTTACCATATGTGTGTATTGACGAGATAAAATAATTTTTTATAATTGAGAGTTGAGCCTAACTCATCCAGTAATATTGGGCATAGTGTGTGGATATAAACGGTAAGTGGTCTGATAGCGAAAACATGATAACATGGCTAACAGATCTTACATAGACTTTGACACACCTTCTTAAAATTGGGAATTGAGTTTAACTCAATCCTAAAAGAACAACTTTTAAGATGAAGATTGTCTCTTACTTATAAATTCTTATTTAGTCAATCTCATATCCGATAGGGAACTTTTTTACTTAATTGTTAATATAAAATGTTTTTTTTTTTAATCAAACAAACTTACTGCATTTCATTAAAAACTAAATGTTCAATACAAAAGGGAATACTCTCAAATCTATGGAAGCCAGCCTAAGAATTGGCCGCCCTAGCAAGAATATGAGCAACCAAATTCGCTTGGCTCCTAACAAACTTAACCTCAAAGTTTATAAAAGATGTCATAAGACTAAGGATATCATGAACAATTGACAGAAACTCAGAGTTGCCTCTACGCTTCATATGGATAGGCTCTATCAAAACTTTCGAATCACTTTCAAATTGAACTCGATCCAGTCCTCTATGTCTAGCTTATTCCATTGCTAAAAGTAAAGCCCATGCTTCTCCTTCTACAGATGAAATCACAGTTTGCTGCCATTGTGTCATACCAGCCATGAAATGACCACTATTATCGCGAAAACACAATCCCACCGAGGTCCTTCCAGATCCGGACACAAAGGCAACATCAACGTTACATTTTAGCCAGTCTAGAGCTGGTTTATCCCACCTTACCAAATCTGCTGCTGTAGTCCCACTCACATTATTACTCTGTAACTTATGTACTGAGTACCAATCATTCCAAGCATCAAAAGCATGTCTTCCAATTTGACGCGGCATCTGGACATTATCATTCCAAAGCTTATCATTACGATTGTGCCAAATGCACCAGAGTAACATAGCCACTCTACCAACAGTATCACTACTTTCATTGCTGCACACAGTGAAAATACGATCCATAGAATTAGTTTGTTGGTACGTAGCATTATGTAAGACAGACGACAGTCCAGCGGCACTCCAACTATCCCGGGCTACGGCAAACCTAAAGACTACATGGAATTGACAGATCAATCATATTTTGCGCGAAAGAAATAAGTCAACTAATTGGCTAGCTAATTTTAGCATCACTTTGAATTCTTTTGATTTACATGTTTTGACGACTCATCCTAATAAACTTCTGAGACTAATTCTATTTAATGAAATATTTGGCGCTTGTATGCTTCATAATATTAATTTGGCTATGTAGATATGAATTAATATTTAAGATCTATCGAAGGGCAACACTTGTTCATCTTTTCATATATAGTACTCCGTCCGATCTTATTATATATAAGAAAATGTTTGATTTTTAAATTCATTATAGAATTGATATATCTAGATAAATTCAATAATAAATTTAAGGGTCTTACTAAAGAGGCATTTTATTAAAAAAGTTAAACTACAATTTTTAATGCGTTTACTTTACGCATTTTCATAAAAATTCTATAAAAAACTTACTATTTAAAGTCTTAAAGAGTGCTCCGAAGGCACTCATTAATATTTGCCTAAATTAATTTTTTTTTCTTCCATATATATATATATAGGAGCGTAGGGAGTAACATAAGCATAGTATTTTGGACAAGAAAGATGGGGTGCTTAAACATAGAGTACTACATGCCAGTATTGAGGGTATGAGTCCTAGAGTACTTATAGTCTATCGCCATGCTTTTGCAACCATTGCTCTTGCTCCCGTTGCTTATTTATCAGGGTACTTAATTTCTATCACCTTTTTTGTTATATTCCTCTCATTTTCAAGTGTATCAATTAATTGTTTCTTTATTTTTTAACAGGAGAAACTCTGGCTCCTATACCTTAAATTTAAGGAGTTTTTCCTTGATATTCATGACCTCACTAATTGGGTTTGTTTCCATTATCTAGTAATATATTGCATATTTACACTCATGTAAACTACAAATTTCATTCCTAAATTTGCATCTCTTCTATATATAATACTATGATGTCCCTAGTAGCTGAACTATGCTCCTAGAATATTCATATATACTCTTTTTTATATGTGGTTCCTTTTGGGATGTATTTTGCAGTATTACATTGACTCAAAATTTATATTTTGAGGGTCTATCTCTTATTCCTTCTTCAATTGCGACTGCCATGATCAATCTAATTCCAGCAGTCACATTTGTAATAGCAGCTTCTGTAGGGTAATTACTATCTAACTAATTACTATGATTATTAAACTTAATCAGTTTTTGTTGCTCGATCCATAAAAATTAAAAACCAATAAGAATGGAGAAAGTTGATATTAAAAGTTTGAGAACTATTGCCAAAATTGTGGGAACATTGATATGCTGAAAAATTACCTTCAAAATCAATCATGGTGGGAAGTGATGATGATAATTGGTTGCTTGGATGTCTTCTTCTTTTGGCAAGTAGTGTTGCCTGGTCATTTTGGCTCATTTTACAGGTATTTAATTTTGTGTAGCATCACTAATTAAGTATTATATATTGCTCCCTCCGGTCAACATCGGTCATGACTTTTTGGAGGTCATCATATGCAAATGTTAAAAGTATCCCTTTAATTAAAAAACGCAATTTTTTTTCTAAATTATCTTGAACTTAAATGCAAATAACATAAAAAAATAATCATTCATGTAATTAACATAAATTTTTTCATATTCTAATCAATAACGATAAAATATTTTCTAACTATTTAAGATGAGTCATTCTTCGAACATTTTTTTGAAGCAAATTTATCAATCAAGTAATGTATTAAATTTTGCACTCCATAATTTATTAATACTACTACTCTTGTAAAAAATATTTTGATCAGTCTGGCAATTGGACTTTTGCAGTTTGTTGTAATGTATTAAATGTTGCAGCCTTAATTTACTAATACTACTACTACTACTCTTGAGACCTTCATTTTTAGGAGGTCCACTGTCATAGCCCATAACACATGTCACACATGTGTTAGGGTCGGGCTTGCCTGGCGGTCTATCCATTTTTATTAATTGTATGACTGATATACTAGCCTATATTATATTTCAAATAGATAAATTATTTAATAAATTTAAAAAATAAATTGTCTCTTATAAAATGGAGTTAAGGAAGTATTAAGTTAGTACTTATCATATATGCATGTATAACCTTGTCTTTCTTTATATCTTTCCTCAGGTTCCAGCTTATGCAAGTCATCCTAATTATATATCGTTGTCAGCTTGGATGTGTTTAATTTCAACATTACAATCAGCAGTTGTAACCCTATTCTTCGAGCCAAACCTTAATGCTTGGAAGATTAACTCTCTCCTTCAATTTGGTTGCACTTTATATTCCGTATGTAGATACTTTTCATGATGATATACAATAGTTTTTTTTTTAATAATAAATATATTATATTTTTTTTTGAATCAAACAAATTTACTGCATCTCATTAAAAACTAAATGTTCAATATAAAAGGAAATATTCTCAAACCTATGGAAGCTAGCCCAAGAATTGGCCGCCCTAGCAAGAGTATGAGCAACCAAATTCGTTTGCCTCATAACAAACTTAACCTCAAAGTTTATAAAAAATGACATAAGACTAAGGATATCATGAACAATTGACAGAAACTCAGAGTTGCCTTTCGCTGCATATAAATATATTATATTATAAAAACGAAAAAAGTATAATAAAAAAATTCAAGAAAACAACAATACCGTTGTGTGTGTCTATATACATACCAAAATGTATTGGTCTACGTAGTATGTAAGAGATTTCGACCCCTTAAACAAGTGATCAGAATTTCGATTTTTGACTCTTGTTTACTGAGTCACTGTTAAACGATAGAAGAAACTTTCTACCAATAACATGGTAATCAATGCAAGAAAAATAAAAATTATGCATCGTTAGTCAGTAGCCTAAATAGTTAAAACTGCATTTTGCAGGGAGTTATGGGATCAGCAGTAGTATTTTGTCTCCAAGCATGGTGCATTATAAAGAGAGGACCTCTTTTTTCAGCAATGTTTAATCCTCTTTTAACAGTGCTTGTGACTGTATTGGCTGCCCTGTTGCTTCATGAGGAAATATTCACTGAAGGTATTAATATTTAAGTTTTAATAATGAAGATTAATTCTCAACCCAACTTGAATTATTAATCTGATTAAATGATGTTCATGCTTCATATGTGATATTAGCTTGATAGGTGCAATTGGAGGATAGATGGGTGGAAAGTGTGGCGGAGGTTCGCACATCGGTAGTTGATTATTTTAAGTTGCATTTCTCTGAATGTTCTCTCCATCGGCCAACGTTAGATGGTATTGAGTTCTTGGAGTTGTCATTGGATGAGGTCTCATCTCTGACCCAACTGTTTCGTCTGGAAGAGATTCAAGAGGTTGTAGCTACTTCAGATGGCAATAAAAGTCCGGGTCCGGATGGTTTCAATTTCTCGTTCTATAAGAGAAGTTTTGGGAGTTAATTAAGGGTGAAATAATGACTATGTTTAACCAATTCTTTGTAACCTCAACCCTTCCTCGAAGTTTTTCGTCATACTTTATCACCCTTATCCCCAAAGTTGATGTTCCCCTTAGTATTGGTGACTTTCGTCCTATTTTTTTAGTGGGGTCTTTGTATAAGTTGTGGCTAAAGTTTTTGCTGGAAGATTGTCGACGGTGATGGAGAAGTTGATCTCTCCTAATCAGTCTGCTTTTATCAAAGGGAGGCAGCTCGTGGATGGGGTGGTGGCAGTCAATGAAATTATTGATTTAGCCAGGAAATCAAAGAGGAGTTGTCTAATTTTTAAGGTAGACTTTGAAAAGGCATATGACTCAGTTAGTTGGAGCTATCTTGATTATATGTTGGTGATATTTGGTTTTGGTGTGAAGTGGCGGAGTTGGATCCGGGCTTGTGTGTTTAGTGGGAACCTTTCGGTTCTGGTCAATGGGAGTCCAACCGAATAAATCAATATCCAAAGAGGTCTGAAGCAAGGGGATCCGTTAGCCCCCTTTTTGTTTCTTCTTGTGGTCGAGGGGCTGAGTGGAGCTATTAGGAGTGCTGAGGAGCGAAATTTGTTTACGGGATTTAGGGTGGGAAATTCGAATTTGTCGGTATCTCATCTTCAGTATGCCGATGATACTCTTTTCCTTGGGGAAGCCACTGTGGCTAATCTTTGGACGCTTAAAGCAATTCTCCGAAGTTTTGAGCTTGCATCGGGTCTTAAGGTTAATTTCACTAAAAGTAGTGTTATGGGTGTTAATGTTAGTAATGATTTCCTGGGTGTGGCTGAGCGTTTCCTCCATTGTCGAATAGGCTCATTACCTTTCATGTATCTTGGATTACCAGTGGGAGCTAATCCGAGGAAGGAGAGAACATGGAAGCCTCTTTTAGATTCCCTTGCCAAAAGACTGAACAATTGGCAGTTTAGGTATGTAAGTTTGGGAGGCAGGGTCGTCCTTTTAAACTCTATCCTCAACTCTATACCCATCTTTTACCTCTCTTTCATGAAGATGCCTGCAAATATTTGGAAGCAAATTGTTAAATTGCAAAGACAATTCTTATGGGGAGGTACAAATAGGGTGAGGAAGATTCCCTGGGTTAGTTGGACAAATGTTTGTAAATCCAAGGCTAACGGAGGGCTGGGGATTAGGGACCTTAGAGCAGTGAATCTTGCTCTTTTGAGTAAGTTGCGATGGAGGCTACTATCTGGGGGACAAGGAATCTGGAGAGATATTCTCATGGCTATATACGGCTCGTTGTATCCCACCTCATCTTGGGGGTCGACCTGTAGGCTTTAAGGGAACTTCTGCTTGGTGGAGAGATGTTTCCCTTCTTGGGGGCTCTATGGATTCAACCTCAGATTGGTTTTCTGAGGGAATTGGAAAGAAAGTTGGTGATGGTCTTTTGACTTCTTTTTGGTTCGAAACTTGGATTGGAGACACTCCTCTTAAGGTGCAGTATCAGAGACTTTTCCAAGTCTCGGAGCAAAGTAATAGTAAGGTGGGAGAGATGGGCACATGGGTAGATGGTGAATGGGTGTGGGACCTAAAACGGAGGAGGAATTTGTTTGTTTGGGAGGCGGATCTGCTGGATGACCTCATGAGGACTATAAATTCCATACAAATCACAAGTACTCAAGATATTTGGTTTTGGAAAAATGATGCTACTGAAATTTTCTCCGTCAAATCGGCCTACTCAGTTGTTGACCTAGCCTCTAGGGTTGATATTGTTCCGCCAGAGGTGTCTAGTCTTATTTTGGCTAAAGTGTGGAAGTCTTGTGCGCCATCCAAAGTGATTGTCTTCTCATGGCAACTACTCCAAAACAGGATTCCATCTCGTCAAAATCTCTTTCGGAGAAGGGTGATTACGAATATTGACACTACCTTATGTGTGTTATGTGGGAGCTTCATTGAGTCAGTGGACCATTTGTTCGTAACTTGCAAGATGTCCTCTACGGTGTGGTATTCTATTTTTAGGTGGTTAGGTTTCCAGTGTGTCTTGCCTGGGGGGATTATAGGCTTATTTGAGGTTATGGTAGGGATGAGTGCTGGTAGGAGAGCTCACTTACAGTGGTTGTTAATCTGGCATGCTGTTATTTGGTCGATCTGCCTTTCCCGGAATGACTTAATCTTTACAGGGGGATCTTCATCGGTTGAATACATAGTTGATAGGGTGAAACTTTTTTCTTGGAAGTGGTATCTGGTCAAAAACCCTGCTAGCCTATGTTCTCTTTATGAGTGGGAGGTGCAACCTATTTTGTGCTGGAACCATTAGAGTCGTGCGTGGTGGTGATTCTGGGAACTGGTGGTCTTGATGGAATATAAGCTTGCTTTTGTATTTCTTTTCTTTGTTTAATGCTTTTTTGACCTTCTGGTATTTTGGGGATTGTGGCTATTGGTCTAGTCCGAGGACGCCTTAGGAGTTTCATATCGTTGTTTTCATTGTATTTTTTCCTTTTTTCTTTGGGGACTTTGTACTTCTTGTACCCCTTTTGTGGACTCTCTTAGATGTATTCTTTCACTCTTATATATATATATTTATTTTGCCATTAAAAAAAAAAAAAAGGTGCAATTGGAGTGATAGTTGGCTTGTATATTGTGCTTTGGGGTAAAGCTGAAGATGTAGTCAAAGATAAAGTAGATCCTAAATTGATGGCTAATGAGAGAGAGGAAGTGTCATTTTCTATAAATGAATCTTGTGGAACAAGAAATTGCAAAGATGATTTGGAACAACCACTTTTAG
Organism: Trifolium subterraneum; assembly: GCA_951799995.1. Lineage (NCBI taxonomy): Eukaryota > Viridiplantae > Streptophyta > Magnoliopsida > Fabales > Fabaceae > Trifolium > Trifolium subterraneum. The sequence goes on along the minus strand of OX637462.1, from coordinate 67,892,325 downwards.
CCGATGAAGCATATAGTAAATCGTTTTCCTTTTTTGTCAAAAAATGAAAATGTTTTTTTATTTATAAACAAGTCTTCCTGTATTAAAAAATTAAATTCAACACCACAGGAAATTTCATAATAGAAAAGTGGATGCCTTGTTAAAAATTAAAATGTTATTATTACATAATAAAAAAATGTAAGCATTAGGTAGGAAAATTAAATTTGTGGTAAAATGTAAGCACATCCAATGACAACATTAACTAGAAATAACTGTAGCAAGATTATTCCTTAAGAAAATGTAGCACGATCGTGGTAGCTAATCTAATATTTTCTTTTCTTGTAGTGTCTTTCTTGACTTTTATAACTTAATTGTTCCTTTTTTTTATGGAATAAACCTATATATCAAAATATATATACATGCACAATTTGTAATAACAGCCTTTGTTGGTTGGGTAATTAACTAATGAAAAAAATTACAGTAATAAACTCCATCTATTTGCTTTTTGGTATTAAAAACTGAACCTATTTTTGTTGCTCCATCAAAATTAAAACCAATGTGTTTCAATCATTGGAAAAACTATATAGGTAAAATACTGGGGACATTGATATGTATGTGTCAATGGAGCAGTATCAATTGCATTCATGTTTAAGGGTCCAATATTACCAAATATAGATATCCCTCCTCCCTTCTTTTATTGTACTTGATTGTCCCTTCAAAAAAATTATGGCCACAAACTAATTATTCAAGACAATTCATAAATGACAACTGCATTTCCAATAAAAAAAAATTACTACTGCCTAGCTACTAAACAAGACTTTTATTGGGTACCCTAATATCTCACCTTAAATCCAAACAAGTAAATAAGACTAAATATTTTTTATAAGGTCGTCGCAACTAGAGGTTGATCTAGCCCTTTTTAGTAGTAAATATTTGTGCTCTCTGATGACATTTATAAGTAAATTTGATTTTTTTAATACATTGAAAGTGACATACATTCATTTTTTAATGTACGAAAAAAGTCAATTTTTTTATAACGAAGAAGGCTAAAGCCAAAAAAAAAAAACTACAATTCAATCAATTCAGGGGTTGTGACCGAAGGGAGTATTAAATAGTTCATTTTGCTTCCGAAAAAATTCACATAAAAATATACTATACACCATTTAATTATTTTAAAAATATATTATTATTTCATTATTCTTTTTTTTTTTTTTACTTATATGTACTGTATTTAAATCATTTTTTGTTTTTGAGGCAGAGACCAAAGCCATGTTGTTCTATAAAATAAAATAGTGCATGCATATACATGTGACATTAATTTTAGTCAGTCGTTGACTTATACAGCTTTCGTCACTTGGATGATCGGTGTCGGAATCACGTGGAACGTAAAAAAGATTAATAGTAGTAGCAGCAATAATAGTGACTTCTACAGTTTTTATTTATTTTTTTATTTTTTATTTACTTTAAAGTTGTTGTTTCTTTATTAAGCATAATTAGAAAATCATAGTGATTATTGTTTGATCTTTACCTTGATCAGAGTCGACTAGACGGTGGTGCGCGGCTGTTCGTGATTCCGAGCAGTCCAAATATATCCGGAGGGGAGTTGTGTACCTGCAGGCACTCCGACGCTCAAATCAGTTGAGGAAGGAGTAGGTTTTCAATACAGAATGTTACATACCTTTGAGAGGTTGTGAAAAGGTCTATATATAGCCCCAGCGCTTGGCCAAGGCCGTTGATGGGCAGTTAATGCCCATCAATGGCTGTCGGAAAACAGCTGTGGAGCCGTGATGAGCATTTAATGCTCATCATTCCGATGTTGGGCGTTACGAATCTCAGGGGAGACGTACGCTGCTCAATGGTCAACGATGTTGGACTTGTACCTTGGGCCTTGCTCGACGGCCCAATAGAGAAGGTCCCCAACGTGTTGGGCATTTAGACCCAGTCCAGAACATTGTTGATTTCACATTCAACTTTATGGGTAACTAGGAATGTACTCGTGCGTAGATATGGAAGGTAATGAAGAGTCAATCTTCTATGGAAAAGTAGTTAAACGTAGAAGAATTGGTCGATTTCATCAAAAACATCTTTTGACAATGATTTTTGGCTAAAAAAGTAGGAGCATTTTTTTTTTTTTTTGTGGTTTTATAGTACTACTTGCTCCTTCTAGTAAATTTATTATTATTAATTACTTGTACTTTTTTCTATGATCAATATATAAAGTAACTTTTAGTGTGAACAAAGTCATCCGAAATGAAAATATAAATGAAAGTGTCCCACAGCAAATCAATATGAATGACCTGGATCTGGATGGAGTGTATAATCATTCTTTGTTATATTTAAATCTTGATGGAGTGTATATATAAAGAAAGTGTGTCTCATTCCCTTTTTGGAAAGCAAAGATGAGAGGTTTAAACATGGAGTACTACCTACCAATATTTGTTATGTTGTTGATACAGTTTATATTTGCTGGTCAAACTCTTGGCACAAGGATTGCACTTTTGGAGGGTATGAGCCCAAGGGTATTTGTAGTCTACCGTGGTGCTTTTGCAACTATTGTTCTTGCTCCCTTAGCTTATTTTTCAGGGTACTTTTTCTCTTTAATTTCTATGTTATTATTCTTTCTTCATTACATAATCATTATATTCCCTCTCATGTCATGTTAATTAATTAATTAATTGATTGATTTTTTTCTTTAATTTTTTTTTTACAGGAGAAACTCTGGCTCCTATTCCTTAAATTTAAGGAGTTTTTCCTTAATATTCTTGACTTCCCTAATTGGGTTTGTTTCCAAATCTCTAGTAATATAAATAAATATGCATATTTACACTCATATGAATCACAAAATTTCGTTCTAAAACTTACATCTCTTCTTTTACCTATCTCTCAACAAAACAAACAATAAGTAATAATCATTTTAATTAAGTAGTGGTGTTATGCAAAATAAAGAAAAAAAAGTAGCGTGCTGTACATTAATTCCATCTATAAATCTATAATCCACCATCCATATTCAATCAATCTCATCAATTCTCAATCCATCCACCCAACAAGATAATGAGTTGGATTGAATTTATTAGAGGTGTTTGTATTGAAAATGTTTTAAACTAACATCATAAATTGATCTTAAAAAATTTAAATTTGTATACATAAATTCTAGATTTTAAATTGAATCAAACTACATACACAAATTTAATATTCTTTATTAGTATAATATACTACTTTAATATTTTAATGACAATTATTAGTCTAATATGATCTAATTTTTGTGTCCTCTATAACTTTTTTTTAATTACCATAATTAATATGATATCAAGTTTCACTACCTTAGCGATGACTAGTCACCATTACCCTTTTTTGTTAATTTTCATGTACTTCAAACATAATTGTTTATTTTAATTCCTTAACGTTAATTTTTTAATATATTATATATTATTTATATTATATTTCGCATCAAACATTATTTTATTGTGTCCATATTAGTATTAAAATTCAACTATTTGGGCAGATTTGGTTGCCATAATTGTGCTGACATTAGAATCGTCAACTATTTGGGCAGATTTGGTTGCCAAAATTGTGCTGATATTATAATTTCATAAGTCTCATTATTGAATCTTAATTTAGATAGACCATATATTATCTTTGACTACTATTTCCGTAATACTGTATCTATTGATAAATTTTAAAATAAATATAAGTAAAACTTAAAATATATACGACTAATGGGTTTTTTTAATGACAAATATAATACATATTAATATAAATTGTTCAAAAAATACATATATTCAAGAGAAGATTTTATATATTTAAAGTTAGAATTTCAGACATTTCACTTATCCAACTACCTTAAGGATGAAATTTCTATTCATTAGAGTATTTGAGCAAAATAAAGAATACTGAATATATTTGAGATAAATGTTGCAATATATATGTAGGGTGCTGGGGTTCGAGCTCCGCTTATCCACCTTAAGCGTAAAATTTCTAGTTACGAGACTACTTGACAAAATAAAAAGTGTAAATTTAGAGACAAAATAGTGTTTAATTTTTATTTTATTTTTGTCAGGTAGCCTAATGGCTAGAATTCTACCCTTAAGGTGAATAAATATAGTATTCTTATTCAAATCCCGATTTCTGCGTATAAAATGTGATGTCCGACCAACCGAGCTAATTGACAATCCAAAATAACTATATTTTGGTGTTAATTTTCCATTTGGTACAAGATTTGATATTTATTATTCTATCAAAAGATCAAAAAGATGTGAGATTGATTATAGTTTTCACTCTTTTATGTTGTTTGTATTGGAATATGTTGCAGCATTACAATGAATCAAAATTTATATTTTGAGGGTCTATATCTTGCTTCTTCTTCAGTTGCAAGTGCCGTTTGCAATCTTCTTCCAGCAGTCACATTTGTAATAGCAGTCTTAGTAGGGTAATTACTAAAGTCAACCTATTTTTTTTCTTCAATCAAAATATTAACAAATTTGTTTATATTTTTTAATTGAAAATTTAATATTTTATAGAATGGAGAAAGTGAATATTAGAAGTTTGAGAACTATAGCCAAAATAGTGGGAACAATTATATGTGTAAGTGGAGCAGTGTCCATAGCATTGTTGAAGGGTCCAAAGCTACTAAATACAGAAAACTTACCTTCGAAATCAATCTTTGGTTTAGCCTCAGAAAGTGATGAGAATTGGTTGCTTGGATGTTTGTCTCTTCTCGGATGCATTGTTGCCTGGTCAATTTTTCTCATTTTGCAGGTATTTTCATTGATTTTTTTTTGACATAAAAAAGGTTTCATTCAAATACGGTATTCTTTGATTTTTATTTGTGTCGTAAAGATCATAAACATATATAGTTTCATATGTTATATTATAGGGTCAAGATTGGCGGTTGTCCAACAGTCTAAATCACACAATAAAATAATCTCAACCGTCCATACCTTTATTTTTGAATATAAATAAAATTCTTTTGAATTTTATTTTGTCATTTTTATAGAAGGGTAAACTTATAAGACCATATATTAATATTTAGGGGAGGACTAGTGATTTTTAGTATGTTGAATCCCGGAACCAACATGGGATCTTGAAGTGTGTTGCTCTTAAGATTTCATAATCGAATCCTCTTTGTGCCACTTCCTGCCTTGAATCGGTACATAAATAGCAAAACTCTGGCTTCTCACTATAGTATAAAACAGAATTAATTTGATAGAATGTATATTTAGTGAAATTAACAATAACTTGTATTATTCATCAGGTTCCAGCTTATGCAAGTCATCCCAATTACTTGTCACTTTCAGCTTGGATGTGTTTTATGGCAACATTACAATCAGCAGCAGTTACACTATGCTTGGAGCCAAACCTTAATGCATGGAAGATTAATTCTCTACTTCAACTTGGTTGCTCTATATATGCAGTATGTGGATGATAAAATAATATACATAAATTAACTAGTATTTTTAGTAATTAATTAATACATTTTGCAGGGAGTTATGGGTTCTGCAGTAACATTCTGTCTCCAAACATGGTGCATTAAAAGGAGAGGACCTCTCTTCTATGCTATGTTTACTCCTGTTTTTACAGTCATTTGTACTGTATTGGCTGCTTTGTTACTTCATGAAGAAATATACATTGGAAGGTAAAAATATTTATTTTATTTTTTTATTAGCAAAACAATTTTATTAATGAAAGTAGAGATACTCCGATCCTTACAAACATATATATACGGTTCATAGCATGATGAAACTACTCACATTCTATAAAGGGTTACAGAGTACCTGTCAAATCATGTGCTCGAAAGTCGGACACAAATTTAATACAATAAATACTTGCAAAAATGATTACGAAAATTCTTTAACACAATTTGAATTATAGGTGATTAATTTCAACCAATATTGTTAATCTAACTAAATGATTCTTTCTACTGCTTCATGTGTGTTAGCTTGATAGGTGCAATTGGAGTGATCATTGGTTTGTATATTGTGCTTTGGGGTAAAGCTGAAGAAGTAGTTGATGTGAAAGAGAAGATAGATCCAAAATCTATGGTTAATGAAACAGAGGAAGCATATTGTAAAACTGATTTAGAAGAACCACTTTTAAATGCTGAATCTACATCACACCATTGATATTGATTGAAATTTGAAAGGACATTGTGATATAATTAATGATCAATATCACCACAATAGCTTTATTTCTTATTTTCTTGATATATAATAGATTAAGTTATATTTCATCTTGTTATGTTCTATGTATGTATAAGTTCTCTTGTTATAAGAGAAATAGAAGATTAATTTAATTTCATATATACCATTCCATTATTATGTCTAGTTTTGAAAATTTGTTTGCGTATGTGTGATATTATCTTGAACGGATTTAGATTCTTTGCATTTAAATTTTTTAAATTTCCTTACATTTAATGCAAATAGGTTAAGAAAGAGATTGGAGCGAAATGATATCATAGGTGATATTGACAAAAACTCCAGAGTACTTAAATTCCAGAGTACTGATTCCATTTTTACGGAAGACAAAAACTCTACTAGCCGTATCTCCTCCGGTCACCGTACTTGAAATTGCTCCCAGCACAGGAGGTGTTGATTTTGAGGAGTAAAATAGTAAATTGTTGTTGATTGGTTAGATACAAGTGGTTGCACTTGCACACAGTAACAATTGAGGAGAAGCAATTTCGCAAAAATTAATGTAAAACAAATATGAAGCGATGGTCCATTTGTTTGTCTCCTCCAATTGCCACCTTTTCCCTATTTTTGTCAAATCAACAAATGAGAATTGCATCAGAAGTGAATATGAATGTCCTCATTCGCCAGCCTAAACGATGCTGATCATATCAAATGGTCCCAACTCTCAATAATATCAATGCTATGATCACAAATCATTATCATTTACTCACATGTTTTTTAATCTGCATCTCTATCGCTTGTTGTCAAATACTGTAAATTTCTATCTGGTTCGATCCTCGCAACTATAATTGAGAGGGAACTGAAACTATTTGATGTATAAATGTATTATTATGAATTAGAATTGAAATATGATGTCATATATAGTCAAACTCTCTAAAATATCATGTTAAATATCAAAAGGAAAGTTTAATATCTCATTGATTTATTAGTTCATTAGTATATTTACAAATAAATATACTTATTTATTTAAATATGTTCATGTGAAATAAACTTCTAAATATGCTAACAGACCAAATCAGACTTTCAAAAGGTCATACTTGGATATAAAAATTAGGTCTATGAAAGGTTACAAGCCAAACTCAACTTTCAATTTTTTGACAGGTCAGACATCGACTTGACAAACCCTAGCTCGACTTACCCTATTTCCAACTTAATCTTCATCAAATTTCTATTAAAATAGTCTCTGACATTTTCAACTTACCACCAAATTAGTCTCTAACTTTGCGATTTTTTTTTATCAAATAATCATTATTTTAAACCCCAACAACTAATTTTTAACCTCCTTCTTTATTTAAGATATTGGGCAATATGGAACTTCTCCAATAACTAATTTTTTTAACGTCCTTTTTATTTAAGATATTGGGCGATGTAAGACTTGACAATCAAATGGAACTGTTTTTGTCGAATCTTTGGTGGATAAGGTGAAACTTTCATCGTGGAAATGATATTTGGCTAAAAATCCTGGTAACCTCTGCTTCTTCTATGAGTGGGAGGTGCATCCGATCATGTGCTAGAGCCGTTAGCAGTTTGTGGGGTGCAGGTTGCGGGTCCTGTTGGTTCTTGGTGGTGGGTGTCTTGTTCTATGTTTGTCTTCTCTTCTTTCCTCCTTTCTCCCCTTTGTCGGGTGTTTTGGTTCAGGTTTTTTTTTAGTCAGGTGTTTGGCGTTTTTTCCATTTTGTTGTCTTTTAGTATGAGTGTTTTACGGTTTGTAGTTTTTTAGGGGTGTATTTCTAGTACACTTCCTTATCTTTAAAAGTTTGATGGAATATATATAATAATAATAATAAGTTTCTCATTCTCTTCATACATAACAATAAGAAACTTGTTTTTGGAAAGCAAAGATGAGAATGAGAGGTTTAAACATGGAATACTACCTGCCTATAATGGTTATGGTGTTAATACAGTCTTTATATGCAGGTTTGACTCTTGGCATAAGAATTGTACTTTTGGAAGGTATGAGTCCAATGGTATTTGTAGTGTACCGCTATGCTTTTGCAACCATTGTTCTTGCTCCCATAGCTTATTTATCAGGGTACACAACACTATATCTTTCATTAATTCTTTGCTATTATTCCTTGATTAATCTCTATGCTTCCCTCCCTCTTATTATTATTTCCTTTTTCACAGGAGAAATTCTGGCTCATATTTCTTAAATTTAAGAAGCTTTTCCTGGATATTCATCACCTCACTAATTGGGTTTGCTTCTATTCTCGAATAGTTATGTTTATAAGGTGTTTAAATGTAAACTGATTCAAAATAAAATCGTTAGTCGATTAAAAATAAATAAAAATTTGTTAGTAGTTGAGATAGTAGTGATCTTTTAAGGAAATAGTTAGATAGTGTATAGGGTTTTAGTTGATAGTTGGAAGATAGTAGAATGTAGTGTATCATGAGATATGTCTTAACTGTATGACTACATGCAGTTAAACTATACTTGCAATCCAAAATCAAGCCAAGCAGCAATCGAGAACACGCCAACCAGAAAACTGAAGTACCAAACAGAGACCCCCAACATAACCATTGTTGTTTTACATTTGGTAATATGTAAGATTGATCGCTCTTTTTGTTTTTTGTGTTGCAGCATTACCTTGGATCAAAATTTACTTGCTGAGGGTCTATATCTAGTTTCTTCTTCAGTTACAAGTGTCATGTGCAATGTCGTTCCAGCAGTGACATTTGTAATTGCAGCTTTTGTAGGGTAATAATCAACTAATTGATGCCTAATTTACCAAAGTCAACCAATTTTTTTTTAAATTGAAACCAATGGTAATATATTTTACAGAATGGAGAAAGTGAATATTCCAAGTTTGAGAACTATAGCAAAAATACTAGGAACAATTATATGTGTAAGTGGAGCAGTGTGCATTGCATTATTGAAGGGTCCAAAGCTGCTAAATGCACAAAATGTTGTACCTCCAAAATCAATCATGGGCACAACCTTAGGAAATGATGAGAATTGGTTGCTAGGATGTCTAATTCTTTTTGGAAGTTGTGTTGCTTGGTCAGTTTGGCTCATTCTGCAGGTATTTTAATTTTGTGTCAATAATCATTAGACATGGTAACGGGGGATCGGAGTGGAGACAGTATTGTCTTCCCCGTCTCCAAATCTGTTGAAGTTCGGATATCTCTGTATTAGACCGATTAACTTATAATGTATTTTGGTATTTTTTTTTAGATATTTAGTTTTATGGAAGGATTTAATTTGATAGAATGCATGCTAATAAAGAATTAATCTTAACCTTTTACATCTTCCTCAGGTTCCAGCTTATGCAAGCCATCCTAATTCCTTATCACTTTCAGCTTGGATGTGTTTAATGGCAACATTACAATCATCAGTAGTGACACTAGTCATGAAGCCAGACCTGAATGCATGGAAGATTAATTCTCTACTTCAATTTGGTTGCATTTTATATTCAGTATGTAGATGATTTTTCATGATCATAAAATAGTTTACATAAAAAAGTGAATATTCATTTTAGTCCTTCACAATTTTCTGAGGGTCCAATTCAGTCAGACAAAAATAAAATTTAAATTAGTCTCTGACATTTTTATACTAAGACAAATTAGTCTCTTGTTTGTTATAATAGAAGGACTAATTTGTCCTCCAATATAAAAATATCGGAGATTAATGTGGGTTTTATGTTTGTCAGAGACTAAATTGTACCGTGAGAAAATTGTGCGGGACTTATATAAATTTTGATACATCATCAATGAACTAACTAAGAATAAATATATTTTGTAGGGAGTTATGGGATCTGCAGTAGCATTATGTCTCCAAGCATGGTGCATTTCAAAGAGAGGACCTGTCTTCTCTGCTATGTTTACTCCTGTTTGTACAATAATTGTGACTGTATTAGCTGCCTTGTTGCTTCATGAGGAAATATACATTGGAAGGTACATATTAATATTTCAGTTATGATAATTAATGGAGAATCTAATCTAACATAATTTGAATGAGTCTTCTGCTTTTTTATGTTAGCTTGATAGGTGGAATTGGAGTGATCATTGGCTTGTATATTGTGCTTTGGGGTAAAGCTGAAGATGTGATGATTGATGTAATAGAGAAGACAATTCCAAAATCTATGGTTAATGAGACAAAGGAAATTGTTGACAATAAATCTTGTGAAAAAGCATATTGTAAAGTTGATTTGGAAGAACCACTCTTATCTCAATAATTTTTGTTGGGTTATGTATGTGATGTGAGGCATGCAATAACTGTAATGATATTAATAGAGAAAACCATGACATCAAATGAAGGCACCAAAGTTGTTATAACAATAAGGAGACGTGACCAATGGTTGGAGGATATGGATATGGATATGTTCAATCTCCCACTACCTAGGCAGAACTCTCAACTATGCCTCATAATCTTTTAGGTGATGCTCTTTGTTGCATCTACAAAAACATACATTATGGTTGTAATTTTTTTTGAACAAAATCAGTCCATTACAATCATCAATTTATTAAAAATGTTTGTTTAAATTAAATTATTAATTTTTCTAATATGAATAATTGTGATTTTTTTTTTAGATGATATTTAATTTTTTTTTTTTGGGATTAATTTAATTGTGATTTTACTCCATTAAAATTTAAAACTTTACAACAAAAATGCACCCAAAAAAAAAAATTTACAACAAAATAACGGTGAAAACTGAAAACGCGACACGAAACGACGTAGTCTCGCATAGAACAATCATGATTTTGTTGTTACCGCGGCGTTAAGAAACGAAAAAAGAACAACTAATTCAATTCAATTCCAACGTCGCTCGATTCTTCTTCTTTCCCTAATTCTCAATCAAATTTCGTTTCTTCATATCTCACTCACCTTCATTCTCCTCACAATTTACAAGGTATATCAATTTTCGCTTTTTTTTCATTTTTTTTATTTATTTAATAATCGACATGAACTTCATTTCTCGCGTTTTTCAGAAACTAGTTTCGATGGTGCAAACACCCAATTCACAGTCTGGTGAATTAACCACGCCCTTAATTGTGAGTCATTACTTTTATTTTTTCAATTTTTCATTATTTTTTTTTATGTTTTATTGCTGTATATATGTAAGATATTGATTTCTATGTGCAAAAACTATATAGTATATGTTTGGTTGTGTTTATTTTTTGATAAATTTTAGTTTTTTATATATAAGAATTAAGAATTTTATTTTAACTAAGAAAATGTTCACATGATAATTGAATGATTCTGTGTTAGAGAACTTAGGATGTATAATAATGGCTAATTGCAGTAATTAAAGTAGTTAAGAGTTGTGTTATAGAAGTTAGTTAGTTGAGGTTCTTATTTCCCTATTTAAATAAATAGGAGAATTTATTGTTGGAGTTGATTATTTTGAAAAATAGGAGAAACCCTTCTAGTAGAGATATCTCACCTATTAGCTTAACTAAGGTCATGCGTTCGATCTCTGACTTGGGGATGCAGCAGTCTGGAAACTCTTAGGGAGAGTTTTCCACCCATTTGGGTCTCACAAGGCTCAAGGGATTAGTCTCTGCAGTTGCGTGCAGAGGATACCCGGTTTACACCAAAAAAGAAAGAGATATCTCACCTATTATTTCCTATTTCTTAAAGAAAGTTTTTTTTATTTGGAATCCAATCCTTGGGTTCCTAACAATCTGGTATACAGCATATAGATAATTAGATACACCTGTGGTATCCACTAGTGATCAACCAATCATAGTCACGAATGATCGAAACTAATTTATAGAGAAACGATTAGGTTGGTTATGAGGTTAGATGCTTTCATTTGATGGTGTTCGATGGAAGGATTCATCGTCTGGTTCTAGTGTTTGTTTTTAGAATGATAGGTTTCTTAGTGAGTAGTGACAAAATTTAGTGCCCAATGAATTATATAAAATGTTAGGATATTCTCTTATCTTAATTCTTAAGTAACAAGAATTTTGTCTTTTAACTGGAACGACAGTTATAAAGGGAATGGATATTCCTTTTTTTATTTCTCAGACAAACTGAGAGATGGGAATATCTCATTTCCATTTCTTAGATGTTATATTTTTTAATACATATGCTTATGTTGTTTTGGAAGCATGTATTTGTAAACCAAAGTTGGAAAATAAGCAAATTATTTACAGTCTAAACTTTTGTTCGCCTGGATTTGTTGTTACTAATAAAAGATATCGTAACATATTATATATGAAATAAGAGTTAAAAACAATGCTAATAGAAACTGGTAATTAGAGTTGAAATAATGGAGACTAAACTACTTACAATCAGAGGTAGCCCTCTGTTGAGAATGAAATCGCAAAAGAAAGAAAACAAAGAAGGGAAACTTCACAGACATTACAAACCCTCTCGACCATAATCAATTTTTTCTAATCTCTCCCATGTCCTTCCCCTTTTATAACCTATCCAACTCTGTCCTATTTGCATACTCCGCTCCTTTTCCAACACTTCTTCCCATGTTTGCAAGGTTGTATGTGGCCTAACAATTCAAAATTCACATCATGGGAAATCAAGAACTCAGTTTTGGTAATTTATGTATTTTGTTTCTTCATATTTTCATAATTTATAGCAACTAAGTTCTAGGTCTTGGGACTAAAAATTGTAGCATTTATGTTGCCAGTTTCATTCCTTGTATTCCTACAAAAACATGGATTTTTATATGTTGGAGGATGGTCAGAATACAATATCAAAACTAGGTGAATGAATGGGAGGAATAATTAAACTAAATGGGGGTGGGGGAGATATCAAGTTACTATGGTGCATCACACCCTGGATTGCGAATTGTTTTGTAATATTGGAAAGGGGTTCTGCTAAGTAATAGGAAATATTAGTTTTAAAAGGACTAAGGAGTGAGGTGAATCCACACTAGGTAAGTACTTCATTACCAAAAGTTGCCAATTGCCTGTTTTGCATTGACAACCACATCCTTTCTTCCTGCTAAAAATGGCAGGTAAGAGATAGTGTTTTGGTGCAATCAACCATTTTCAACTTGTGAGCAGTTTCTTTCTACTTATATGCACAGCTTCTTGAAGCCTGCACCTTATGATTCCTGCAGAGCGGAATTTGCTCTTGTTAATTGTGGATCATGCTGTTGATGATAATTTGGTCCAAATGCTTTTCTGCTAATTTGCTACTGCATTATATTTTACTTGGTTTAAGTATTTCCACATTCTTTTATTATAGTTCCATAAAAAATATTTAATCTCATCTTTTACACAGGCACAATCACAATCACAATCACAATCACAATCACAGGAAGATGGTTTGACAAATGATGGGCTGATTCCTCAGATATTTTCATCTGTGCCTGCTCTCAGTGATGCTGCTTCTTATCTTTCACAAACAACCTCATACTTAGCTGGTTGTTTCTCCGACTATTCAGGCAAGCTTCTTTGTGGTTTTTCTAGTTCTTCTATGGTTTATTTTGAGTAATTTCCTTTCAGAAGTTTAAAGAATTGTGAAGCCAGTTCATATAATTTTCCATAAACATAAATGATTACCGATGAAGCTGGATTATCATGTGGCCTGTAAAATAAAGTTTTTGGTTTTTCTGCAAGAAAAATTAGTAAAAATAACTTCAACTGCTGCACTTTACATGGGAATTGAAGATTGTAGAACATAATTGTATTGCCTTTGTATTATGGTCATTGGTCACCTTTCAGAAAAACTCATGCCGTTGATTTATAAATACTCTGTTTAACGTCTAGTCTTTATTAAATGTACTGACTACAAGGCCTTGACATTAGCAATTTCAGACCTTAAATCTTATGCTTTGTTATTTTTTCAGTAGAACATTCCCCAATACAGTCTGGTGCTTCTGACATTCGTGCGCAAGGACTCGTGGCTGTTTCTTCTGCAGAAACCGAGGCATCTACATCTACTAATATTAATCATATTTATTCAAACAGAAAGAATTTAACAAGTGTCGAATCATCTAGCACTTCAACTTCTTCACCTCTACTTATGCATGATGAAATCACAAGGATTTCTAGCAGTGACCCATTACAAAATACCAGTACACTTGTCGTTCAATCAAATAATACTGGACAAGGTGGCATTTCCATTTTCCGAGGGTATTATTTTTGTTCTCCCAAGCTGGTTTTTTTGCCAAGTCCTTTTTCCAAATTATGAAACTACACACGTGACATTGTTGGATATGAATTATGATGATACAGTTATTTTACTGTTCAATATGTTTCTTTATGAGTTTTTCAATGAAATAAGGATTTAATGGGCATACACAGTTGGTGTAAATCAGTTTTATACTGTCATCCAATGGGAGCCTCATATTCCATTTTGTGTCCTTATATTTACTTCCATTTCTTTTCCACATTTTTCTTTACTTCCTGAAGTATTAGTATCCTTGTATTTTGGAGGAAGTAGACGGAATTGAGAGAAAGTCAGGAAAAGTGCTCATAGAGATTTCTTAGGATGGGTGATTATTGTTCATTCTTTGATCTGAGTTAACCTTTATCTATGGACAAGGTAAGCTTGCTATGCAAGCCACCTAAATATAATAGAAATTCTACTGACTCTGTAGCCACTAACTGATACATTACAAGTGATGAAGAGATAACTAAGTTTAACACAATGCAGCATCGCTGCAACCACTCTGTTCTAACCAAAAATATCAATGTTGGATACTTTATTTCGAATGAGTAAAATATAACAGTCTATAGGATCAGCATGTAAAAGCTGGCTTTGTTTTCTTGTGTAATTGAACAATTCTTAATTCAATGCTTGCCATTACATTTGTAGTCCCACTTTAGGAGTATTGCATCTTTTTCAGGATGATACACATCGCAATATCCTCTCTGTATCTTCACTGCATTAGGACCGCCTTCCTTGATCTTTTGATCTTTGATTTATTTGATATAGAATATTTCCCAATTAATATGACACGGATACATTATTTTAGCTAAATATTGTACCCAAATGATAGAAAGACATGGAATTTAAGCTCGGCACATTAACTACGCACTGCTTACTGTTTAGGTCACCATGAGATTAAACTCTAATATTTCCCTCTACATGTCATATAATTTTATGATGTTGGTTTCTCCATTTAAGCTCCGATTCTGTTTTTAATAGGATAGAAATTTTTTCTAAGCTCTTTTGACTACTGGTGTTGGGATGATAAACTTCTTTATATAACTTCAGCCTGATTGACCGCGCTCGAAGAACTGTTCGTGGATCTGCAGATGATATAGGATGGCTTCAACATGCTCAAGGAATGCCCTCGGTTGAAGATGGAACAGAGAGGTTCCAGGAAATTCTTGATGAAATCAAGTTAGTATCGTATTGTTTTTATTTTTCTCATATCTTGTTATTTTATTTTTTTCTAACTCTGTTTTTCTTACTTTGTCAGGCACGGTGTTCATAGGTTACCAAATTCAATGGTTTATTTATTAATTCCAGGTAAATTGACTGATTTTGCTCATGGTAAAATTATAGCCGTGATTTGCGTACACACACCATAACCCTAAAGTCCAGTGAGGAATCCATACTGAGATAGTATTATTTTGAGATCACATAGTTTACATACTGTAAATAATAGAATTGTACGATTGATAATTATGTGCTAATAACTGTTGTGCCTCTTAAATTGGCAGGTCTTTTCAGTAACCATGGTCCACTTTACTTTGTGAGTACCAAAGTCAGTTTTTCAAAATTGGGTTTGGCCTGTCATATTGCAAAGATTCATAGTGAGGTATATTATAATAATAATTCTTATGGGAAATGCTAAATCTATTTTTTGTGTAGATTGTATTGCTGTTATTTTCTTACATTCTGTTACTGAATTTGGAGTAATAATTAATTAGGCATCAGTTGAAAAAAATGCCAGAGAGATAAAAGAGTATATTGAGGAAATTTATTGGGGATCAAAGAAACGTGTTTTGCTTCTTGGACATAGTAAGGGAGGAGTAGATGCAGCAGCTGCTTTATCATTGTACTGGCCTGATTTGAAAGATAAAGTTGCTGGGTTGGTATTAGCACAAAGTCCCTATGGTGGTACTCCTATAGCTTCCGATCTTCTGCGAGAAGGACAGCTTGGTGATTATGTGAATTTACGGAAACTCACTGAGATTGTTATCTGTAAAGTTATTAAGGTATGTTGAATTTGGGTTTTATCACCTATGCGTTCCTTCTTGTTTACACTTGAAATGTGTTTTCTTTGCCATCTTTTTCTCATCTGGAGTTTCCTTCTTCTTGTGAATACAAGAGCATAAGGATTTTTAAACATGTTTCTCTTTTTTTGCCGAAACACTGCCATCTCTTTTTTTGCTTGTCCATCTGCATTTGCTAGGTTGAATATAGTACAAAATTTGATGTTACTTGAGGAAAGATTTAATGTTTTTATGAACTACAATATTGTTGTCCTATCTGGATGGTTCCATATTGGTATGTAAAAACTATTTTCTATAAGGCTGGAAGCAAATATGGGATTTAGTAAATTAATCTAATGAGCAATAATGCTTTACTGTTCCACAAAAACAGTAAGGGCATATTTGGAAGTCAATTCAATCTCATCCCATGGAGCATGGAATCAATTCTACCTCTTTACAAAGTTATGATGTTCATGGTTCTATGCAATGAGTCATGAAATGGAATCATATTTCTTGCTTTTATTAGTATGGATGAGATCCCGTGTGATTTTTTTTGGTCGTAGTCAGTATCTTTAGTTATGTGACTTACCATTTCTTTTTACAATTTATCATTTATTTATTACAAAGGGAGACATGCGAGCCTTAGAAGACTTGACATATGAAAGGCGGAGGGAATTTCTAGAGAAGCATCATCTTCCAGAAGAACTCCCTGTTGTTTCCTTCCGCACTGAAGCTAGCGTTTCACCTGCTGTTTTAGCCACATTATCTCATGTTGCTCATGCTGAATTACCAATGGTTGCTTCAGCTGGTGAAAGTACAAAACTCCCTGTGGTGATGCCCCTAGGCGCTGCTATGGCTGCTTGTGCACAGTTACTCCAGGTGAGGTATGGCGAGAAGAGTGATGGACTTGTGACTTGCCGAGATGCAGAAGTTCCTGGATCTGTTGTGGTGAGACCTAAACGAAAATTAGACCATGCTTGGATGGTTTATTCATCGCTAAATGATGATCTTACAGAAGGAGATGCTGCACAGGTGTGTGAGGCTCTCTTATATCTACTTGTGGAAGTTGGGCAGAAAAAGAAGCATGCGTTTGCAATGAAAGATGAATAAAAAAACATACACTACACGTTTTTTCTTCTATCTGTTCATATTTATCTCTCCATAATCTATATTCAATTTATTTTTTATAGTCTAGCCGATAAAAAGGTTGAATTAGGACAAGCGGAGAATGTACGTTCTCATAGATATAGATATAGCAGATCTTGTAGAGTGGACAAGGATTATTTTCAAGTTGGTGATATGATTTTTAGTTGAAATGTCATCAATTTTCAAACTAGAGTTGAGCTTATTGATTTGAAATATTTCAAATCCTTACAAAATAATTAATCCTTTAATTTTGATTCTTCGTGTGAGCATTATTATAATGAAATAAAGAGGAAACTTGCATCAAAAGCATACAAATAATTCATCATTTTACAGACAAGCATCAGATGCATTTCTTTACAACGTGAAAGAAAAAAATGAAACTGAATCTTGTCCTCCTTTTCCAATCCAAAGTCCTTGTTCAAAGAGAACCCTTTGTCCTTTAGATTTATATGACCCTTATAAATTTATTATATTAATTGATTAAACTATAAAGCATCAGTCTCCCCATTATTGGATTTTGTTGTGGAATCTTAATGTTTTAGGATTTTTAATTATTGCAATCTTTCATTAGCACGGTGCTAATGCACGTGTTAATTACTGTAAATCTACATGTATTGTATTGTTGTACAAGTCTTGGGCTACACTTCACAGTCACAGGGTATACAAATCTGTTGTTGCTACATTGGGTGTCACAGTATCATCAAAGATAACGCATGTTTGGATTATTTTTGGGAGAGTTAAAAGTGATTCTCGATTAAAATTGATTCTAACTTAAAATTAAAATTAGGATCGTAAGGAAGCTTCCATGTCATGAATGAGAATCACTATGCATATCAAATGTGTCGACAACTTATCACGTAACATGGAGCTTAGTTACAATCCCAGTATTAAGTTAGAATCATATTATTCTCTATCTAAATCCCATCTCCTTAGGAGGTATGCATGAAAAATATGCTCACATAACTACTAGTGTGAGATAAGTATATCTTTGCGACGTAAGTGCTTTCGGTTAGTAAAGAATAAACTCATATTCTATAAAGATCAGAGTTTATCAAATATTGTTGTCGATATGAGGACATCATTGATTGATAATATATATATTGGTGCCCATTGAGTCTTAAATTGTTTTTCTGACTTTAATGATTATCTGAAATTCAACTCACCTAAACTTTAATTTAGCAACAAGAAAAATTAATTCTCATGGATAACTCACCTAACTAATTTTTTTAAGTCCTAACATATATGTATAATAATTTTTATATAAGAAAGTTAAAATTATAATCATTGTAGTTTGAATCCCAAAATCGATTGTTACAATAAAATACATTAGCCAATGGCACTACAAGTCGTGTTCAATTATATATACATATTATAGTATTAATAGAGTCTCAAAGGAGATATGTTACTTCATTGTGAGGTCTCTACTTCTCTCTTTCTCTCACACTTTTCTCATAGTGATTGTGATGTCATTTTGCACTAACTATTTAGTTGCTTGAATAATTATAATAATTGGAAAACAATTTCTTTAGGGTCAGCTAATTTATACACTTTTTCTTTGGTTAGATGATTTTGTCGCCTTCTTTGGGTACCTACATGTGTGTCTATACAGAATGAGAATAACCAATTTTTCTTATCATAAATATGATGCAAAAAGTGATGCTTAATTAATTAGAAGCAAATCAAATTATTCGAGCTGATCCTTCTGGGTATTAATATTCCCACAACATATTTGATATATTAATTTATAAGCATATCGGTAAAGGCATGATTACTACATGATGCATTTAATTTTTAATTTTATTTGAATCATGATGCATTTGATTTATAATCTTACAATGTAGTATAACTTTCAAACCAAAACCATTTTTTTTTAGAAAAAGAGGATGTGCTTCTCTTGCGTAGCTTTATTGGAAAAGAAAATGTCAAATCTCAAATGTATATTCCTTTAGCAAAGGGGATCTAAATTAATTATTTGACGTACGTTTTATTGAAAAAAAATTTATGGTTAACATTAGTATATCAAAATTCAAAACTATATACCAACTATAACTCAATTCACGTGGTGAGGGTTTTAGTTATTTTAAGTATGTGGTTAAGAGTTCGATTTTTAACTTATGTATAAAAAAAATTGATTGAAAGAAGAGAATACACCTTGTATGCCCTACAGATTCTCCGGTAGAGACTAATCATCACTAACGATATATAAGAACTTTGTACCAATATCATGGTAATAAAAGTCATTTTAAATAGGAAGATTTTTAACTTGATGCAACGTTTTATTAGCAATAATATAGTAGTATTAAACATACATCACACATGTTTGTTTTATATAATACATCACACATATGTTAAACAGACACATATAGGTAGGTTAACATTTCTTTATATAGTTACCACATTACTAATCAATCATTAGAGTAAATTTATGTGAAGCATGGTATCATGAGTGAATTCATACATCTAAAAGATATATAAAGGACTCAACATATTTTATACGTGGAGTCATGCTTACGCACGCATTTTTTGATGTGGGTTATGGTCCAAATCTGGAATGATTTCATAAGGATCATTTAGAGTTATAAGATTAATTAGGGTTAAAAATTATAATTATTTGGAGACATAACAATTTTTATAAGGCTTAAATATGAAAATAGTCCCTGCAATTATGACATGTTTTGATTTTAGTCCCTGCAAATAAAAAAGTTTGATTTTAGTCCCTACAAAATCTCAAAAGTTTTAAAATAGTCCCTGAGCTAGATTTTTTAATGACATGTCGCATTTTTAATGATTTGGCATATGCTGACTAGGATTTATTGATGACATGGTCCATTTTTTATGACGTGGATTAATACATTGATTTTTCATTTAATTTTTAATTTAAAATTAAGTTTTCCCTTTTTCTAAAAAACAAATTAAAATTAAAAAAAGAAAGATTAGAAAGGAAAAATAACATCTCCAACGCACTAATAAAAACAAAGAATGGAAGATTTCAGATTCAAGTCGTACGATGCTGGAAGGAATCAAATTGAAACCTGCACCTGAAAATGGAGCTTGTAACGTCTATGGCATGCAAGATCTACGTTGCTACAGTGCCTCTTATCTTATGCTTCCTTTGTTCATCCAACACAAACCCAGTTGAACAACGATGCTAAGTTCAAGAAAGGAAAATAAAAAAATAGTTCAACCTCAAAAAGTTGGAGCTTTAGTGATCCTAAATTGCAGAGGAAAAAAAGGTAATTGCTAATTCATGGGACATAAATGCTAAAGTTGGAGCTTTAGTTGATGCTGAAACAAACAAATTAAACCTTAATTGCTAATTCATCCCCTTTTTCTATTTTTCGCTTTTAACTTTTCTTTTCTTTTTTTAATTTTAATTTGTTTTTTGAAAAATGGTAAACTTAATTTTAATTTAAAAATTAAATGAAAAATCAATGTATTAATATGCATCATCGAAAATGGGACATGTCATCAATAAATCCTAAGCAGCATATGCCAAATCATAGAAAATGAGACATGTCATCAAAAAATTCTGCTCAGGGACTATTTTATGACTTTTGAAATTTTGCAGGGACTAAAATCAAACATTTTTTTTTGCAGGGACTGAAATCAAAACAAGCCATAATTGCAGGGACTGTTTTCATATTTAAGCCTTTTTATAATAATAAAGATAAAGATAAAGATTATATCATTTATAAAAAAACAGATATTTGTCTATAAGAAAGCGAAAGGAAAGAAAATGGGATGAAATGGGTAACTCAACTAATTTCAATTAAGGGTTGGAGGAGTTAAGAAGATACTGGAGTTCAAGTTTTGTCGAATGTGAAAAATACTAACACTAACATTATTTACTAACTTTGATATTTAAAAAAATGAAAGGAAATAAAGTATAAGAAGAGAAATACGGTGGAAAGTGATTTGATTTTTTAGTTGTTTGATATAGGAGAAAGTGAAAGGAAAGAAAACTAAACAATAAAAGAGAAGGTCATGTTAACTTGTGCCCCCAGGACACTGGTTAAATAAATTAAAAAAACAAAATTTTAAGTTGAAAACAACACTTTTTAAACTTTCGAGGAATTGATTGCACAAATTTCAATGTCATATTACTATATCTACTTCCTTAAACAGTGTCTCGGAATCATTGTTTAGCATTTTCCTAAGAGAAAAGAAAGATATATATATATATCAAAATGACAAAAAAAAAAAACCTTAATAATTTCATTTAACTTGTTTTTTTAAAGAAAAGTGGCCAATAACTTTTATTAAAAAAAAGAGGGTAAACTCAATTTTTTTACGGTTTTAAAAAATAATTACGTTGTATATTGAAGTAGTATGTATATGCACTCACTTTCTTTCCTTCGTCTTATCTTTCTTCAAAACCAAACGTATAATATGCAACTGACAATATTAATATTGTTAAGTTGAATGTTTTTATCTGAGTTCGAATTTAGAACTTGGCAGCATATATGAATCTCAATAGTATTATGCTATTTTATCTACGGAAGAAAAAAAATAAACAAAAGAGAGACTTCGAATAAGAAACCGAGACCAAAAATCTTCCTTAGTATCTAAAAACTGAAGCCAAAGTATATTGAAAGATAATTACTCTTTGCATCGTCACCCAAAACCTAACTCTAACGGTTAAAAACAAAAGTTTCACCCGCGACTAAGAGTAAGAGAAGACTTCTCTTCTAACCAACAATACCCTCCTCTGTATATCTTTTATCCCCCCAGACCAAGGCAAAAAAATTCGGGGATGCCGGTTGAGTAATTATCATATTGAAATGTTTACTTATCTAAGTTCATAAAGGGCAAGTACTTCTAAAGCTTTTTCCAACAAATAAGTAAATCATCTTATTCAAAGTACATTTCCAAAAGGCCTAGTATTTCTAAGACTTTTCACAAACACATAAAACACAAACTTGAAACATGCCACAATAACAACAAAATACAACCAAAGAAGAAGAATGAGTTGAACATAAAAATAGATATCAAATTAGGCAAAGAAAAAGAGAATAAGACATAGCGGCAGCGCTAGCAATTTAGGAAATTTGAACTAAACGACACTATAAGGGGTCAAATTCTACCATAATTGAAGGAGTCAAATTCTACCATCATTGACATGAGAGAAACACTAAATTAAATTGAGTCTTTTGTCCACGAGACGTAGGTCATCTTTAAACCGAACTGGATAAACAATTTTTGGTGTGTGCTTGTTTTCTCGTTCTCGTTGTTTTATCTTTTGTTTGCGATTATAATTATCTTTTGTGTTGATATTGGTTGCTTGATTTATTTGCTCTGCACATCAAATATTTTTTTCGTGTAATTTTTATCGAATTCACGACACTCATCCTCGTATTAATAATGTAGATAGGTGGAATTTTTTTTTTCTATGGCAAACTAACCAGAACTCGAACCCTAGATCTCTAACTCCTTAACCCTTAACTCAACTAGTTTAACCAGTTGAGCTATTCATCTCATCTCATAGGTGAAAAGTCAATCTTAGGTTATGTATATGTTCTAGTACATAAAACAAATTTGGTTGAGAAATAAAGAGAGGAACATGTTCTATTTTATTTTTTAATAGACGAAATGACAAAGTTATTGAAAACTCACACACAAAGTAGGTGGACTGAGGTTTGAACCTCGTTCATAACGTCTAACACTAATAATTTCAGCATACACAAAGTAGAGGGACCGGTGTTTGAACCTCATTTATAACGTCTGACACTAATAATTTCAACATTCATATCGGTTGAACTAGGATTTATCTATATAACATGTTGCAATTTTACTATGTAATATCTTTGATTCTACTCACATATGTATATATCCTTTTTTTATTGGCTTCTCGCACCTCAACTTGATGTAACAGGACAATTTTTACCCAAAAGTAGAAAAGAATTGGTTATTCTTCTATATAATATAATCCACTTTTCTTTTAATTATGTTAAGTCAACTCCATGACAATGTCAATGCTTATGAGAAACAAAATCAAAGAAAAGAATTAATATATACATTTGTTTATCTTCCAATTCTCTGTTTTCTCTAAAATTTGTGATAAATTTTCAATCTATATACAATGGTCCCAAATTAAATAAATAACCTTAATTTTACCTTAATCATTACCTGACCATGGATTAATTAGAGACTATTTACTCACTTTAATCACATCATTATTAAAAGTAAAACAAAAATGTTATCTTTAGGAGTTTCTCTAAAATTATATGTTTCAATCAAATCACTGCATCGTATAACTAAAATGGGACAAATAGCAATAGACAAGAGTTTTTAATTACATACAAAAATGTATTCTCTCTGTAGATTCTGCAAATGCTGTGACTAAAAAACAAGACAAACTCTGAAAATGTTACATTCTTTTTTTTTTTACCATAATCACTAGTATTTCTCCCAAAAAGATGGTTCCTCGAGCCTAAATCCACTATCAACAGAACATAAATACCAAGAAGAATTCTTTGAAGAATATGAACAAAGTCCATTGTTTCCATCATCAGGAAAAAGATCTGGCAAATCAAACAATGTAGCATCATCATTAGTAAATGTTGAACTTGAAGATGAGGCTTGTTGATGTTCTTGTCTTGGTTCAACTTGATGAGCTTCAAATGAAGTGTTATTAGCTGCTTTTGCAGCTGCAGCTTGAATGTCTTTTGGAGAAGTACTTATTGGCTTTGGAAGTGCTTTTGCTAATTCAGGAAAATTAAGGTATGCTGAATGACCTTTTATAGCTAAAGCAGCTACATCATGTGCTCTAGCTGCCATTTCAGCTGTAGGGTATGTTCCAAGCCATATTCTTGATTTTTTCTTCGGCTCGCGAATCTCGCAAACAAATTTTCCCCAATTCCTCATCCTAACTCCTCTATAAGTTGGATGTTTGCTATTATTTTCATCACTTTCACTATTTCTCTTCCTCTTCTTGCAATCCTTTGGAGAGGCTTCTGTGTCGTGTTTGGTGCATGTATCTGTATTTGATGAAGTTGATGATGTTGTTGAGGATGCAGCAAAATTTTCATAAGCATCACTTTCTTCGATATTGAGATGTTTTTCCATGGTAGAGAGAGAGAAGAGGGGGAGACAGAGAGATTGATTAGGACTTAGGAGTATACAATGAGTGAAGGGTGCTTAAAAATAAATAGACTTAGACTTATGGTTTCTCTAAAAAAAGAAATATGATTTATATAAAGAGAAAAAAAGAAAAAGAAAAGATAAAAAAAAAGTACAAAAGAAAACAAGAATATTAATTAAAAAAAAGAAAGAAAGAAAAAAAAGGCATGGGTTGCACAAGGCACATATAATTGCTAATTTTGTTTTCCATGTGGGAATTGAGTAACATGATAATTTTTAATTCTAGATAGATCACAATATAATTACTTACCACTAGTCATTTTCTAATGTTAATATTCTATATATGTACATAATTTCCATTCTCTTCTATTTTTACATGTGTCTGCACAGTGTATATATATATGTTCTCTTTTCAACAACAACAACTACTCTTTCCATTCTTGTGTTATGTAAGTGGTAGGACCTTCAAATTTAGTTTTTCAAAGATGATTTCTAGAGAATGCTTCTTCATACAATGATAAGACATGAGTCACAATCGGATTTGGATCCTCTCCAATTTTTTCTCTCCAATTCTCTCTCCAATTATTTTTATGTGTTTTTCTCTTTCATGTGAAGAGAGAGAAATTAATAATAAAAAATAAAAAAGTAATGATGAGAGAGAAGAAATGATGAGAGAGAAAGACACATAAAAATAATTGGAGAGAAAATTGGAGAGAATCCAAATCCGTCACAATCTCGTAATTGCACGTAGCTAGTAAATCTCTTTAACACAGTTTTGTTAAAATTAGATGGTCTAAATTTTAAGTTTAATATTATAAACTTTAAAAAATTAAAATTTGCATTGAAATACGAATTTTTTATATTGAACAAACGATTCAAATGTATCTGACTTATTGCACAATACAGATCTACAATGATACTTCCAATTTATCTATAATATAAATTTATTTATTTTATGGACTTTTTTCTTTTCCATCTCTTATTTTAGATATTAATTTGTGCATAGCCAGCTAGGCCCTTACATAAAAAAACAAGACCTAGTAAATTCTTTAACACTATACTTCAAACTTATACATAACTTGGTCTTTATTTTCTCTTGGTGACGTATAGAAACTTATATGTATAATTATTAGTTAACTTAATTAGCAAATAGTATCAATGCCTCTAAAAATGAAATTTTTATATAATCAACTAGTTAGTATGTCCCCTTCAACTTGACCTACATGTCTTGCATAAGCTGATCTGTCCTTCTGCAATAGAGATTGTTCCAATTCAATAATTGTTAATACTTCAAAAATATATATAAACTAATTTGTTCCAGTTGTAATCACTTGTTACATAACCAATTGTATTAGGACTATTGTCTCAAAATTGCTGGTACAAATTCTATAACCAAACAGGACTATAGAAAAACCAATC
This sequence comes from Trifolium subterraneum, assembly GCA_951799995.1. Lineage (NCBI taxonomy): Eukaryota > Viridiplantae > Streptophyta > Magnoliopsida > Fabales > Fabaceae > Trifolium > Trifolium subterraneum. The sequence goes on along the minus strand of OX637462.1, from coordinate 67,866,436 downwards.
TTGGTGCAACTTAACACCAGTTGAGGATACCCACGTGGGTTTTGGTCACAAAGAAAAAGACAAATGACACAACAAAGAAAACATAGGACTTGTATTTAAAAATCATATTGTTCCAATCAAAGAACATGTATTTCTGCATACTGCTAACTATCAATTGTTGAAATCTGTAATTGGGATTTTCTGCATTCACACATTTAAGATATTAGCGCTTGTTCGATTTAAATTAAATAATTCAAATTTAAATACAATTTTTTAATTATGAAGCAAAAATTAAAATTTGCATCTATTTTAATAGTCTAATCTTAATCGAATAACTATTAATATATGAATTCATAAATGCGGGAATTTAAATTCTCAATTTTTTTTTGAGGACAAATTCTCAATTGTTGTTATATATATATATGCACATATATTTAACTATTCATAATATATTGTGCTAGTGCAGTCGGACTGTAATCAGAAAATTTACTTTAAAATCTAGATTGTTCAATCTCAATCGGATGGTTTAGATTTCGCTGACTGCATGCAATCATGATTTCTTACTGCACTCAATCTGAATTGGTATATTGACATAGCAAAGGTTGGGAAATTGAGTTGAAGATTTAACTTGAACACATGGTGCACATGCTTGTGGGCCATTGTTGGGTCCAACTAATGCCTTTTTTTCAACTATGCAAAATCAACAACCAACCCATTGTGAGCATTTGTCATATTCATCCAAGATTTGTAGGAAGATTAAGTTCAAAAGAAACAAATGCTAAGGTAACAAAATTTACCCCCATATAAAAAATGAAAAAATTAATATGCTAGGTACATAAAAGAAAATTGTGGGAATGTACATCAAAAGAAAAAGAAGTTGGAGAATTTTATGAAGCACCAGAAGTTAAGTAACTAGGAAACGGCTTTGACAATTTTATTTATTGAGGGTAGGTTCAACAATTACCCATTCCATAAATATTTTATTAAATGAATGTAATAAACTATGGTACTATGGTTCTGGACGTTACTAAAAGAAGAACAATAATATATTACTATTTTTATATACAATTTTATGTATAGAATGTGATTTTAGAACATGGAGATGAAGATGGTTTCAAAAGAAAGAAGAAAAAAAACATGGAGGAAGATTGAACATAAAAATTAACCTTATGTACTATAGTATTTATTCATTTTCCATCCATTGATAATGTTACATTATGATAGTAGGTATGCAATATTATTTTTGACAACGACCTATTTATAGTCAAAAACAAAGATTGCATAGTCTTTTTCTTAACTTTAAGGCATAACAATCTATGAAAGACCCTTTTAGCCTTTAAGACATAATATCTATGAAAGATTGGTCTATCAGAGGATATCTCAGATAAAGATGTAGCTTGTTTAATTTCATATTAAAACATGATGACAAAAGGATTAGGTTTAGGTGTACAAATAACTTGGTGATGCAAGCTTGTGGTTAATCTCTAAGCCAAGCCAAATATTCATTTCAGAAAAATCAATATGTCAAAAAAAAAAAAATCTTATGAAAACAAAATATTGTCAGCAAAGCCTTAGCATTTTTATGGCATCAAGCTCACCTAATTCTTTGTAAAATACTCCATCTGCCAATTGTTTATTTTCAACACCAAAATTATTTTTGGCATCAAGCTCAGGTAGATATTTTCTATTCTAACATGAAGAAATATCAATGTGTCATAAAAATATTGTATCCCATAAAAATCTGACCTTCAATTAACTTGTTTCATTAATTTATGAAAACATATAATTATGGATTGGGATGGCAGGAAAACCCAAACTCATCACACCTACCCGAACCCAAACTCAAGTCAACGGGCGAAACCCGAGTTGACTGAATTTGTCTGTGAGTTTGGGTGACACCCGAAACTATGGGTGTGGGTTTAGAATCACTCAAATTCACACCCGAAACCCGCCCACCCACCCGAGTATATGTAAAATTACCTAATAACACTAAGTATATATAAAATTACTAATGTCACCAAACAAAGTTAATTACTTATGTTGAAGTATGTAATTTAATTATTATGCTACATTTTGCATTTTATCAAAAAGAATTCGGGTCGAGTTTGAGCAGGTAATTAATTATGCGTGTCTTTGCTGTGGTTTTGGGTTTGGATGGAAAAACCCGCGAACCCAATGTTTGTTCAAACCCTCACCCATGTACACCTATTGTCATCCCTAATTATGGATCTTTCATGATATTTTATATTAATTTATTTTAAAATAACTTCAAATTTTAAATAAATATTGCCTATAGATATCGGTACCCACCAAACTTCAAGGTACCTCAAAATTTGCTTCTTTTTTTTAATTAGTTACAAGTACACCGTAAATTAAAGAGTTTATTTTATTTCGAGTGCTGCTATATGCAGCAAAATTGTTTTCATGAAAATCTCACCATGCCTTGTTTTGAGGTTAACTTGGATTTAATGGCAAAATATTTGTATTTTTTTTTTTATAGACGAAATGACAAAGTCATTGAAAACTCACATACGCAAAATGGAGTGGCTGGGATTCGAACACCGATCATAACGTCCAACACTAGCAATTTCGGCATTTTTGCTAGTTGAGCTCGGATTTGTGGACATATTTGTATTTATTTTATTTCTAAACTTTTGGAAATCAAGTTGGTAGTGATAAATTGATAATGTGATATTATGTAACCAAATCAAGTTATGGTGATGGCTTCACGAAAATCATTTTCGCTATATTTAGCATTATTGTTTTATTTCATTGTCACACAAACTCCCAAAACAAGTAATATCAAAGCACCATTTTTGTCTGGTGGAGGAACATAAGTATTATTTTGATGTAAATGTTACACTTGAGAGAGATCGTTAATATTTAAATGTGAATGATAGTTTTTTTTTTTTGGGTGTGTCACGCAATTGTAATTAGGGCTGATCATATCTAAACCAATTCAAAAGTAAAATCGCAAACCGAACCAATCCAAACCGAAACCGCAAAAAACCGCATTTAGTTTAAACCGCACGGATAGTTTTTCATCTAAACCGCACGGTTTGGTTTGGTTTGCGGTTTTCATTTTAGAAATGAAAACCAAACCAAACAGAACCAAACCGCAATACTTAACTTAACTCTATCAATTAATAGCAATCAATATATTACCTAGTCCAACTTAGCAAGCTCAACCCAAATTGAGTCCATAAAACAGTAGCATGTGAAAACATATCATTTAACGCGATCCAAAACTATATTATTGGTATTAAAAATAAGTTCTTATGTATATGCAATTTCTGTATATGCATATTATATCATGTAAACAATAAATAAATTAAAATTTCCTATGTTTATTTCGTAACAAGTTGGTAATATTGTCATATTTTTATATCGCGATAAACCGCACCAACCGAACCGATCCTAACCGCATTGGTTTGGTTTGGTTTGGATTGGATGACTTTTTAAAAACCAACGGAACCAAACCGAACCGCATGTATTTTTATCTTGTGGTTACGATGACTTTTTGGCTCAAAACCGAACCGAACCACACCGCGAGCACCCCTAATTGCAATAGTGCAATGCAAAAGCGACACTTGAGAGACTCAATAGCAGACAGACTATTGTGGTGGATTTCCCCCCTCAAAAATAAATTTAATATCGTGTGGATCATAGGTCCACATATCAGATATTAAACTGATAGTTTCATATCTACCAAAAATGGGCTAAATAATAGTTAGATTTATAAAAAAAGATGACTCATATTTCTAATTTCTTAAGATTTAAAACATACCCTTTAAATCCTTACTAATTTGGTTAAAATATGATTAAGCTTTTATTAGCAAAAACATGATTTGGTAGGAAGTGGTTGGAGTCCTAATCTTAACTTCAGTGTTTACTCATGTGGCACGAAGGATATCTTTGTTTCAATATTATATTATTTATTTTTGACAAGGATATTATATCATGTTGTCTTGCCTCAATATAGTGTGTGTAATGGCATGATCTCTTTTTATTCTCTCAAACGGCCGTTTGGGTTGGGGTGGAAGGTAAACATAAAAAAACTTGGATTTTTAATCCTTCCATACACTAAACTTTGTTTTGGTAGGTATATTCCTTTAACTATACTCATCTATTTTAATTCTATTTTAAATAAGTAAAATATGTCTAAAATATAGATGCAACTAATGAAAAACTTCATATTTTAAATATATATAAAAAAAATACTAAATAGTGCATTTGGAATATTAGTTAAAGAAATAAATATAATAAAATTATTTTGAAACTTATGTGGTTGGTTTTTTAAAATACAAAAAATATTATTTTTTTAATACAAAAATTACTAAGTTAATTTTCTTAATTGGTACCCGGAACGTTAGTTAGCATAAAAAAATTCCTTTATTATTGTTGTGGATTAGACTACATGCTAGTAATTGAGTGGTGCAGGGACTCTTCTTGAATACCTTTTCTACCAACCAACTACTAATACTAATAAGAGAGTTTGACAAGTACATCCCACAGCACTACACTTCTTTAATGTATAATTATTACATTATTGATTTATTGTACACTCAATTGCTTAGGATAGGTGTGTGTATTTGTGTTTATAACTACTGTCTTTACAGTTTTACTTTTCCTGCTGAGTGTGTACACAATCCTACCCTCCAATAAATTCTTACTTTGAGTTTAAGTAGTACAAACGTTTTTCTTTGGTGAAACTTTTTTATTCTCTTTAGATCATGACAGATAGCAATTAAAAGATTCATGACAGATTCAATTAAAAGTTAAGTTAGTCATATTACTCACATAGCTACATGTAAAGAATTACTAAAAGAGATGGGTATATAGACCAATAAAATAAAGATCTGTATATGTAATTTAAAGTGAGTTTTCAACTTTACTTGTCCTTTTTAAAGATAATATTGTATTAATGCAACACAAAAATGTTATATTATAAGGTAAATAGGTTTTTACCCCCGCAACCTGCAAAGTATGCAAGTTTTGGTTTACCCGCTGCAAAAATAATAAAATTGGATTACTCCTTCTGTAATGTGAAGATTCCATGAATGGGGTAAATCAAAAAATCTTCACATTACATGGGATGATCCAAAAAAAATATTGCAGGGGTAAACCAAAACTCACCTACTTTGCAGGGATAAAAACTTATTTACCCTGTATTATATTAATACAAAACTTCCTGTAAATATTACTTCTCCTATCTTAAATATAAACAAAAAAAAAAGCCATTTGTCGGTACAAATATAATTAAAACTTCATTAATTTCCCCTTATTTAATTTTATTATTCTCATAATAACCTTTGATAAAAACAAGTTTTCATACTTTGTACCGAGAAGCATTAACCAGCAATAATCCTAGGATCAGCAATAATCATTGCACACCTTGTACCAAGAAGCATTTAATTTTCATATACTAATACTAATAAATATAAATAGGAGTATACAGCAAAACTCAAACCAAACAACAATAACTGTAGATAAAGTAACATTACCAAATGAAACCTAAGGTAAACTAAGATGCAGTTATAACTGCATTATGCAAACAGAAAGATAATCATAGGAGAACACTTTAGTTGAATACTTTCATCATAAATTGCCTTACTGTTGAGCACATTGTACCCGAGGCATTGAATGCTCGTCTTCATCATCATCGTCATCATATGCCTCACGGTATTGTTGCTTCTTTCGACTCATCTCCTCTGCAAGATCGACATCATGCAAGGTGGTATCCTCACAATCATCTAGCTCCTTTTGTGACAATTTCTTGCTTGTCTTTTGAGGTAATACCTTTTCTAATTCTAGGCTTTGGCTAGGGGAAAGAAATCCCGACTCTGGGAATTCAACGTTAAACTTGATGTAAAGGCGTCCCCTCATGAAGGGCCTATTGTGTTGTGGCATTCCCTCATCATTTATAGCTTTATGTTGACCTACACAGCAACATTAAAAATTCATAAACCAGAAAATGAAATAATGAATGATTGAGTTGAATTCTATTGAAATGTATGTACGCCAAAAAGAGAAATGTAGTACCTGGCTTGACGACTTCCCCAGGGTTTGATTTGACCAATAGTTGCCTTCCATCAAGATGTGTGACATTAAACTGGAATCCACAGAGAGCCTCAGTTAAGCTGAGAGTGTGTTCAATATGGAGGTCATCATGCTCCCTCCTGAACTTCGGATGCCCCTTCACTTGCAAGACAAACACTATGTCTCCCGTGATTGTGTCAGGCTGCAACATGTACAATTAAATATCAACATTAAGAAGACTAAATTAATCAAATTTTGCCCATCTTTACTAAGTATTAACGTAGTAATAGTACACACTAAATTATAGTAAAGCACGATGCCTTACACAAAAAAGTAATAATTTCTACTTACAGCTTCATCAGCTTGTCCTTCGAATACAATCTTTTGACCCTGCTGCATCCCCTTTTCAACGTGCACTTCCAGCACCTTCTTTTCTTGAGTAATCTTGTTTGCCTTGCATTGAGGGCATCTATCTCTCTCACTAATGACCTCACCTGCATCAACGATGCATGAGCCAAACAACAACACAGAAGCAACCTAACAAATATGGAAAATGAAATTTCCATTACCAGTTCCTTTGCATTCAGGACAAACGTGTTGCATTTGTTGAATCATGCCCAGACCAATCTGCCTTCTGGTAATCTTCATACCTGTGCCCTGGCATCCAAAACACCTTCCAGCTGTTCCACTTTTTGAACCTTTCCTGATACATCAAAAATTGCAAGGAAACTTATTACCAATAAGTTGTCAAATTTTGACAATTAATCCCTATAAAGTTATAACTTCACAAAATTCATAAAGTTAACATGAAGTAACCAAGCAATTCAAATAAGACTTTGAGTAACTAGCTTTACTGTGTAAATTGAGTATCATCAACCATTGATTAACAAACTAAAGGAGAATATTGCATGTGCATCTTAACAAATCACGAGCTTGTTGAAATAACAACCCTAGATTTTCTCAATTAACACACTTCAGAGGGATTCAAATTCAAGGTAAAATATGGTTATATGACTCATCTTTTGGTTCACTAAAACACCATTGATTTGAGTTCAACATAAGACTTGTTTGGCAAACGATAGAAGTTATATCATGGACCCAACATAATCATCATCCTATTAGGAGAAATCTACATCAATAAAGGCAGGAAAAGTGATGCACAAGTTAAAAGATAAAAATCAAGTTTAATTTAAAGCATATGGGGACAGACACATTTTCTGATTAATTCTGAAGACTAAACAGTATTTTTTAGCCTCCTATAACAATATGTTTCTGATTAACTTTGAAGAGTAATAAACAGTATTTTTTAGCTCCTCCTATTACAATATGAGGTCTTGCACATATACTTGTCACATGAGCGTGTTTGCATTTCTTTTTTGGGAAACCACACTTTTAACGTCAGTCCAGTCTCCAATTGGTATTCCACACACCATTACAGCAAAATGAATATCGAATGTGGTGAATTATAGTTAAAAATCCATCAAATTGATACAAAGCTGACTTAGAGAAGTAGGGTGGGAAAATATATTTAGAGCTGCCAAATCTTAACATACATATCCTAAAGAAGTATAAACATGGATAAGTCCATACCCTTTACATTTTGCGCACAGCACATTTCTAGAAAGAGATAGTTTCTTTGTGGTGCCATTATACACGTCCTCCAAAGAAACTTTTAAAGAATGCACCACATCTTCTCCTTGCTTCTGTCTTCTTCCCCGTGAAGGACCACCACCTAAGAGAAAAGAGGAATAGTGCAATGATCAATATTGCATGAATGAAAGATGAAAGATGATTTACAAGTGAAAGCAATATAACATGAATATAGAAGTGAGAGTCTCACCGCCAAAACCTCCTCCTCCACCAAAAAATGATTCGAAAATATCGAATGGATTATGAAATGAGCTTCCTCCTCCTCCTCCCATTCCGTCTTTAAGGGCATCTTCACCATATTGATCATACAGTTCTTTCTTTTCAGGATCACTTAACACTTCATATGCTTGACCCAACTCCTTGAACTGATATAGAAATAAGATATTTGGAGTGAAACAAGAAAAGCAAGGTCAGCAACAAAAGATACATTATGCAATTTTTCAACCACAAAAGTTTGCATAAGAACATCAAAACTGAAAAACATGTTTCATATAAATGAAAAGTCAAAAACAACACACTATCGCAGTGAAGCTGAGTGGAAGGAGGGATGCAGTATTAGGATGTTCTTTTCAGTCACCTTAGTCTTTTAGGGATATCCACAATGTCCAAAAAAGTTACGGCTATGTAGAGAGCATTTTCGGTTTTAAAACATTGCCTTCAGATTGCAGTTGGAATGGCCACAAATTTCCATAATTTGGCCACAATTGTGAGTGTTACGAATGCAACATCAATACGGAATGGCGCAATTGCAGAGAATGTTTTCTTATTTACACTGCATTCTAAATTTATTGACAGAGTTAACGGAAAACAATGACCATAATGTGTATAATTAAAAAATGGGATTACAACCAAACAAGGACCATAATAGACAGGTATTCGCACTGCATGCATGGTATAATGAAACTGCAAAAAAGTAGTGGAAACCATGCAGCTTACTTTCTCAGGATCCCCACCCTTATCGGGATGGTTCTTCATCGCTGCCTTTCTATAGGCTTTCTTGATTTCATCTTCACTGGCACTTTTTGAAACACCAAGAATATCATAATATTTCGTGTTATCACTCTTCCTTGCTGGTCCACGCCCAAACATGATTGATGCACCTCAAAAAACACACTACATAAATAACAAATATAAACTTTCAAATAATACACAATATACTACCAGCTCAAATCATGCACAATATACAACATGCTTAACAATGTTTATACTAAAAAAATCCAAAAAAAAAAAAACCACATTAATTTCAAGAACATGATCATAGCCTCTGACAATCATCATATGTGTAATTGTGTAAATAAGACTGCATTCTTAAATACTTATTATTTGAAGTTGCATACATTAATTAAATCTATAGAAAACCTTCAACTGACGATTAAGTGATACTTACTATTCCTTCCCGAGATACAAAGATTAAAACTTTTGCATCAAAATATTATTTTTATCATCTAAAATTCCATACAAAAACATAAACAGCTGAAAATCGAGCGATACCAGGAACCAAAAACAAAACTAACGAATTTAAAATAACATCTAATATGAACTGAAAACAGTGTCACAACTCAAAAACCCCAACAAAATTAACAGTAGGAGTAAACAAATTAGAAACAAAATTAAAAATTGATCGAAACCCTAACGAAGCAACTAAATTGAAAACAAAAAATCATAAATTCTCAAAAAGGGGGAAAATTGGATGATAAAATTTGGGATCTTCAAAACCCCAATCGAATCGGAAGAGATCTGAACTGTAGAAATCAAATAGAAAAGATGAGAGAGAGAAAGAGCATAGATACATACCTAAGTGGTGGTTGTTGTTTCTTCTTCTTCTTCTTCTTCAAGGGCAAGGGGGAAAAAACGAAACCCTCGAAGAGAGAAAAAGAAAGAAAGAGAAGAAAGTAATAGTGAGAGTGAATTGGTTTTGTATGTAGCAAAATTGCTATTTGCACTCCCCTTTTCAATATTAGTAGTAACTAGTAAGAGTGGGAGGATTGATTCCTTAAGTGAGAAGGACTTGTTTGGGATTCGGATTGGTTGTTTGGGTTTGTTTGCTGTAATTAAGGTTTGTTTGCGGCCTGTTAGATTGGGTGACGTATACTTATGTGCTGATCATGTTTGGCGGCTTTCCTTAACAAAAACAATATCGTATCATTGTGTTTTTTTTAAGATAATAATGTGGCTGAAGTTTTTTTTAAGGAAAAAAATCAGTCACTTTTTTAAGAATATTCTATCTATTTGTATATTTTTTTAAAATAACTAGAATCTAAAAACTGTTAAATTCTTTTTTATGGAATAAAAACTGCTAAAATTGAGATTAGTAAATTCTGGAAAAAACAAAACACATTACAAGAAGAGAAAATAAGTGTCAAAAGGTAAATATATTTTCTAGTAGTATATTAGCATGTGTTGTGTACGGGATAATTTTCTTTTTTAATATTATTTATATGTTTATTTTGAAATATTATTTGAGTAATTTGGTTTAAAATTCTATAATAAAATTGAGATAATTTTTTACATGATAGCACATAAGTTTAAAGATGTTACTTGGGACTTGTTTGGGATGGGATTGGTTGCTTGGGTTTGTTTGCGGCAGCATGTTAGATTGGATGACGTATATACTTATGTGGTGCTCATGCTAAAGTTCATAAGCTCATAAAAAAATAGATTTTTATAGAGAAAAGAGAAAATAAGTGTAAACAGATAAATTTATTTTCTTTTTTGTGCATATCATACTTTTGTTGCTCTTTCTACTACTACACCGGATAATTATAAATGGTATTTTAATTCTCATGTTGTAACCACATGACTTATGCATCTCATCTAGTTTTTTTAAATGAACTCAATAAAGCAGCAAATGGATATACCAAAGACGATATATAATTATAGAACTTGACGCAGTTGAAAGCTGAAAGGATCGGCAAGCGCTAATCCTATAAAGAAAATTCAGGTTTACAAGCAACAAACTTCTCAGATAAAGCTCTGGAATCCACCAGAAAGAGCCGTTAAACACATGGGCTCAAGACTAATGGGATAGACAAATGAACTCTAATTGTTGGTTAAATTTGTTAACAATGGAGGAATACAAAGAGAGAAGACAAAAGGAGTTTAGAGGTTTCATTACAATTAAATACAAAGAGTTACCTTAAAAATATACTGTAAAACATAAATAGAAAAAACTAACGTTAGCCAAGTTACAACCAAAAGTCTAATTACATATTGTCTAACTTCTCCTCTCAAACTCACAATACATTAACATGTAGAATTGAGAATATGATGAATTGAAGAATATGTCTCCCGGCTAGTGGCACTAAAATTATATATAAATCTTTCCTTTTTATTTAAGTTTGAGTTTGAGGTTCCTGTGAATGTTTCTAGCTAGCTGCTGTAGTGGAACTGGAAGTAAAGGATTATGTATTGTGTGTTTGTTTTGTGTTTTGGCATTGATCTAAAGTGTATTCCCTTGATTGGAATAGGTTGGTGTCTCAAGTATTGTGTTGACAGTAGTGAGTTAACTGCTTTTGGTTGTTTAGATAACTGTTTTTCTGTTATGTTTAGCTTTAACTATAGTTTGTTAGTTAGTTAGTTACATTACTTCTATTGTGTGTATATAACTTGGTGTAATCATTTGTGAAAGTTAAGTGTGTAATAATAACTTCATTCAATGGCATACCAATTATACATTTCACATATTGGGATCCTTTTTTATGTCTGATCTCTTTGGTTAATGTATCTGCAGCTATGTTGTACTCTCATCTACACATTACACTACTTGTGCTTTGTTTAAGTTCTCAATGCATTTTGCCGTTTCAAAACAATTAGAAGAAGATCATAGGTGCAATAAGGGAAGAGATAAATATAATGTGAAGGGTGTACACTATTTTTGATAATTTGTATCTAAGGGTAGAAAAAGGTCTTGGTACACCAAAACATATTATGACATGTAAAAAGAGACAATGTCTATCTTTAAAGTACGATCCTTTAAAGTGAATAAAGTAAATAAAAAATTTGAGATATACTTTCATTTCACACCTTTTTCAAGCATAAGAGAAATCAAAATACAGTTTTCCCTATACTTGAATATTCTCGTTACTTTCATTATTAATTAAGGAAAAAAAATTTAAAAAAAAATGAAGGAACAATAAATAAATTTTATATTGAAAATAATATATTTGAATTCTCCAAAGTGATAATTTCTTACATTTAGGCAAAATTTTAGAGTATTTTGGTCTTTACAGCATACATAAATGCATTTTTCATACAGCCGGCCCTATTTTCATTCTTTCTTCAAGTTTTCTTCTTCCTTGATTGGTGAGGGGGGATTTTAGGTCTTTTTTTTGCCTAAAATTACCCCTCCGCATTTTATTTTCCTTCCGTTTAATCTAAATAAGTGTTTTTCACATAAATTTTTTAGGTTTCATTCGAGTTTTCTTTGAGATTGTTTCATTTGGTGTCGTTTTAATCTCGTCTTAGTGCAATGTTTTGATTGTCCCGTCGTAGTACGGTGTTTGTTTTTGTTCAGATTTACAGGTTATTTGCTTCGATCCAAATTCAGTGCAGATTCAATGACTTTAACGTCGTCAACGTTAAAGATCCGGATGCATGACTATTCCGGACATTTGAATTTTGTCACATCAACCGTAGGCTTTGTCGTAGACATTAGGCCGTTTTATGCTATTAATTCGGCTGCTGTGAGCCTGTTCGCAAATTCATCCTTATTAGTTTTTAGCGAAATTGAATATGTAATAAATCTGATTGATGTAGTTTCTATAAATTTGAATAATGAATGAATAAACATTGTTATTTTTGAGTAAAAAAAAAAACATACATAAATGCATTTAAATATCTAAAATTTTCTTTTTCTTAATTAGTTTCTGCTTGAATGATTATAAAAAAAATGGGATCAGCTTCATATAGCACTTATCGTTAGAAATATGAAAACAGCAAGTTTTTCTTATTATAGGCATTTGTTTTAACTTGCGGGGTCCCATTAGGGAGAGAACACAACAACCATGCCTTGTATTAGTCAAAAAAAAAACAACCCTTGTAGTATTGATTATTCCGATTTAATAAGTCTTCGTTCATTATTTAATTCAAGTCTTTGGGAAATATTAATTAATTATAAAATAGAGTCATAGTTTTGGATGTATATGTTAACCGAGAGTTATGCACCCAGAAGCTGTGATCAGCATTGTATTACATTTATGTTTAACATTAACATGCATAAAGTATTTGCTTATTATTTTAATAATTTTTTTGACCTTTTCAGAGACAAAGTTATATAGTCATTCTTTAATTGAATTGTTTATGGTCATTCTTTAATGAAAATCTCTAGTCATTTTTAAATCATTTTTGTTAGACTTTTAATTCAAGTTTTTGGTCACAAAATGTCTATATATTGGCTTCTCATATTCATCACATAATTACTCACCTTTAAAACATCAGTTTGATATGGATAGTTTCAAGCCAAATTCAAGTTCTCACAATGGTGTTGGTATGCACTTTTCTTTAGCTCAAGATTCCTTTGTTTTTCTTCACTGTTATTTATTACATATTCGGTCATTTTATAAAAAACAAATCATATACTTTTTCGTGTAAAAGAAAAATTGTACTATATGTAAGAAATATATAGTACAAACTTTAAGTTATCGGAAAATTTTGTATATGTAAAATATTCGGTAAATGGATAACACATAAAAAAATGAGAAAGACTAATATATATATATGCAGCTATTTTCACAACAAAGAGAAACAAGCCACCGGCCGATTACTTGTTTAAGATCGATTCATATTCGTCGCTAAAGAACAAATCGTATGAATCCAATGTTTTTGAAGCTGCCGGAAACAAATGGTCAGTTTTAAATTCACACCCCTGCATTCATATTCTTTGTTGATTCTAATTCTAATTGTTGTTTGTTTCTATAGGGAGTTGGTACTCTTTCCTGGTGATAATTCGAAAAGAAATGACAAAAATCACGTGGCCTTATATCTGAGGCTTACAGATACAAAAAAGTTTTCTGCTGGTTGGACGCTTGACGTATACTTGAAGATGTTCATAGTTGATCAGAAACGCGAACAATACTTGACTGTCCAATTGCAAGGTACCTACCTAAGACACTTTTGTTTTTTTATGAATGGTGTATAAATCCCTTTGATTGTATTGCTCATTAGGATTTTTGTAGTTATGTATAGGCCTCAAATCCATCTTGTCCGATAATTTTGGGGCGAGTACTATCTGTACTTTTTCTACTGATGTGAGTTTAGTACCTCTTTCCATTTTTCTAATAAAATATACTTGTTGCTGTTCAAAAAAAAAAACTTTTGTTTTTTTGGCAAATGCCAACGAGTATCCGCGGGGCACTCTATAAGACCTTAAATAGTAAGTTTTTCATAGAGTTTTTGGCAATCCATTGGAAGTTGTAGTGCTTCACTTTTTGAATAAAAAGATTCTTTAAATTAAATGTTTAAAGTGTGTCACGGGGTACTCGTTAGCAATACATTTTTTTCTTTCCTTTTAATGACAAATATAATATTCATCATCCGTCCTTTATTATAAGCACCTCTTGGTGTTTTTCACGCATATTAAGAAAATTTAATAGTGTAATTAATATGTACTTTTGCGGTATTACAATTACTAAATTATCTTTGGTGAAAAGATGTACTTGTAGTTGATTTTTCGGATTCCAATATGAAGTAGGATTATGTTTGGAAAAGTATTAATAAATGTGTCTAGAGATTTGGAAAAAAGCTTATATTTAGGGACAAACTTTATGTTTGAAATAATGCTTATAATTAGGGACGGAGAGATTAATATTTATAAAAATAAGACAAAGTGTAGAATCCAAATGAAAAATAAGACAAAGTTTAGAATACACCAGAGCAATGGTGACATTATAAAAATGTGTCACTATCTTATACTTTGTCCGGTCCTATATATAAGAAACAATTGACTTTTTTGATTCATTGTAGAATTGATGTATCTAGACAATAATATAGTCTAAATACATTAATTTTACAATGAATCTAAAAAGTGAAATGTTTCTTATATATAGGACCGGAAGGAGTATCATTTGCCACTGGAGCAGTTGTGACATTATCGACCAATCACATACACCGCAAATATAGCTATACTGAAGTGTTATTTTATTTGATATGACCAAGTTTACATTTATACTTGTAATAGACATGTATTAAGGCTACAAGAGTTGATAAGTTTGATAGAAAATAAAAAATTAGGTGAACGAATTATTCACACTTTAACTTGCAAAATGTGTTTCATTCAAAGTTATTTCATGTGAGATGAGGACAAATTTTTTGACTTTTATAAAGTTCGCATCCTAAAATGTGAACTCAGTTTGCAGTTTGCTATCTAGAAACGAACTATTTTTTCAAATTTTTGCTATTTACACACTCGCTTTCTAAGTAGCGAGAGAGATAAATTCGGAATATCAAGGGACTGACATGTATCCCAAGGGGTGCGAGAAGTAAAACTCACAAATTAAACAACGATCTCACCAAAACTAAAACAACAAACCAAAAAAAACACGCAAACCAATATAAGAACACCCTATCGCCTAAAAAACGATAAACCTAAACTCTCCTTGAGGAGAAGAAAAGATCAACCCCAAAAACTAGATAGCCAACAAGAGAGCCTCCAACCAACCTGGATCACTGAGATCCAACTCCACACTCTAAGTAAGTTTTAACAGTCCCAACATAAAAAATGGTGTATTTTTCATTCATAGAAGGAACATGGGATGCTAGAATTTTTACTTAAAATTCATTTCTAAGATGAAAGTTTCACCTTTTTATTTGTCTTTTTGACCACTGCACACACGCCAATGCATAACTTTGATCACTAATATATTTTATTATCTATTATAAAAATTATGAAAATTTTATATTTTGAACAATATCTTATTTGCTGACATTTGGTTTTATATATGTGGCAATGGTTAATTGAATTGATTTACATGTATTTTGATGAATGTAGATCCTGATTACGGCGATGTGCGAACATTTAGTGAAAGCAACACTGAATTGGGTTTTGACCAATTGATTTCATTGAAGGACCTATTTCATAAACCTAATGGATACGTTGTCAACGATTCATGTCATTTTGGAGTTGAAGTTTTTGTGATTGGTGATTCTGCCAAATCGGAAACTCTTCATATGGTCAAGAATCCCACTTGTGACTCCTTCAGTTGGACACTGAAGAATTTCTCTACATTGGATAATCTCTCTGGTCACGACTCAAAAAACTTTGCCGGTAGTGAGGGAACAGATTGGTATGACTTTTTTTTTTAATTGCAAATATATATATATAAAAGACTGTCTTGACTTTATATTTCTAAAATTAATTTTTACGGTAAATTATTTAAAAATAAAAAATATTATTTTGAACTTATTTATTATAAATAAAAAGTGTAATTTTACAATCATTAATTTAAATATTTATTGTTAAGGATTTTAAGATAATAAAATCACAAATAAAAAGAAGATATTTCTTCAAAATAAGTTTTATGAAAAGTTATTCAAAATATCTTTTCATTTTAATTATCATTTGTAATTTTATCATCTAAAGGAAAAAAAGTGGAAAAATTATATATGAGGGTTTTTAAGGGTTAAAATAACTTTTACTGCAATTTATTATATATGCAGGTTTTTAAGGGTTTATCCTAGAGGAAGTGATACTACGAATGCAGATGAGTATCTATCTTTATACCTGGGGCTAAAAAATTGTGGAAGAGACAGAACCGTGCATGCAAGTTACACGTTGAAAATTTTAGACCAGCGTCATAATACGTATTATGAGCAAAGAGGTAGTTTTTTTTTTTTTTTTTGTTATCAATGTTTCTTATTTGTTTCTTTATTTCAGAACCTCTAATACATTTTTTTTATATTATTATATAATATATTCTGTTAAGAATCATGCAATCATAGGGATGAAGATCATACTCATAGGCAAGATAGAGAACATAAGAGTATTCATGAGAAAAATCTATTGATACTCATGATATTTTATGATAATTACCAATATATAACTATTATTTTAGGGCCTAAAAATTAATCTATTAATATACATCTGATATTTTATAGATATAAATAATATATAAGTAATATTATAGGACCTCAATTTTGAGTTGAGGCCCTCAAAATTTTGAGGCCCGATGTTGTACGTCGCACATCCTGCACATGTGTGCAGGCCGCTCCTGTATGGATATACCATTAGACTCTAACTCTCAATCTCGAATCAAAAGTGATTGGCCCATCGGAATATAAAAAAGCATCTCCGCAAGCCAAAAATTGATGGACAACGGTAGAAAGAAAACTTAGCAAGTAAGTCTCAGCTCGCAGCCCGCCTCCAAACTATCAATGCCGACGTGGAAGAGGACCCTAACTAACTCCCTAACTAACATTTTGAAGTAACTAACTCCCTAACTAACATTCTAACCCCTAACTAACTTGATAATCTATCAACTAACTCTAGTTGATTTATATTCTTAACATATTTGTTATTAAAAAAAAAATGTTTCTTATTTCGACACAGGAATTAATTAAAATAATTTTTTTACCTATTGAAAAATTTATGCTAAGTTGTATATTTTTTACCTGCTGCAGGAAGCGGCTGGTTTCATCCTCCATCAGGTAAATAGTTTTCAGCTATTATTTCTTTTTATTTTTATCTTTACTAACACAGCTTATGTTTAAATAAAAATTTGTATCATTTTTTCTGAGCAATAATTAAAAGATTTAAATCAATTCTTGTAACATAGAAAACATTTGAAATTGGTTTCAAATTACGGTGTCTTTTACTCTATTGTGTGCTCCATTCTCATCATATAAGTCCTAGTTTATGCAATCGCCGTTAATAAATCAAACTTTTGAGAGATTTTTTGTTGTAAAACAAACAATAACAAATAGTTGTTCCTACCTAATGATATTGACATCACTTTGTACGGTGTTGTTGCGTTGAGACTTACTTATTTCTATCTGCAAGTCATAACTTAACTGATAAAAAAATGTCGAAATTTTTAAGACAGATGTCATAATTGGGATTTGAATCCGACTCCTTTACTTTTATTTGTGAGTTTATCATGACTTTATAATTTTGTCTATGTGAAAGAAAAAAAAAAGACTTCATAATGTGGGAAGGACCGCACATAAGGCCTCCGAGAAAATCTCTTTTGGTATTCTAGACAAATACAACTTAAATTGTCCTGTTCAAATTCTTATTTTTTAGATCAAATGACACCAAGGTGTCAAAATTTATTTGACACCAAATCTCATTCATCCATTTTATTTAATCCAAGGGTTTAAAATTACCACCACAACAATTAATGTACACCAATATCACCTAATTAAAAAAAAGTCTTTATAAAAATAAATTCATAATCAAACATTTCCTATTTAGTTTCCAATTTTTTTTAATAATTATTTAGTTTCCTTTTTTATTTATTCAAGGGTTTTCCTATTTTTATTTTTTGGTACAAATTCCCATTGTTTTTTTGTAAATAGTATAAAATATTGTTTTTTATACAAAAAATAAATATATATTTAATTAAAATTATCAATCATGTTAACTTCTTATAATATATTGCTTAAGAAATAGTATAAAGTATAAAAATAGTTATACATTTTATCATGTGTGGCAGAACACAACGGCATAAAAATAAATTTTGCCATGATTTTTAATTTTTTTATTGAATGCCATGATTTTTCATTATATAAATAAAAATATGAATTTGTCATGTTAATGAGCAAAAAAAAAGTTGGAAAAATAAATAGAGAATATTTTATTATGAATTTATTATGATAAATATTTGTGTTTAATTAGGTTATATTGGTATTCATTAATTATTGTGGTGATGGTTTTAAACCTTTGGATTAAATTAAATGCGTGGATGAAATTTGGTGTCAAATAAAATTTGACACCTTGGTGTCATTTGATCCTAACCCATATATATATTGTGATGAAATACAAGTTTATAATGAGACTTCCTACACTATTAAATCTTATAGAATCGGTTTGAGATGTAAAATATAAATATTAGACAGCATAGTACTGGACATCACAAGTCAGAACAACACATGATATAAGTTTAAGATATTAAACAAATTTTGTCTTATACGATGTTTGGTTGACAATTTTTTTTTTAGTATTCTAGACAAATACAACTTAAATTGTCCTGTTCAAATTCTTATTTTTTAGCATATCAAACACACCCTATATTTTTTCAGCAAACACACAAACTCCAAAAGAGACAGCAAGGTGTCAAATTTAATTTGACACCAAATTCAAACCGTTGATCTCGTTTAATCTAAAGGCTCTTATTCTACTCTTTTAAATCGTAACATGATAATAAAGACCTTGATTCTAGCTAATAAATGCTCTTAATTTTTTACAATTTAATTCTCTCTCTCTTCCTATCAAATAATTTAGCTTGCTTGTTCTACTTTTCATCCAGTCACGATTTCCATCCTTGATCATTATTAAAAAAAAGACATGAAATAAATTGATCTTAGGCGCTTCTCGTAGATTGAGTGAAAAAACAAAGAGAAAATATAGTTAGAGTGTTTTATTCTTTGTAATGCCATGAAATAAAAATTGTATTTCGTGCTAATTAAATTAGTTCTAAATTTCTATAGATTTAGATGTAAATTATCGTGCGAGTACCTCTCCAGAAAAAAAAGATTGTGTGTATGGCCACATACCATTGTTGACTGTGCTATGAGCTAGTATATTTTTGAAATATAGACAGACACGGGGAGGGGGAGAGAGAATGCCAAAAGAATGAAGAAATTGAATGGGAAATTATTTGCTTCAATTTAATTAGTTAACCAAATCTATATACCAAAAAAAGAAATTAAGCAAATCTTGACAATTTAATTTAGCAAATCTCCAACAAACAACAACCTTTCGATTAAAGAAGATCAACGGTTTAAATTTGGTGTCATTTGATCATAACCCATATATATATAAGCCGCAGGAAAACCAAAATTGAATTGTATCCTTCAAATAGGGACATTGTCCTAACATATTCCAAAAAATATAAGGAACAAATCCTAAATAAAATTTATAATTTTTTCACTAAACCTTAAACTTAAATCCTAAATAAAATTTTAAACAGAAATTCAAATATAAAATATTTCTAATTATATCTTATCTTAAATTTATTTTAATATAAATATAAATTTATAATTTATTTAAACATGCACTAAGTAGTAACATTGTTTATAGTGCTTCAATTCTTATTTTCCAAACATTTTATAGTTTATAGTGCTTCTTATTTTCAAAACTTTAAAAAAAAAAAAAATTATATATTATATATAACCTTTTATCTTAAAACAGTTATGCTGAATTGTATATCTTTTTTCTGCTGCAGCAATCAACTTGCAAAAAGCAAAGGGTAATGAGTTTCTACAACCTCTTCTTTATTTTTATTTTTATTAATGAAAAATATAATATTATATAAAAGAAAATAGGGAAGTACTCTAGTCCAAAGTACAAAAGGGCATCTGAAGTACACAGAAATAGAAAGTCGCTACCTAAAAACAAAAGTCAAAAATACGCTAGAAAGCAAGAATACCACAACACCTTAACCATAAGAAAATCCAAGTCCCCTCGACAAATAAAAGAGAAAGAAACAACCACAAAAGCAAGACAAACCCCAAGGGTACCTCCAACTCAACTAGAATCACTTGGGCTCAACTCCACATCCTAACAAATTATATTGGTTCCAGCACAAAATATGGTGCATCCCCACTCATAGAGGGAACAGGGGTTGCCAGGATTTTTACCCAAAAATCATTTCGATGATAAAAAATTCACCCTATCCCCCAAATACTCGATAGAGAAAGTTCTTTCCGAAAAAATTACATTATTTCGAGAGTTCCAAATAGCCCACATAATAACAATTAAACAACCACCCCAATCTATTTTTCCTATCCATACCCATAACTTTTATTTTCCAGAATATCACGGGGAGGAACCAACTAAATGCCCAGCCACCTAAAAATGCTATACCAAACTGGTGAAGTTTGATTGCAAGACACAAAAAGATGTTCAGACTGGAAGAGCCTTTGAAATTGTATCCTTAGCAGGTTTCGCTCCACCCACAAATTAAACTAGAAAGAAGTCATAAGTCTGTTACCAACCTTTTTAATCAACCCAACTGAAAACCAATCAGATATACCATCCACGGGACCCACTAGTAAAGATACATTCCTCCACTACGTAGAGTTTGACCTATATCCCTCAAGTCTTCCTCCAAGGTGAGGGGAGAGAAATAACACACCATAACTCGCCAAAAATATATATCTCCAGAGAGACCCCCCCCCCCCCCCCCCCCCTAGGCAGTTTCATGAAAGATAGATAGAAGATAGGTGTGGAATTGAGGACCGAGTTTAGCAGAACCACCCTACCACAAAAGCTTACATATCGATTCCTTTAAACACCCATTCGTCTAGCTAAACTTTCCAAGAAAGGTTTACATGTAACTTCCTTCCGATGATTGACCCACATTGGTAAACCAAGATAGGTAAAAGGTATAAACCCCAACTCTACAATGGAGAAATCTCTCAATCACCCCTAGGAAAATCGAACTAACATTAATACCATTAACCCTAAGGCATGATGCAAGCTCAAAACTGCAAAGAATAGCTTTCAAAGACCAAATATTTTTCATTGACGCTTCTCCTAAAAACAATGAATCATTTGCGTATTGAAGATGAGATACAGATCAACCCGCACTACCAACCTTGAACCCCGTGTAAAGGTTATGCTCCTCCGCACTGCTAATAGTCCCACTTAAACCCTATACTACCAAAAGGAACAAAAAAAATGGGATAAAGGATCCCCTTGTTTTAACCCCCTTTGAATATTAATCTCACAAGTTGGACAACCATTGACAAGCACAAAAATATTGCCACTAAAAATACAAACTCTAATCCAATCACGCCACTACTTCACACCAAAGCCAAATCTCATCATCATGTAATAAAAAAAATCTCCAACTGACTGAGTCATATGCCTTTTCAAAATCCACCTTAAAAACGAAGTAGTCTTTTCTCATTTTTTTTAGCCAAATCAATGATCTGATTCACGGCCACCACCCCTTCTACTAATTGCATCCCCTTAATAAAAGCATATTGATTTGGAGAGATTAACTTATCCATGACCTTCGCCAATCTCCCAGCAAGAACTTTAGCCACAATCTTGTACAAGGATCCAACTAAAGAAATAGGCCTTAAGTCACTAACACTACGACGGGAAGTAACCTTAGGGATACATGTGATAAAGTAGGAGGAGAAACTCCGAGAAAGGTTTGCAGTGACATAAAATTGATCAAACAAAACTCCCACTTCAACCTTAGAAGACCCCATAATCTTTTAAAGAAAGCAAATTTGAAATCATCTAGTCCCAGACTCTTATCACCATCAGAGCTCATTATAATTTCCTCAATCTCTGCAGCGGTAAATAGAGCAGAAAGGATAACAACCTCTCAACTAGATCAACTCCCCGAAACTTTATAGCATCCAAAGTAGGTAGATTCTACATTGATTCCGAAAAGTGACTTATGAAGTAATCGACAGTATATGCTCGCACCTCCGAAACACTTTGCACCCATCTATCACCAACACGAAGTGCTAGAATAGAGTTTTCCCTACACCTCCCTTTTTCACACTGGCATGGAAATAACTTGTATTTACATCACTCTCCTTTAGCCAATGTGATCTTGAACGTTAGATCTAATTCCTTAAACCTCAGTAGCCCTCACAAATCAGCGAACCCATTACTTCAGTGAAAAACATATTTCTAAATCTTTTTCTTAATATAAGAAATAAATCTTAATATATCCTAAAAATAAATATCTTCCAAAAAAAATTAAAATAAATTGTAAATATATATTATATTCTAATGATATCATAGCGTAAATTTGTTTTGATATAAATATAAGTTTATAATTTATTTATACAGGTATTAATGTTGTTTACCAATGCTTCTTATTTTGAGGTCTATTTGTGCCATACTTAGTTTGGGACATAAGAATTATAATACGATTTTTTTATTTAAAAATTTATGTTAATTTTTATTATTGTTTTTCAGATGCAGCAACCACCATTGGAGCCACAAGTAATGGTTTTCTACTATCGCTTCTTTTATATTTTTTTGAATTAAACAACGCTTCTTTTATATTTAAATAACACTTTGTAGCATTTTTGGAAGAACTGAGCAAAACTTAATTTTTAATTAAATTATAGTGTCATTTAATTTAACTGCAGTTGTTTCAATGTATTCTAGTGCAGTGTTTAACTCTATTTCCAATTATGACTTTAGGAATAGCAGCTTTGTTGACATGTTTTAAAAAAATCTAGATCATAAGTCATATGCCTTATTGGTCGTAAAATATGACATGACAATACATTTTTCCACTTTCTAATGATCCTCAACAATTTTAAGATGTCCTTGTTGGTTATACTTACATACTTTCTTGAAATGTTATAATCGACCGCACTTGTGTGGGTTATTAGTGTTTTACCGATAAAAAATGGTTGAAAAGACTGATAATTTTTGTTTTGGTCACTATTTTCAGAATCTTGAAATCATTTATGTTTATTGATTTTTTAGCCATTGTTGTTCTTCGGTGTTAACCAAGTTGTGGGTTTAATTCAAATAACCAAGTTGTCGGTTAATATTCGGTATATAAATGAGTTTAATTGTTGTACACCGTTAGTGTAAAGTTTTTTTCATATACATCAAATAATGTGTTGCCACATCATTTAATGAATGTGACACATCATGTATTTTTAATTATCATACATGATGTGTCGATATATTATTGGACGCATGTGTAAAATAACTTTACAATGACAATGCATATAAATTAAATTCATAGATAAATATGTATGCATGTTTTCCATAAAATAAAATATAGAAGGAACAAACTTGTGAATGATGTGGGGTTCCTGTATTTGTGCTTGCAAAAATATACTAGATTTTTATTTTGTTGGAAGTCTCATTGTAAACTTGAACCCACTTCATTGGTTTAGTGATGTTGGTTTGGGATTTTGGAAAATATTCTTCTCAAGGATTTATAATTCTTCTGATGCTAATTTCGGTGAGCTAGTTCATATAGAATAAAAATATTTTGGCTTTAAATGAGATGCGGTGGAATTGATCTCTTCATATTTGTCGGTCCTTCGACCAGATACCGAATTTTTTTTTAAAAATATAGAGCTAAGATGTAATGAAAAACATACTTCTAAATCTTATACTTAAAGTACTAGAGAGTCAATCCTAAGGTATCCAAATAAGGAACAAATCCTAAATAAAATACTTATCGGTAAATAAACCTTTTGCAAAGAGTTCAAAAGATCATGCATAGTAATGTTGTGTCGCTCAGGTCTATGAAGGTAATTTTCCAAAGATTAGATTTTGCTATACAAAAAAATCTAGCGGCGCAGTTTGTTGTCCGTCTACCTTTGACTCTCGTGTAATTATCTCATTATATATATAATATGGAGAGTCTAATTGACATGGTTTAGTAGAATCATATGAGTTTATTTTTCAAAACTTAAACAAAATTTCAAATATAAAATATATTCTAATTATATCTTATCTTAAATTTATTTAAATATGTACTAACGTTGTTTATCAATGCTTCTCATTTTTAGAATTTAGTTTATGCTAAGTTGTATATCTTTTTTCAGCTGCGGTAAAAAAGATTCAAGATGTAACAGGTAATTTTTACAACCTTTTCTTTGTTATTTGATCTTTTATCACACAACTCTTTATTCAGATAATACTTTGTAGTATTTTTTCAATAAATGGACGAATATTATGATATATTTATCAATTCGGCAAATATATAAAACATTGAAAACTTGTTTTTAAATATGAGTGAATGTTGATTGCAATTGTTTCAATGGAATCAAGTACAAGAGCTCCATTTTCAATTATGACTTTGGTAAAATCAGTTTTGTTGAGCCCTTTATAAAGATCTCAATCATATATGAGCAATATGATTTGTGAAACAATCGTCATTAATCCATAGTTTGAGGTCTAGATTATAAGTTATATGTTTTATGCAACCACTGATAATAAGTCAAACTTTTTGGGACTATTGGTTATAATGTGACATGGTAAGATGTTGTCCGCGCAACTTCCTATTATCCTTGACAATTTAATTTTAAGATCTCCCTGTTCTTGATTTTTTAACGGCAAATATAGTATATAGAAAAGATCAAAATGATCACAGTACAAAGAGCACCAGCCGTATTCACAAAGAACAAACTAAAATCATAAAATATATAAATTTAAAATCAACAATACACAACAATGAAAAAAAATCTAAAACCGTGAGAAGAAGACAGCTCCATAAAGTAAATACCGTTGACGGTCTTGCATAGACTCTGAATAGAGTTTCCATAAAGTAACCACATCCGTCCTTACCCCACACGCAATGCCAAAATAGAGTTTTTCCTCCCTCGTCTCTTATAAGACACCTGCAAATCAACATGTCTTTGCCTTCTTCATTTTTCTTTCTTTATGAATATTCTTCTAGGCAATCATCGGGTTTCTAGCTAGTAGCAAAGAAACAAATAATCTTCTACAGCTACCTATAGATCTAGAGCCTCTAAATGTGCCTCCATACGCATTCTCTCATATTTCACCTTTGATCATATATTCTTGTATTTGAAATAAGAAACTGGTCAACTAATCTTTAATTAGTTCAATGGTGATTGACGCTGAACTTGATAGAGAGTACCACGGTTCGATCCCCGCAACTGCGATCGGGATGGAATGGAATCACTTGATGTCAAAACTGAACCCCGAACCACATTAAACTTGTGGTTAAATCCAAAAAAGAATTAAGAAATTGGTCTTAATATAATATGTCCTAAAAATAAGGAATATATCCAAAAGGCTTAATTACATATTTAATCTCTTATGTTTATTTTAGGTTTCAAGGTCCCTTGTGTTTATTTTGTTTCATATTGGTCCTTTATGTTTTAAAAGTTTCAAGTTGGTCCCTCAAGTTTCTATAATTTGAATTAGTTGGTCCTATAAGAATGATTAAATAGGGACTAACTAATTCAAATTTTCAAAACTTAAGGGACCAATTTGAAACTTTTAAAAATTTGAGGGACCAACTTGAAACTTTTAAAACATAAGGGACCAAATTGAAACAAAATAAACATAAGGGACCTTCAAACAGGGTCTTATAATTAGGGTCGGGGGGAGTAATTTCTTTAATAGTGGAGCCAATGACAATCGAACATATGATCTTATGCATATATACTACACAAATCATTTATCACTAGACCAAACCTAATGACTTAAATTTATAATTTATTTAAACCGGTATTAATGTTGTTTATCAATGACTTTATTTTTTACAATTTTCTTTTATTTCAAATTTTATGCTAAGTTGTTTATTTATTTTGTTCAGCTCAAGCAAGAGGGTGGTTAGGATACAAAGGTAATGGTTTTCAATGACACTTCTTTATTAATTTGATCTTTAATCACACTATTTAAATATTTAATCACACAATTTTTATATTCAGATAACACTTTATAGCATTTTTCTAACAACCGAGCAAAACATAATTATTTTGATCAATTCCAAGAACAAACAAAATATCGGAAATTAGTCTTTACATCTTAGTGGCCTTTAATGGCAATAGTTTCTATGGGCTATTATTCCATTCAAAAAAATCAAATAATTATACCTTATTAAAAATACCCAATATATTTGTTCCTGTGCTTAATGCCTATGATTTTGGGATATAAAATTATAATATGATTTACTTAAAAATTAATGTTAAGTTGTACAGTATATTTTTTTTTTTTCAGCTGTAGCAAACAAGTTGACTGAAGTCTCAGGTAATTGTTTTCAACCACACTTTTTTGTTATTTTGATTTATGATTAAATATGTTTCTAGTTCCTATATTTTGTGAATGGTCAAGAATAGTTCTTACATCTTGTGAATTGTGAAGAATAGTCCCTACATTTTGATAACGGAAAAACTTATGGATTTTTTTGACCATTTTTAAAATCTAGAGACTATTTTTGACAATTTCGCAAAATGTAGTATCTAACCATTTATAATCACACAAATTTTATTTTCAAATTCAAATAACAGTTTATTGCATATTTTCAACAACATAGCAAATCTTAAAAGATATTGATAATTATGAAAAATGAAAACATTTAAAACATTGAATTATTTTGTTAATATGTACATATACCGCAGCTTTTTCTTCTCTTCTAAGGTTTCTTTACTCTAGCGTTTGCAATGCATGTAACGCTTTTGTCGAAGTGATCTTAATCATCTTACACAATTTGATCTCCTGCGTCTCCAAATTTTTTGTAATCCTCAACCAGGAGGTTGTGTGTTCAACTCCTAGTGCTACCTTTTTTTACTAATCGTTAGTTGGTTCAGTGGTGATTGACGCTGAACTTGGTAAGGAGGACCACGGTTCGATCCCCGCAACTACGATTGGGAGGGGGCTGGAATCACTTGATGCCAGAACTGACCCCCGAACCAGATTAAACTAAGGGTATTCATGGTTCATGAACTGCACTAAACTGACCATTTATATGGTTCGGTTCAGTAACTGAAACCACTTTTTAGAAAAACAAGTTTATTTCTAAAATCAGTTACAGTTCAGTTTATAACCAGTTTAGAACCGGTTTATATTTTAAACCGGTTTTGATATAACTGGTTTTAAACTGATTTTTTATTAATTGGTTATTAAAACATATTTATTTATTATTTTGAGAACAAAAGTTAAAAAAATACCACTAAAGTTTTAATAAAACTATTAATTTAAAACCTTTTCTATTATTTAATAAATGGGTAATTTTTAAAACTATTTTTTTTGTTTAAATTAAAATACTGATTTTTATTATAAAAAGAATTCAGATTTCTTTATAAAAATAATAAAAGACAGATTTTTTAAATCAAAAAACAGATTTTTAAAAATTAAAAAACAGTTTTTTTAAATTTTAAATAAAATAATAAATTTCAATATTCTATTATATTTATTATTAAATCAAAATAAAAAAGAGTGGTGGAAGGTGGTGGTCGACTGCCGGAGCTCCTCCACCAGCCGCCGGACCACTGCTGACAAATATCGTGTGGTCGCCGGAAAATTTGAGTCGACCGCTGTGGACCACCGCGCCGGCGTCGGAGGTCTGGCGTTGACCAGCACATTGACCACCGGCCATCCTCCACTAGTTTAAAAATAATTATTTATTTGTGTTTATTATTTAAATAAATTATGTTTGGGCCTTAGTAGAACAATTGTTTTTTTTTTGTGAGAGTAGAATAATTGTTTGGGCTTTTGGTTCTGATCCAGTTTTAAACTGAACTATAATTGGTCAGTTTGAAACTATATCAAGTGGTTCAGTTTAAAATGTGGTTCAATGCAGTTTGAACCACAATTCTATTGAGTTAAACTAAAAAAAGTAATCTTACGCAAATCTTTTGTTTTCTCTAAGGTGACTGTGGAAGTTTAGTATATTATATATGCTATTGTTAGAAGAACTTTTTCTATAATTCTGTTAAGTTGTATACTTAATTTATTTAACTTTGATTGTCTATCTCATCCTCCTTCTTTCTTTGTAATTCAAACACATTCATTGAACATTTATTATTTGAAAATTCTAATCTAAATTGTATATATTTTTTCAGCTGCAGTAATGAACTGGGTTGGTTCAGGTAATGCTAAGGGATTTCCAAAGTTCATATCTCTAAGTGAACTCAAGAAACCAGGAAATGGATATGTTATAAAAGATGTTATAATCATGGAGGTTGATATCGAAATATCAATGATTAAGATTTCCTCCTAGATTATTAACGTGATTAATTTAAAAATAAAATAAAGATCAATCCATTTGTGTTGGTCAAACAATTATCTAGTACGTATATTTTGGATTTGGATCCTCTCTATCCATTCTCTCCATCTCTCTTTCCACAATTTCTTCCTATAAAAATAATTAAAAAAAATCAAGAAAGAGATAGACACATAATTAGAAGAAGGAGGGAGAAGAAGAGTATTGGAAGAACATGACCCATCTTCATATAAAGTTGTTTGTGGATTGTTTTCTTTGTATTTCATTTTGATGTATTTGAAATAAAGTTGGTTGTGCAATGCACATTTACATGGACTCATTTTAGGATTTTGAAATATCAGTTTATACATATAATCCTAATCTCATATGATGTTAGCTTGTTACATTCATACCATGTCAATTTGTTTAAGTGTTAGGATTATAATATGAGATGAGATGAACTGAACTATACTAGTGATATAATAGTTAAAGAATATCTACCTGCACTTGTTGTTATAAGACTCTACAGTGAGGTTGTTTTTTAACTAACAAGAGTAAAATAATTAGATATATGAATTGGTTTCTTTATTTGGTTTATGCAAATTCGAAAGATTTGCATCAAGTTTGTTCTTAATAGTTTAGAGAAGAATTGAAGTTTATTCATATATATATATATATAGTAGTTCTTCTCGTAGGAGGTTTAATTTATTTTATGAGCTTTTTTATACTAATTTTATATTAGTATTATTTTGGTGCAAGAGTGATCCAGTATGCCTAGTTCCTTCAAATAAAGAATGGTCATAGTACCATAATCCATTTGAATTGAGATTGGTCTTAGTACCATATTAGAATGACCCCAGTGTCATTATATTGATTGATATTGTAGTATCAATACGGTGGTATCGTAGTACCAATGAATCATAGATTGATATTGTAGTATCAATATGGTGGTATCGTAGTACCATTGATTCATAGATTGATATCGTAATATAAATTCGAGTGGTATCGTAGTACCATTCAAGAAGGTGTATTCTTTGACCGATTTCTACCGTGCAGTAGCAAATCGGTATACAGTTGTAACTGGGCTGTTTTATCCTGGGGACTTCGTGGTTGATAGTCTGCTTGCACAATTTTGGGGCAGTGCCGCGAAACGTCTTAAAGAGAGCGACCTGGTCAGCGACTCAACCCAGTAATCTCTTCGATGGATGAAAATTAATTTTAATGATTTTTTAACTCCGGTAACAACATTACATGTCCCTTCGTTGTTACATGTAAGATAATATTTGCCTTTTGTGCTGTTATGATTTTGATGATGAAATGAATTTCAAACAAAATTATCATCTTGACATGCAAGAGACACAAAATTGTCAGTAATGGTTGCTGCCTTTCGTTGAGAGAAACTAATAAAATAGCCAATATTGGTTAATCTGCTACTAGTTTAATTTGATGCAATAACTTACATTGCTGTATTTAGAATGAATCCCATCACAATAGACTAAATTTACCTCTTGATGGATGGGTTTTGTTGGTTTAGTTGTTTATGTTTAAATATGTGTCTTATCTTTGAACTTTATCCTCTTCATTAATGTATCTCAATGAAATTAAAATTGTTCGATCGAGATGGAATGACTTATACTTAAAGATAAAAGTTTTTCTTATTTTGAAGTTTGTGAATTTTTTTACTTTTTATTTCATTAATGATTTCATGCGGTTTGTGAAAACTTCTTTACTTTTTAATTTTCTTCTCACTCTCACTAGTCACCACCAACTAGAGCTGTCAAAACGGGCGGCCCGGCAAAATTCGGGCCGGTCCGGTCGGACTATTTCGGGTCGGGCTAAAAAAGTCCGGATGAAAAAGGGGCTCTGAAAAGTATGGTCCGAGTCCGGCACTATTCGGGCTCCGGACTTTCAGGCTAGCCCGGATTTTTATTTAATTTTTCAATAAAAAATTAAAAATGACAAAAAAAAGTTTTAAAAAAAGCATACATATATATTATACATATATGTAGAGGATCAATAATTTTTTCACAAGTTAGAATTAAATTTATATTGCATTTTCTAAACAATAAATATGGACCATTTGTTTTGACAAATTAGATTCAAATATTCAAATCTACATTGCATTTCTAGCAAACTAAATCACAACACATCTAATTATCAATCATCCAAAATAATACAAATTAAATTAGGCATCACATATCTAGCAGCAACGACAAAAAAAAAAACCAAAGACCCTTGACTTATAATACAAGAGTTTGAATCAAGTGATGAACAAGATAATATTGATGTGGTGGAACTTAGAAGTGAAGATGAAGCAGATGCGGAAGCATGATTTTTAATACTTTTAGAACTTGATTTTGTCATTTTGATTACATATAGAGCTTATTTTGATGGGAAATGACAAAGTTGATTATAATTATGAAGTATGATTGTCCCTATAATTTTGTATATTTTTCTATTTGAGTATTTATGCATCTTGTTGGAATTTATGTTTATTTGTACATTTTTTTAGTCTTCAAAATAGCGGACATCCCGCTATCCACTAGTATACCGCTATATGTGCCTAAAAACATAGGAACTGGACCTTGTGAGTTGTGACACTAGATGGATTCTAAACTGGTTGATTGTTCTGGTGAAATACATTCCTATCATCTCCAATTAAGCTATAAAATAGAGGGAGATCGGTGAATGGCATCATAAGCTAGTTTCCACCATTGGATCAATGAATGGCATCATATTCTCTGTTTTTGTAGTGTGGAATGGTATGATGCATAATATCCAAACTTCTTATCACTAAACTTAGTGACCATGAAATATTTTGGACTCTCAAACTTTGAAATTATATTTTTGTTGAAGAAAGTGTGAAACTTTGATGAATAATCAATTATTAATATAACATTACATGTAAAATACATAAACTAATTCATGCTTGGAAAACATTTCAATTTATGAGTTAATACCCTTTCCTCCCATTTTTGCACTAAATTAGATAGTGCCCTTCTAGAGGAACCATCTTCCCTCACAGCAGCAGCAGCTCCAACTCTCAAATCTTCAATTCTTCTCCTTAATTGCAAACCTTCACCATCCCTTGAATTTTGATCCATTATAATCTTTATAACTCTACTAACTTCCTCTCCTTTTATAATCCCACTTTCCTCATCAATTTTTGGCCTCACTCCCACTTTAAAAACATCTGTAAGAGTTGCTGCATTCATCCTTTGCTCAGCAAACAAAGGCCAACAAATCATAGGCACACCATAAACCAAACCCTCTAAAGATGAACCCCAACCACAATGAGTCAAAAAACCACCGGTTGAACCATGACTCAGAATTTCAACTTGTGGGGCCCATGAAGGAACCACCAAGCCTTGATCTTTAGTTCTTTCTAAGAAACCCAATGGTAAATACTTTAATGGGTCATCATCAAAATCATGAATACCTTTTGGTGATGATGCACTAAAATAAGCAGAATTTGAAAGCTTACTTGGAACTCTTAAAACCCACAAGAAATTGCAACCACTTAATTCTAACCCAAAAGCTATTTCATTGATTTGTTCATTAGTGAGTGTTCCACCACTCCCAAAAGAAATGAACAAAACAGATTTTTGAGGCATTTTGTTCAACCATGTAATACACTTTGACTCATTTTCTTTACTCTTTGACTCTTTTTGAATGATGGGTCCCACAGGGTAAACATTGTGAAAATCTTCCATAGATTTTATTGCATCTTGTTCCAAATCTTTGAAGCTATTGATGATGATACCATCTACCAAAGAGAATCTTTGACACAATTGAAGAAATGATTTGTATGTTTCACTAGATCTTGCAAAAAGAACAGGGTCAGGAAAATCTTTTACCTTAAAAGAAACCTTAGAATTTGGAATGTCGAAGGTTTTTGTTGTGTCCATAAACTCACATGAAAGAGTTTCATCAAGTTTTGGAAGACTAAGACAAAACTGAATTGATATAGCTGATGAAGTAGCAAAAAAATAAGACAAAAGATTAAACTTTTTAGCTATATCAATAACATCACTTGAGAAAACATCAAAAACCAAAGCAACAAGGTTGTTTTTTGATTGTGAAGAAGTTAAGATAGTGTTAATAGCTTGGTACAAAGAGGGTAGAGAGTGTTTAACTGTGAGTTTCATTTGTGCTGACATGTGAATGTTAGGAGGAAGGTCTTGGATGTTGATTGGAGGAAGTAATTTGAAATCAATGTTTGGTGGAAGAGAGTTTAAGATTGATTTGGTTGAAGGTGTGGGGGGACCTAGTGTTGGAATGAGTAATTTGACATTGAAATTTTTGTGATGAAGAACAAGTAATTTTGCAAACTCTACAAGTGGGATTAAGTGGCTTAATCCTGGACATGGAACCATGGCTATGCATACCTTTTGCTCCATGATTTTTCTACTTGCTAGTATGATTGAATGATAATGAAGTTGAGCTTATATGATTAATAGTATAACTTAATTTAATTTGGAAAAATAAAGTTTTAGTGGAGATGCTTTTTATAAGTGTAATCCACCCAAGTACAAACAAATCAATTATATTAAAAACAACTATAGTACACTATACAATTTCACGTGGACATTATTTTGTTTTTTGTACGAACATATAGGCCATAGGAATATACCAGTAAGGAAACGGGATCCTCTCCGGTGAAATGGAGGGTCCAATTTAATCCCAGCTTTTAGAAAAATAAAAGATAATTCTTTAATAAAAAGCAAATGAGCAATAAGGTGCGCCGTAATTTTTGTTTTGGATGACAAAATCAATTCTCCTAAAAACTATATTTTGAGACATGAGAGATTCTATATTATTATGCATGACTCTTTGAAGTCTTTTTAAAATATCCACAGCCTCTTGATAACATGCATGAGATTTTATGTTCGATCCTCGCTGACAACATTTGTAAAAAAAAAAAAAGAGATGCAACCTTAAATTGAGCAGTTAGCGTTCATTCCTATTAAAATAACTTTTTACACTTTTAACATATTGAATACACAAATTCCAAAATAAAATTTCTTTTTTAATATGCTTAAACATTGTCCCGGAAAACCTGTTTAACATTTTCCTAATTTTTATATATAGTAAGTAGGGAAAAGGAAATATGATCAACGGTCTTATTTTAGCAGCTAACATGCTAACTAATTTATACCGTACTACTCAATAATAAAGGAGTATTTTATTTTCTTGACAGTGACATGTTAACTACTACTAACAACTCAATTACTATAAGAATAAAAATATGAACTTAATAGAATACTTTCTTTTTTATTGATAGTATCATCATGATAATATGAATTTAATTTGATTTTTGTAAAGCAGTATATTAGTGACCAAAAGTCCAAACTCACATATTTTAAGTGCAATGAAGTAAGAAATTAGTGCCTAAAATGTCTCTAATAATTATTAGCTAAACAATATTTATGAGACTAATAATTAGCAGTTAACATGCTAAGTTACATTATTTTTATGTTTTTGGCACTGAGAGAGGGAAAAAACCCACATTATACACTTCTTTATAATACCTTTAATTATTTGAATTTTTTAACTACTCCGATAACAAATACTACCTGCGACTCAAAATATTTGATCTTACTGACAAAAAATACAATAATAAAGGAAAAAAAATATTGCATTAAAATTTGTAAATAATATACATTTTTTTTTTGAAAATTATTCTTCATTTATTAGGAATATTTTCATAAAAGTAAATTAATATAGATTGAACTTTAAAAAAGGTCTTATTAGAACCAAACAATAAAATTTTGCAAATAAATTTTATGAATTGAGACGTGCTAGTAAACATATACATATTAGTATTAACTTTACATGGAGGCCCAAGGTATGTCATGTCTTGGTATTTGTGTATACACTACTTTCATCTCTATCTCTTCCATGTTTTATAAGATTTTGAAAACTCATATAGTATCTACATTGAAGCTTCTCAAGTTTTGATTTTTAATTGGGTCTTATGTGTACACATCAATTATTTATTATTTTTTAATAATAATATCTAATAAACACTCAATCTCTCCAAACTAGCACATTTTAAAAAGTTTTAAATGAATTTCATCGATAACTTTATATCATAATAATTTATTATTTAATAATTGATATTGAATATATATAAGTAAGTGAGTCCCATAGAAAAATATATTTTAATGAGTCCCTTAGAATCACAGTCCCCATACAACAGAACCTTCAAGCAATATGTTTCTCCATCATCGGTGCAAGCATTAACATATTCTAAATTCTTCCTCACATAATCAGCAAAATCATCTTCTATTCTCTGCAGATCAAACAAACTACAAGTTCATATAACTAAGATTAATCATGTTAATATCTACATATTTAATAACATAAAACACTCAACTAATTTTTTCTTTGTTATGGATGCTGCATAGAGGTGAACATCAAAGCATTTTGTTTTCAAAGGAAACATACTTCTACTATGGTAAGGCATAACCGAACTTAAACAAGTTATTTCCCTGAAACCCATAATTGAATATAATTTTCCTCCATAATAGGCAAATAGCACTTCAACATTGTCTGAAAATCCTTCAAACTTTTTTAATTCATCCCAACCTCCAACTATTAGCGGAAATGAATAACAACGGTTGTATGTTAGCTTATGGTAGCCACCACTTTAATTCATAACCAACCAATCTTTTGTCAATTTCGGGTTTTCAACATGAAAACTAGGATCTACTTCCCCGAAGTTCTACAAAAAAAAAATTCCATCAGTTAAATATTCATCAAAATATCAATTTTAATAACCTTTTTGATTCAACAATAATAACATCTTAAACCTGAAATGATAAACGAGTAACTGCAACGTATGTTTTATAAGGTCCAGCCAATATCTCTCTCACTGCTTCAACGTTAGATAATAAGTCTTTGGTTACAGACTCAACTCTATCTTCTGCAATAAT
The DNA here is from genome assembly GCA_951799995.1 of Trifolium subterraneum. Lineage (NCBI taxonomy): Eukaryota > Viridiplantae > Streptophyta > Magnoliopsida > Fabales > Fabaceae > Trifolium > Trifolium subterraneum. The sequence goes on along the minus strand of OX637462.1, from coordinate 67,830,996 downwards.
TGATTCTAAATCTTTGGTTACAACTTTATCTCTATCTTCTGCCATAACAAATAATAAATGTTAAAATAATACAATCCAAATAAATCACTATGTAGGTGTTTGAATCCACGGTTAAATCGAACAAAAACACGTTCCAACTGGTTTAAAGTTTAAACTTAATCGATTCACCAGATTTATGAACTATACCCTTTTAAAAACAAATCTGAGTTTTTTAACATGGGAATCAAGAAAGTGAAAAAATAAATACCCAAAACACACAAGCAATGAAAAACAGAAAAAACCTTGATTTGATTTTAGCCTTTTGTTGTTCATGCTTGCTGTCGATGGTAAAACCCTTTCTTCAGCTTTTACACTGCAACAACCTTTGTCTGTGGAAGAAAACATGAAGATCTTGAACCAAATTGATGTAATGGATTTCTTTATATGTAGAAAATAATGGACTTTAATGACAAAGGCCCAATAACACATTTATTTATACTTTTTTTAAAACTCAAAAAGCATTTATATATTGTTATTAGATTTTTATTTAAATTGTTCCCTATCTTGAGATTATTATGCATTAATTTTTATTTGAATTTTTTTTTCAATACTCTAAGTAAATAAAAAAAATCATGAATAAACATAAAAAAAATTACGGATTTAAATTTATAACTATTGGGGATTTCAATTTTTAATCAAATCTTTTTTTCCTTAAAAATTGTAAATTTGTTTCGAAAACCACCGACCTAAGAACCCCGCGACCCGAGAAACGCGCCGAAGGCGCGACCCGTTTTAAAACTCAAAAAGCATTTATATATTGTTATTAGATTTTTATTTAAATTGTTCCTTATCTTGAGATTATTATGCATTAATTTTTATTTGAATTTTTTTTTTCAATACTCTAAGTAAATAAAAAAAATCATGAATAAACATAAAAAAAAAATTACGGATTTAAATTTATAACTATTGGGGATTTCAATTTTTAATCAAATCTTTTTTTCCTTAAAAATTGGAAATTTGTTTCGAAAACCACCTACCTAAGAATCCCACGACTCGAGAAACACGCCGAAGGCGCGACCCGTGCGGACGCACGGGTATCAAACTAGTTAGTATTAACTTTACATGCAGGCCCAAGGTATGTCATGTCTTGGTATTTGTGTATACACTACTTTCATCTCTAACTCTTCCATGTTTTATAAGATTTTGAAAACTCATATAGTATCTACATTGGAGCTTCTCAAGTTTTGATTTTTAATTGGGTCTTATGTGTACACATCAATTATTTATTATTTTTTAATAATAATATCTAATAAACACTCAATCTCTCCAAACCAGCACATTTTAAAAAGTTTTAAATGAATTTCATCAATAACTTTATATCATAATAATTTATTATTTAATAATTGATATTGAATATATATAAGTAAGTGAGTCCCATAGAAAAATATATTTTAATGAAAACCAAGGTACGCAAAGGAGAGAGATATTTGTTATTTAAGAATTTGTGTCTATCAAGAACTAAAATGTGTATTGCTCAAATAGTAGTTCTTATTAAGAACTGATGCTTAAAAATATAAGAACCATCGTTGATTGAAGATGGTCTAATAATTTCCGTACAATGGTGTGGCACCATGTGATGTGATAATACGCTAAAGGATTTTGGGCACCAACTCAAGTAATCCCTTAGTGAAACTTATTTGGGTTTCATCTCATCCAATAAATTTTTTTCATGCATATTTCTAACATACTAACTTCCCTACTATTTTTCATCACACGCCTATACATGCTATATTAGAAGAAATCTCCACATCATATTTTAGCCAATCCAATTGCTATACTTTTTTTTTGACAAATCCAATTGCTACACTTAAAAAGGGATACTATTACACTTTCAATTAATGTGTATGAAATTATAAAAGATATTTGTTTTTTGTCATGTGTTGAACATGTATAGACCTACAACAAATTAATTACACTTACTTCTAATGCATTCTATGAAAATGAAATACTCCATCTGTCTTAAAATGAATGTCGTTTAAAATTTTTATACACGTATTAAGAAATGTAATTATATTAATTGTCAAAAGAAATAAATTTTTACTAAATTACTCCTACAAGTTATAGGTTTGTTTACTTGGGAGTAGTGTATAAAGTAATAATTGTGAGGTACAATTGGAGAATATTTTATTAGAAAGTGATAATAATATTTATTTTGAGAAAAAATTTTATTCCTAAAGTTACATTTATTTTAAAACTGAGTGAGTAAATTTCTTTTCATGTGTGATATGTAATAATCTATGAGATAACTTATGTGAGATAGTAAAAGATATGCAATCATATATATCATATATATAATCATTTCTAAAAGATATGTTTCTTGTCATGACTTAGCTACGTACCAAACTTCGTATTTTTCTTGCCATGTGTTGAACACGTATATAATCTATGATATAATTTACTTGTGAGATAGCATTAATAGATATGGAATCATATAGTATCATATAATTATTTTCTAAAAGATATGTTTATTGCCATGTGTCATCTACGTACCAAACTTCATACTTTTGTTACCATGTGTTGAACATGTATTGCATCGTCCCAAAATATAATAATTAGTTTGAATACTACACATATGTCTATAAATAATTTTGATCACTAATATCTTTAATTCTTTATTAGTAAAAGTAATAAAAATTTGATATTTTGAAAATACTCATCAACACAAATCAAACTAAATCTTATATGCTAATATTTATATTAAAAAAATATTGTCAAAGCAAATAAGTGAATAATGTCATTTAGTCAAATTATCTCTTATAAAATTTGACTGAGAGAGTATATATGTATGCAATAATCTATGAGATAACTTATGTAAGATAGCAAAAGATATGCAACCATAATAATAGTACATGCACAGACAGTGTAAAATAATTTTACATTATCATGCAATACCAACTATGTATTCCGCCTAATCACCCAATTACACCTCATTTCTATTATGTGACATGGAGAAATACTTGATTCTCATTGAATGTCAATGTAAAATTAATTTACACTGACAGAACATATCCATTAAACTCATCATATAATTATTTCTAAAAGATATGTTTCATGCCATGTAATATAATATACAGTACTTTTTTACATGATAATATACTTTGTTAGATTATTTTTTTTTTGTCAAGTAGTCTAGTGGCTAGAAATTTCACCTTTAAGTTGGATAAGTCAAATGACCGATGTTTGAATCTCAACCCCCTACACATATAATACAATGCTAATTCCTGCCAATTAGCTAAAATTCACGGGATTGTTAGATTAATTTTTATATTCAAATATTATGTGCATGTAATATTATTAGTTTTATGCTATACGAGAAAGTCTTACACAAGCACAATTATTTAGGCACAAAATTTAGACATATCCACACAAATCAAAAAAATAAAAATAAATTTATCACATTAACTAATATCACTTTATTCCTTTTATTTTCAATTTTTTTATCCGATATGAGTGTGTCTAACGCTATTTATTTATATTTGTACCTTACAAATATTTTCCTCCGATGTATATGGTGGATTTGGTTCTTTGGTTTTTTGTTCCCTACTTTATTTGTATCTTTTCTCTATTTATAATACTAGTATATTTTTCAGCTGCCACTGGTGATTGTTGAAATTATAAGGTGTAATTTAGTTGAGATATTAGTTTTTCTATTTTATATCGATGCAACTACACTTTTAGCTTTGCCATGTCTTGTCTGAGTCTTTGACTGTGCAGATGTGAGTGCTTTGAAATTTTTCATATATATATATTGGTTAGAGATCAAATTTTAGACTAAATAGTTAAGAGATTCAAATATCTATCACTTGCATTACACTATACAACCATTACTATTTGACACTGATAGAAGTTATTAAATAAATTATGTATTTTATATAATGATACGTCAATCAATAAAAATATAAGATACAATACGATTAAGCATTCATTCATTTTCTCATTCACATCATTGTCGCACCTCCATCTAGTCAACAACATGCCTCCATTGTCTCCGTCACGTCGTCGCGGTTCTGATTCTTTTTAAGGAATTGTTCATCATCATCTCTGATGTTAAGGATTTTGGTTTTCGTTGCTAAGGTGTTCTTGTTATCATTGCTATAATAGATTAATAGTACAGTTGTTATAGTGTTTGTTGCTAAAATAGTACAAATGTATTATAAATTTCGTTCTTCATCTTCTTTGATGTTAGGAATTCATCACTTTGATACTATATATCATCGAGGAAGTTTAGAGCGAGATGAAAATTGAAAACTTGATTGTTGGTGGTGAGATTGATGTTTGGGACGATATAAACCCATATTTTCTGAATCTATATGACATGAAAAGAATGGTGAAAAAAATGTAGGGGTTGCCACAACATTGTTAGGGGATTCTTACTTGAAGTCTTATGAAAGACATGGAGAAATTGAATCTGAATGTTTGTCTTAATCCTATGACAACTTATAGTCATTTTATGGATATGGTCAATGCTGTAAAGGAAAATGAACAAGAAGTGGACAAAGGATTTACAACAATTTATTGATTGATCGATTGATTTTTTTTTTTTTGATAAGCGATTGATCGATTGATTGATTTTGCAATTGATTGATTTTGTAAAATTCAACTTCATCTTCATTTTTTTTTCTGCGGTCATGTTTAGTACATTATATGAATTCCTCTTACAATTTTTTTTTTTTTAACAAGAGATGAATTAAATATGAATTTTTTAGTTTTTTGCACATAAAAATTCATAAATAATTCATTTTATGTTAAAAAATTCTAAACACTTTTTGGAGATATTCTTATAATATTAAAAACATGAATACAAAAAACCATTCAAAAATGTGAAAATATACAAGAGTTTGATTAAAAGTAGGGACTAAAAACAATGATGGAACAAACTCCAGAGACTAAAAAATGCGAAAAAATCTTCAACAACTAAAAACGAAATTCTTGAAAATTATAGAAACCAAAAATATATTTAACCCTTTAATAAATTGAGGGGGAGAAATTGACTGGTTGTTGTAAGTTGAAGGAAGAGTATGCTTAGTTACTCAATTTATGTAAACAAAAATTATTAAATAAAATAAAAGTCTCAAACATACAAATTATATAGCTAAAATTTAGTCTGTTGACCAAAACTTATTGGACCACATTATGCTTCTCCATCATTCATCTATGGGCCTTCCCCAAACGTTTTCATATTTTATTTGTTTCAAAACTTTTTATTTAGCATACCACATTATATTATACCATTAGTTGAGTTGAGATGTCCTAGTTTATCATGTGATACTTTTGCAACGATTTTGTCCATCTTTCAATCTTCTTTTGACCATCCCAAGCTCTTCCATTTGAGTGCCAACATAGAGAAGGTCTTCATGGATGATCCACTTTCCATCATTGCACAATTAGCAAACTTTTGTAGCTCTTTCATTCTTTTTCCAATTTCTTCACTCTCCAAACCCTCCATTACACCTTTTATGGTATTAGCCACTTCCTCCTTTACCACTATGCCTTTGCTATTACATTTTGGTCTCATAGCAATTTTGAGACCATTAGTCACCAATGCAGCATTGCTTCTTTGTTCAGCAAATAGTGGCCAAGCTATCATAGGCACACCATAAACAACACTCTCCAAAATTGAATTCCAACCACAATGAGTTAGAAATGCAGCAATTGCATTATGTTTAAGCACTTCAACTTGTGGTGCCCAACCACACATAATAAAACCTTGTCCTTTTGTTCTTTGTAGAAAGCCCAAAGGTAAAAAATTGAAAGGGTCCACTTCATTATTACTAAAGTAAGTAGCACTTGGTTTATCATTTGGTGGTCTGACATTAACCCATAAAAATTTATGGTTACTGAATTCCAATCCCAAAGCAAGTTCATTAATTTGTTCATGTGAAAGTGTACCACCACTTCCAAAGGAAATGTAGATAACTGAGTTAGGTGGTTGATTATCTAACCATAGTAAACATTCATCACATGCATTTTTCTGAATATTGGGCCTTGTTTGTATGATGGGTCCAATTGGATATACATTAGGTGCGGTACCACATAGATAAATTGCTTTCAATGTTTCTGATTCCATTTCAAGGAAGCTATTGATTATGATGCCATCAGCTTCACGAAGTTGTTGGGAGCGGTGAAGAAATAACTTGTATGCCAAGCTGGATTTATTTTGAAAACTGTCTGGGAGGTCTGTGCCTTGTACATTTATGCAACCTATAATCAACAAAATTTTAAGACCCTTCCTTTAATATTACTATGATATGATATGATGATGTGGTACCGTAACTCACTCACCAGTCACTACACTAGTCAACAAAATAGAGTTCAAGATTTTAAAAAGTTGTGTTATTTGAGCATTATATAGATATGGTATTTGAGACCATCTTAGTATATGTTTATTTCTATTACTATTTAAATTTGTGTTTAGTCCCATAAGTCATAGCTCAACTGACAAAAATGTCGAAATTGTTAGATCGAACGTTGTGATCCGGGTTCGAATCCGGATCTCACAATTATTTGTGAGTTTAATTTCAGTGATTTACCACTTCATCTAAGACAAAAAAAGAAGTTTGTGTTTAATAATTAAAGCTTACACGCAATTTAAAAAGAGTAATAAATACTTGAAATTGTAAGACCCTTTAATATTACTATGTCATTTAAACATGTGTGTTTGTGTTTATTTATGCATGACCCAAAAAAATAGCACATGGCTTTGAAACATAGTATTCTCTCTGGTCTGTTTTATTAAGACTTTCAAAAAATTACACAAATCAAGAAAGTACATTATAAATAGTTATTTTCATTTAATATTTTTATAAATTTAAATTTATTTATTGTATACTCTTATTTAATTATTTTTAACTCAACTAATTTACTTATTTTTAATATTCTCATAATAAATAAGGGCATAAGTGAAATTAAACATTTAAAACATTTGAAATTTGGTCAAAATTTCTTATAAAAATGACCAAAAGTTTTTTCTAAAGTGTTCCTTATAAAAATAACCGGAGGCAGTATTTGCTAATATCCTTTCAAGAAATACTTATATAGGCTCAATCCTAAATAAATAACGTTAGGCACACTCACATAAAGAAGAAAAAATTAAAGAGAAAGAATTCAAATGATATTATATTGATGTAATTATGTTATTTATCTTTTTAATTTTTTAGATTTGTGTGTGTGGCAACATCAACGCAGTTTATCTATCTGACAATCCAGTCCAACATCAACACACCAAACATATTAAATGGATATACAATTAATGCGTGAGAAGGTTGCTCTCGGTCAAGTATACGTACTTCACATTCACTTACGTTTTCAGAATGCTAACATTTTTGCAAAGCCACTCTTGGTTGCAACAATTTGATGACTTTAGAGATAGTTTCAAGATTCCATCACTTCTAGTTTCGACTATCGGAATATATTAAAATATGTAAATATAGAAAATTTATTATTAGTATTAAGTGTAAGTAGTTAATAGAATTGTAAGCTGTTCCACACGCCTAATTTTCTCTAAATTTTTCCGTAACAATTTATCTTCATGTGACCTTGAAACGATCTTATAACAAATTCTAATTGACGTACTCTTAAGGGATAGGATTTTACGCAGTAACAACGTCCTATTATAATAGAAGTAGACCGTCTGATTAGATCGACGGTACGTTGAGATTATTTTATTGTATAAAACAGTATTTGTAATTTGAACCGCCTTATCTCAAAGGGACGGCTGTGTGAAATTATTATTGCTGGGAATCCGGATCCTACCCTTAAGGAGTTGTAACTTGCTAATAGTATGTATAATATAAAGTTGCACAAATGAAGGGTTAATCTAACTCACCTGGAATCTCTATTGGATCAGGATGATCTTTGTACTCACAAGTAATTGATTCATCTAGCTTTGAGGAGTGTAGGCACATTGATAATACCATTGCTGAACAAGGAAAGTATTTGTAGGATAATATATTCAATTCCTTAGCAAATTGATGTGCTTCATATGCAAAAGAATCAACAATTATAGCAACCACATTAGAGCTAGTATTAATTGACTTTAAGGTTTCACAAACTAAAGGCATAGATCTAGAAACTGAGATTTGAATTTGAGATTCAAGTATAAGATCATTCCTTAAATCCTCAAAGTTACTTGGAGGAAGAAAAATGCATTGTAAGTTAGAAGGGAGGGTATCAAAGTAGGGTGTGGATGCAATAGATGGAGAATCACTTATTGTAGGAATGATGCATGTGACATGGAAAGTGTTTTTGTAGAGATGAATGAGTTGTTTAGCAAACTCAAGTATTGAAACTTGATGAGTAAAGACAGGAATAGAGACAAGTGCTATGTGAGCTTTTGCTTCCATTGGAACCAAATTAGTTGTCTAGCTAGCATTAGTTACCTCACCAATGTCAAATATATAAGTAGTGAAATTCTCAATGAGCTAATAATATAAGTAAAAAAAATATGTGATATGTATGATAGACCAAAATTTGAATACCGAATAGAAGAAATACGGTCTTGCTAATTACGAGTGTTTCCGGGGCATTTTACTTAAAGAAACTTTTTATTTAAAATATTAAATACTATAAATTCTAATACGTTGACTTTGCATATTTTTATAAAATTCTAACAAAAAACTTATTATATAAGGTCTTAAAGAGTGTCTTGTGACACTCGTTAGCATTTGCCTTAATATCTACAATTAGTGTCTCACATTTTTTGAATATGATGCTGACTCTTGTTAGTAGAAAGCAAAACTCAACCAATTTCATCATATTTAATGTTATTTTCTTACAGATACCTAAATGATGTTGATACTTTGTCTGTCCTATAATATAGGCTACTTTAGCAAATTATACACAATTTAAGGAAAGTAGACTATTTTGTAGAATTTATAAATACAGTAATTAGCGGCATAATACAAAAAATTACATTAACAATTTATTGATAATGTAAAACACTCCATGTGTCATAATATAATTGCTACTTTAGCATATGTGTCATAATATTATAGAAACGAGGGTGTACCATTTTTAATTAGTATGCAATTTTGGTTATTTTTTACTTATATAAATCTATGGGGATTAGGGAGTAAAGTATTTATTAAATTTTTTTGGAACAGAGAAGAAATTTATGCCGGTAATGGTCACTTGACTTCCCTCTAGTTTAATCTTTTGCTGGAGGATCACAACTAAAGATTAAGTTTCTAAGTGCCTTTCAAGTTTTCGACCAGAGTGCTAATACGGTGGCGGTCTTTTCTTTGCAACTTCTGCAGGATAGGTTGCTGACTTGCAAAATCTCTGACAGCGGAGTGTCATTGGGGATGCAAATACTTCTACGTGTGTGCTATGTGGTTTAGTTCATGAATCAGTTGGTCACTTATTCAGTTCTTGTAACCAAATTTCACTAGTTTGGTATGATATTTTTCGGTGGTGGGTGTGAAGTTGGTGTCTCCCGACTCCTTGTGGTGTTGTAGGATTTTTTTAGACTTTCTTGGATATGGGCATGTGTAAAAAAAATAGATTGGGGTGATTGTTTATTTGGCATACTATTGTGCGGACTATTTGAAAATCTCAAAATGACATCTTCTTTTTGCGGAAGGGATCTTATTTGTCGAGTGTCTGATCGATAAGGTGAAACTTTTATCTTGGAAGTGGTTTCTAGGTAAAAAATTATGGTTCCCCGTGTTCCTTTCACGAGTGGGGTATTCATCCTACTATGCTGGAACCGATAGAGTTTGTTCGGGTGTCGTATTGGGTCTCGATGGAAGATTGTAGACTCGCTTGTTGTTTTGCCCTACCCATGGTTGTTCCTTGTATCTCTCTTTTTGAAGAGTATTTTTCTCGTGGTGATGCCTTTTAAGGTTTCTAGATTGTTGGTGGTGTCTAATTATAGTTTTTTTTTTCCGTTTTTTTTTTGGGTTCTTGTAGAATGTAGGTACCTCCTTGATTTACTAAATTTTCTCTTATATTTTTCTCATTTTTATATTTATATATATTATATCTGCAATTAAAAGATAATTAAATTACTACTACTCATTTATATATTGTTTAACTCCCACTTTTTTAAACAATGTGAGATTTCTAACCACTTTTCTAAAAAATATAATTTTGATGTTGAGTATTGTTGACATAATAATATCATATTATTTAGAAAGAAAAAAATTAGTAGTTGGATTGAGAAGCACGTGGAAGTTCAATTACCTCGAGAAATTTAACTACATATGGTCCCAATCAATAATAATACATAGCATTTTGTTTTGTAGAAAGATGTAACTGTTGCATAAAAAATTGGAACTTCATTTGGTCCCAATCATAAAATGTTCAAGTATAGGGATTCAATCATAAAATAAGCTCTCTCTTCCTTGTCTTCAAAAATTAATTAGCAAAGAAATTAAATCTTAGTGATCTTACCTGAGAGTGTATTGCGATGTGTTCAACATTAGGACATGTCTAATAAAAAAAGTGTTCATGCTTCTTAGTTAACAATAAATATATCAATAGGTATACCGTACACACCATGATTTATAGTCTCCACTATTTTTAGCTAATTTTGTGACGTACCATTTTGTTTTTGTTTTTTGTTTTACACAAAAACAACAATATCCATTCATTCATTCAAATTCATAGGAATATATCAATCGAAATCATTACATACTAAATTTCGCTAAAAACTAATAAGGATGAATATGCAAACAAGTTCACATCATCCGATTTAATAGCATAAAACGGCATAATGTCTATCACAGAGCCTACGATTGATATGACAAACTTCAAATGTCCGGAGTAATCATGTATCCGGATCTACAGCGTTGATGATGCTAAAGTCATTGAATCTGCACTAAATTTAGATCGAAACAAACCTGCAAATCTGAACAAAAGAACAAACACCGTACCAAGATGGGACAAACACCATTTTGCGGCTCCTTATGTGTACTAGCGATTAATTATGATCTCAATTATTTTGGTACTCTTTAACACATCTCAAAAAACAAGTTAGTTTTTAAATAAATTAAAAAGAGAAAAAAGATACAAACGAATTTGGAAGACTAGCAAGGCAAATATAACAAAATCTATATCGGACAACCAATAAAATGTTTGTATTTTAAAAATATTTATCGGGGCAAATTTAACATTTTACGTGCTAGTATTTATTTTTATATATTAGTAAAGAAATACAGTAAAAGTAGATTTTGTAAATAGTGCATATGATCAAATTGTGACACATAAAATGGAATAGAGGGAGTCCTCGTGAGTTTAAACAAATGGGTAAAGATATCATATTATATATGTAAGGGCCAAATTTCAAATTTTAGACACTCCATTTATTCGTCTTAAAGGTGAATTCTAACTACTAAATTATCGGGAAAAAAAATAAGGAATTAAGGAAGTAACAATTAATTACAATTTCCGGGCCAAGCTCAAAGAAGAAGTCAAATAATTCAAATATTAATCACATTATAAGCTGTTGAAACAAAAAGAAGTTACCCCAATGCAAAATCAAATTAATAAAATAGTTATGTAAGAATCATATGCAGTTATCCCTTTGTAAAGTAATTATTAAAATGTTTGGAAAATATATTAGGACTGCAGCCATTGACCTACCAAACATATGCAACTTTTGTTTTGTGTATTAGTTATGTAATAATCTAAAAATCTAATCAATTTACGGCGTATTATATATGTTAAGTTTTGTCTTTATAAGCATAGTTTAGTTGATACACATATTTTGAGCCAAAATTTGAACTCAAACACTTATATCTAATAACTTAGTAATGATAGTCATCCTTGTGGCAGCATCTTAAAATTCCTAACAAAATTCAAAATAACAACCAAACACATCAAAATACTAAATAAAATAAAATATATTATAAGTAATAACTCATGAATTAGACTATCAATTTAAATTCCTATGTGACCCCAAACTTTCCCATTTGAATGCCAATTGTGTAAGAGTCCTAGTTGAAGATCCATTCTCCTTCAAAGCATCAATAGCATCACCTTTCAACTTTTCCATCCTTTGTCTAATTCCATTTCCTTCTTCATCAACCATTAAATTCTTTACAACCTTAGCTATCTCTTCCCTTTCCGCTATACCTTTCTCATTAACTTTAGGCCTAATAGCTACTTTCAAACCATCACTTAACAAAGCTGCATTCAACTTTTGTTCCGCAAAAAGTGGCCATGCAATTAATGGAATTCCATGTAAAATACTTTCGAGTGTTGAATTCCAACCACAATGACATAAAAACCCACCAATGGAACTATGATCAAGAATTTCAATTTGTGGTGCCCAATATGGAACTACCAAACCTTTTCCTTTGGTTCTTTCCAAAAAACCATTTGGTAAAAATTGAAAAAGAATATCATCCTCATATTCACTACCATCAAAATCATCAATAACACCAAATTTATTTGGTGGCCTAAAAACCCACAAAAAGTTTTGACCACTTAATTCCAATCCAAAGGCAAGCTCAATTATTTGCTCATTAGAAAGTGTACCACCACTTCCAAATGAAACATACAAAATTGATTTTTTTTCTTGTTTGTCCAAAAATTTCAAATATTCAAAATCACTTCCCTTATCACATGACTCATTTTGCACAAAAGGTCCAATTGGATAAATAGAAGGGACTCCATCACACTCTTTTTGTTGCAAAGCTCTTATGGTCATTTCTTCAAGAGCAAGAAAGCTATTAACCATTACACCATCAGCTAAATAAAATCTATCATTACCTTCAAGAAAAACCTTGTACGCTTCGCTGGATCGATCTTGCATAGGATCCGGGAGATCGGTACTGTGAATCGGTATGCAACCGGGAATCTCTAATGGTTCTAATAAGTCTTTGTACTCGGAAGAAATTGTTTTGTCTAGATTTGAAGAATGCAAGCATAGTGATAGTAACATGGTTGTGGATGGAAAATATGAATAGGCCAAAATATTGAGATTCTTGGCCAATTGTAACACTTGAGTTATTAAACCATCGGCAACAACCGCGACAAGTTTTGAACTAGAATGTAATGTGTTCAATGCATCGTCAATCGAAGGAATCGAACGGTATATAGTAGCTTGAACTTTGAGTGCAGGATGGATATCTTTTGGTAAGTCTTCTAAATCTATTGGTGGAAGGAACATGTAGTTTATGTTTGATGGAAGAGTTTCAAAGAGGGTTTTGACATTGTTACAAATTGAAGAACCAAATGTTGGGTTAATGCATGTGACATGAATGTTTTGGTTAAGATTAACTAATGTTTTGGTGAATTCAAGAATTGAGCGTAGGTGGCTGTATACAGGAACTGTAACTAAGGCTATGTGAGTCTTTGTCTCCATTTGATCACTCAATATTCAACATTCTTATGGAAATATTGATGAATTTAAAGGGATAAATTTAGGAGTTATATATGAATAATAACTTTCTTTTGATTTAAAACCTCTATTTTGGTTTGAAACCTCCCTTTTGGTTTGAAACCTCTTTTACTTGAATTTATTCAAGAATTGATATTCATATTTAACTTCATATACAAAATTGAGGCGTTTCAATTTATATAGAATTGAAACATGTCTTTGTTTGAAACCTCTATCTCTATGAATCAAGACGGTTTTGGAATCTCATCTTAAATCTCTAAAGCTTGGTTCCTAAATACCGAACTTATTTCTATACCTATATATAAAAAGATGATAGATGAGTTTAAGGTTGTTTTTTTATAATGACAAGATTACCCTTCACTAATACCTATATATGGATCTGGATCCTCTCCTTCCCCATCTCTCTCCTTCTCCAAATCTGGACTGTTAGATGAATCCCGGTTCAAAATTTAACAAAATTTAAAAGAGAATAAAATTTAAAAATAAATCTCAACTTCTGAATCGTGAACAGTTACCCTTTCTTCAACCAAACCAAATCTGCTTCTCGTGAACAATTCCGACACCACCACCACCACCTAACTTGGACGACTCTTATTCACGGTGACCGGCAACGCAGCGGCGGAATACATGATGGTCGGTGATGCAGTCGAAGATATTGGACGGCGATGTTGGCGATGGATTGAAGATTGACGGCGGGTTGCCGATCTCCAGAGATTGAGTTTGGATTGTTTGGTTGAAGATGTTGTTCAAGAACTATAACGATGGAAGCTTGCATTTGTATACTGTTTTTAATTAAAAAAAAATACGAAAGGTAGCAAGATCCAGTGCAATAAAACACATTCCAAATGAATCCAGATGTGACTACTTGAAATTTATATTAAGAAATTATAGTGAGAAATGAGTGATATTGCAAATGATTTCAAGAGCAAGAGAGGTATTGCAGCACTTTGTTCAGTTGTTGTGGAAGATGAAGAGGAAAAGTTTACAGTGAAAAGATACAGAGTATTTTGTTTTGGGAAGACATCATCCCATCCATTGGATTGATTTAACGGTTCAAAATTAGAGAAGGAGAGAGAAGGAGAGACTTGGGGAAGGAGAGGATCCAAATCCCCTATATATAAAGAGGATAGATGAGTTTGAGGTGACTTTTTTTATAATGACAAGATTACTCTTCATCTATACAATATATAAAGGAGATATGGGAGTTTGGGATGACTTTTTCATATTCTCATTATACCCCTCATGATTACTTAACATTGATTTGATTTTTTTTTTGTACCAACAAAAATCTTTTATTAACAAACTCACTATAACATAAGGTACATCTTTTTTTTAGCAGCAAAAATCTTTTGTTAACAAACTCACTATAACATAAGACATATCTTTATATTTTTGGACATAAGTTAGACACAAGTAGGCGCGGAACACGCCTGCCTGACCCGCTATTTAATATCTTTGTTTTGGGCTAACTTTTTTCTCTTTCCATAATTGCTCTTTAACTTCTACTTAAAATAACACAATAGTAACCGTACATTTTACTTTCCCCCCTAAGTTAGACGCGTAAGTTAGACACAGGCAGGCGCGAAACGCGTGTGCCTATCCCGCTAATATATATAAAAAGAACGTATAACATCTTTAAAATTTCATGATTTGTTTTTTGAATTTAATTTATATCAGCGTCAGTGTAAAGTTATTTTACACATGCGTCCAATAATATATCGACACATCATGTATGTTAATTAAAAATACATGATGTGTCACATTCATTAAATGATGTGGTAACACATCATTGGATGTATGTGCAAAAAACTTTACACCGACAGTGCACAACAATTAAACTCTTTTTTTTTTTACCATGATATTGGTATGAATTTTCCACCGCCGTTAATGATCACTACTCTTTGTCGGAAAAATTTGTGGGCACATAAAGTGAATTGTCTCCTCCCAACTGATTTTTTTCTTTATACGCATGAGTTGGGAATCGAACTTTTGATGATATACTTAAGCAGACAAAAACTCTTACCATTTAGATCAATTTATTATTATTAATTTCATGATGGTGAGATGCAAATTAAAAAAGTCTGCTCTCGTGAAATTATAAAATGTCAATCAAATTGACCCCACTCCGTTTATTTTGAGCTTTCAAAAGCACATTGTTTAAACTTTCAACTTCCTTATAACCAAGTGAAGAACAAGAAACCAAAATAGCAAAACTATCGTCACTACGATCATCTTTATCATCAATCTATTTGATGTAGGAGTCATTGTTAAAGAAAAAAAAAACACACACACACCGAGACACATACACACATGGTGGTGATTTGATTACTGATACAAAACGAAACAAACCAGTTTAATATTTTGTTCTCTCTCTCTCTATCTGAAAAAATGGATCCAACATCAAAAAACCAAACTCCAGAATATTACCAAAACGTCGTCGTAATGAGACACGGCGATCGCATCGACAACTTCGATCCTTTATGGATAGCCACCGCACCTCGACCGTGGGATCCACCTCTCATCAAAGAGGGTCGGGTTCGGGCTTTCTCTACGGGTCGCAAGTTTCGTAATCTTTTCGGATATCCACTTCATCGTGTTTTCGTCTCACCTTTCCTCCGCTGCATTCAGACGGCAGCTGAAGCCGTTATTGCTCTCTCAGCCGTTGATGATAACCCTGACGCACTCACCGGTGACTCTGTTACCATCGATCCTTCCAAACTCAAGGTTTCTCAAATTACCTTCCTTTTTATATTATATACATCTGAAACTATATAGTATATTTATTTATTTGTGTATAGAAAAAAAATCTAGTTTTTATATTGAAAATACTTAATTAGGATTACTTGGATATTTAACTTGTATAATAAGGTATTGTTAACAAGATGAGTTTGACTCTGATACAAATTTTATGTAAGAGTGTGTTTGATCTGCTAAAAAAAATTATGGACACAACTTTAGGTGGGAGAGGATTCTCTCCATTGACGGTGTAGTGGAATGTCAACCATAGATTCACTATTGGTCCAATGAGTTTCACAAAATTGGATGGCTATGATCAACAGAGGATCCCTTCCCATGTTAGATTTTAAAACTATTATTGGGACTGGACAAATTGGGGAGGTAGGGAATGTTGTCCTCACGAAAACCATTGGACAACTTTTTGTCTCAGATATAAGTTGTCTAAAATACAAAAATGACACATTTTGTCCACCAAATATTGTACAAGATAACAAATTGTTCAATACCTTAAAAATTTGTCCTTGAGTTATTATGTTATATTTTGTCTAGCACTTACCTTATGCACATCAAACAAACCCTAATAGATTTTATTGGGAGTTTAATTTTCATTTGGAGTAAAACATTTTACACTACTGGCACATCACCATCAACCATATGTATGACTTTGATAAAAGTCATGTTTTTAATGATCTGATGACTATGATTGATGGACAGTGTAAAAAATCTATGAATTATATCCTTTAATCATTTGATGATTAGGATTGATTTGCTAGTGAATGTGTGAGTTATACCTAAAAAGAGGTCATTGTTATCTAGATAAAAAAAATTATATGCTTCATTCTTTGAATCAAACTAATTTTTCCTTTAAATCTTGTTTTAACTAGGAGCGAGAATAGAAAGTGGTTTTTGCATTAAATTAAAAATTTAAACTAAGTTTTATGCTGATCTTGCTTTTAGAAATTTAGAGTATCCATCTTACCATAAGTCACTTCACTTCAAACTCATTTTCTCTATAATTAACTTCATTCAAAATCACCTATACCGAACACTCTTTAAGACTCACTAATAGTAATTGCAAGTCAATGATGACACAAATGAAATTCAGTTTTGAATGACCTTTGATTATCAGAGGTGGTTCTTGCGGTGAAAGCACCAACTCTTCTTGCATTGTATTCTAGTCATTTGCTCTCTAAATTACAGTTATTATATTTTTCACTTGGCAATCACCATTAGTTTGATTGATTAGCTTCGAATAGATTTTTCAGTTATGTTGCTGCCCTCAATGACAATGCTTGATTTCTCTATATTTGATGTTTGAAGTATTCAATTCAACCTTTAAACCTTGTCCTACTGAAGAAAAACTAAATGTTCACACATTATAATGTAGAGATTTGGTTTCATATGTTGAAAGAGAATGTAGCGTTTTATTATGTAAAGAGTAAGGTGGTATTTCATTTCCGATACGAATTTTGAGTACTTGCTGCATAGATAGATACATCAGCCATTAAGTTGTTAAAATTTTCCCACTCACCTCCACAACTGCAGGTCGCTGTTGAATATGGGTTATGTGAAATGATGAGCAGGATGGCAATTAGGCTTGAGGTGGCTCCTAAAGATGGAAATTGGGGTTTCAACATTTCAGAGTGTGAGGCCATGCTTCCAAAAGGTACCGTGGATAACACTGTAGAAAGGGTCTATAAAGAGGTATAATGGATTCTTGTTCATTT
This sequence comes from Trifolium subterraneum, assembly GCA_951799995.1. Classification (NCBI taxonomy): domain Eukaryota; kingdom Viridiplantae; phylum Streptophyta; class Magnoliopsida; order Fabales; family Fabaceae; genus Trifolium; species Trifolium subterraneum. The sequence goes on along the minus strand of OX637462.1, from coordinate 67,813,149 downwards.
TGAATTGCAAAATACTTTTGGCACTTGAGAAATTATATATATGATGATCATTACTTTGTGGTTTGAGGAACTTTTCACTTTAGTTGCCTGTGTGGGAGGAAGAGCTTTCGCGTACGAGGGCTAGATATGAGCAAATAGTTAAAGACCTTGCTGATAAATATCCTACTGAAAATTTGCTCCTTGTCACACATGGTATGTATCATATTCAATTTCTTGTCCATAAAATATCTGTTTGTAACACTTCAAAGCCACCTTATTTTGTGGATCTAATATTTTTCAAGCATTTCCCCTTGATTACATCAATATTAATAACCAAAATGTAATTTACTATTTTGTTAAATAGCGGCTATAGTTTATCAAAATTTAAACAAATCGCTATTGTTCCACAATATGCTATACATAATGGTGTCAAATAGCGGCGCTATAGCACTGTTGTGTACCAAAATTTGAACAAACAAGTATTATATGCAATCCACGATTGGCAACACTGCTGCAAAGTATTAATGAGTCCGAACTCACTGGTCTTTGAAAGATTGAAGGAAAAATTCTAATTGAATTGCATCTTTTGTAGGGGAAGGAGTCGGGGTGGCTCTATCTTCATTCAGAAAGGGTGCTGTAGTATGTGAAGTTGACTATTGTGGTTATGTGGAACTTAGACGCCCGATTTTCAAGAAAGATCAGTCATTTACTGCAGGAGAATTCGAAGTGCTTACTAATGCTGGTCAAACTGGCGTAAAATATTCCGATCTAAAAGAACTTTGAGCAACGACACAGTTAAATTTCCTATTGGTCTTCCACATGCCAGATTCTCACTTATATATCACTCTGCTTATTTTTACATTGGAGTCCTCCAATGTGCCAATGTCCAAATGACTTTTCCATTGTTCATACTTGATAGAATAGGAGAATTTTATCTACATATTATTCTCCACTCTTATGATATTTGCCTTGATTGAATAGAAAACACAGGAGGGAAAAAAAATTGGTGGAGTTTATTCAGTATTTTATTTTGAAGACACTACTTTGTTGTAAATTAATAATGAATACTGTGGATATGAACCAAAGTGAGAAAATCTTATTTGAATTTATGTCTCTATTTTATTGTGACACTTTTCAATGGTTTTCTTAAAATTATGTATCAAAATTAATGTATGGTGACTGTATACATGTTTTCTCTTCAAAGTATGGTTTAAGTTGTTGAGTTGGGACACTCAGGGTGCGTTTGATTTGCAAAACAGTAGGTACTGGACAGGACAGAACAGTACAGTACAGAACAGAACAAGATAATACAGGACAGGACAAAACTGCATTGGAGAGAGTTAGAGAGATAATATTTTTTATATTCGAAAATAAAATAGGTATTTTCGTATTTTTTATAGTTGTACTGTGGACAAAAAGTTGTACTGTGGTTCAGTAGAGGACAAAAATTCTTGTTTTTGTCCTGTCCCTTACTGCCTATTTGTCCAGTCCCATAAACAGTTTCTGAATCAAACAGGGTACAATAAAAGTTGTCCTGTCCAGTCCCCTGTTTTTTAGCAGATCAAACGCACCCTCAGAGAGGTTTAGTTTTCAACATTTTCATTTGGCCAAAAAAAAGTTTGTATCATGTACTAGTAGTTTGTGCAAAATATCTGTATGTTTGTCCTGGGTTCGATCCATCGCTTGAGTATACAACAGAGTTAAAACTTTTAAGGAGAATATGCTACCCATTTGAGTCCCACAAAGTGGATTAATTTATGCAGTTGCGCACAATCTACAACACTGAAATCTAAGTCTGAAATCTAAGTGTTGTAGACTAGTTAGTGTAGTCTACAACACTTACCAACACATTCATTAACTCTGAAATCTAACTGTTTAACCATGTTTTTCAATGCACAATATGTTGGAACTCAACTTTGCTTAAGTAAACCGAATTGAGTTCTATGAACTCAAAATATTTTATGAAGATCACAACAACTAATCTATTTCCCAAAAGTGTACTTAAATAATGCAAAAGCCACACATAAACAAATTGGCCAACAAAAATAAGCAGCACTTTGGACATTTGCATTTGCAATGTCTATTTTTGGCTGTCTTACAAATGATATTACAATATCAATAATTCCAAATTACATTGACTAACCAAAGCTTATGTAAAAAAAAAAAAGCAATGATTAACCAAATATAAAATGTTACAAAATAAGTAAAAATTAATGGCCACACAATTCAGAGCTTATTAGATGGACTTAAAGGTGGATCAATGTTATCAAACATGTCCTCTGGAAAATCATCAAAGAAACTATCCATTTTCCCAATTCTGCAACTCCCTGATGGTTCAAAAAAAGGAAACATTCCAAATTCAGATGAATCAAAGGGACCAAAAACATCAAATAAATTTTGGTCATCAACTCTTGGCATTGGAAAAGTAAGATCATTTTGGAGTTCTGGAATCTGAGGAAATGCAATGTGTTCAGCGCTTTTGTAGCTTTGGTCAAAAGGAGTGAACTCTTGTTCGATGTAGTTTGTGTTGAAATTAGGCGGCTCGGATTTTATAAGATCAAGTAATGGTACCATTTTGATAACTTGATCAGAATTTTCAATGCATGGTAATGAACATGATTGAGGCTTTGATGATGTTTCTCCCTCCGATGAAGAACTGAACTTGCAAGGAATCTGCGAGAAATTTGATATTCAATAATTTAGATATTTTTTATAAAAACATCAGATTGTTTTTATGTTTGTCTAAATTATTTCTATTAAGAAAACAATTTGATACAAAAAATGATTATTTAGAGAAACTATTCAATACAACTTTTTATTGAAAGCAGTTTTATTTTTAAAAAGCAGTAATAAACAGAAAAAAATTGATTTTTTCTCGTAGAAACTGTAACAAACAAACTCTAATTACCTCTGAAGTTGGGACAGAGAGAGAAATTTTGGCTTTGTTTTTGTGTGACTTTGAAGTTGCTGATGATGATGTTTTGAGAAGCCTAGCCAATCTCTTTTGTCTGCTGCTCCAGAAATTTTTGACATCATTGTCTGTTCTTCCTGGCAAATGTGATGCAATCTTAGCCCATTTGTTTCCATATTGTTCCTGCAACTCTATCACAGTCCTCTCTTCCTCTGTTGTAAACTTGCACCCACTTTCAGAGACAGAAACAATATCCCAATACACAAAAATCAAATTAAAATAAAATCCGATAATTAATTTGATGTATGTAAAAATTAACAATATTAACCCTATCTTTTGTAACATCATAAAAAGTATGAATGACTGACATATACACAAGCACAGACACAGACATAAACATCAGACACAATATGCACCCACATATAAAAATACGAAAACTGGAATAATTAGATGTAATTACATGTATCGTGTGAGTGTGTGACACTTTCGATATTAGAAATGCGTCAGTACTCAACAAAGAAATATGAAACTTATATCCATGAAAAATGGGATAAAAATATGAAAAGAAGAAGCATACACTAACTTGTAGTAAAAGTTTGAGAAAATGAGACAAAACCCATCAAAGAAATTTCAATTTAAGCATAAAAACATACAAATTTAAAGACTTGGAACAAAACGAAGCAACCCCATAATTATAAATTTTCATAACAAAACACGGAAGCAAAATTATATTGCAAGCAATCAAACACATACATTTTCGATGGAAGACATTTTCAGTGTTCAACACCAACACAACGCCGACACATGTAACTGAACTATAATAAGAAGAAATGAAAGTAAAGTAATGATGAATTGAACATACTTTTTGAGGTTTGGTCGAAGTTTATTGACCCAACGAAGACGACAAGACTTGCCAGTTCTTTGAAGAAGACCTTTGGATCGAATGGAGCTCCAATCTCTTGGACCATACTTTTTGACATGGTTAAGTAACACTTCATCTTCTTCGATTTTCCATGGACCTTTTCTAACATGTTCTTGTTCTTTTTTCCCATGCATTTTTCTTCTTCTATAACACGACACACAACTACCTTAATTAATGCTAATACTCTAGTTTATTTTGTACTACTACCATGTCAAATGTTTCGCCTTTTCTTGTTTTGTTTCCCTAAATCTTTGCTACACACTATTCCATGTTTTGTAGGCATATGCGGTTATGGTGGTTAGTGGTTACTCCCTCTTCCCACTAAACCTTACCCACGTTGTCCACTAACTATTTTTCTTAATTATTATTATTAATTTTTTAAAAAGGAATATAATTATTAATATAAATAAATAAGGATAAAAATTGAAGGGAATTTTTCTAAAGCAAAATTTGACAGGAATCATTAATATAAGTAATAATAACCGAGATAAATAGTTTATACAAAATAATTTATACAAATAAATAAACATTTATATTAATTTATAATTTTTTACTGACGCAAATTTTATCTTTACAAGTTATTAATTTTTTTTTGGCAAAAACAAGTTATTAATCTTGACAAGCTTAATAATGCATAAAAAATTATTTATTTGTATGAATTATTTGACATAACTTAAAAAATAAGTTGATTTAAATAGACTCGTAATTATAAGAAAAGAGTATTTTTCACTGATATTTGCTTAGAGTTAAGTCATAGCAATTTCAAGTTTCTTTTGTCTAAGTTTATGCAAATAAATAAATTTTATGTATTATTATAATTTATAAGTTTGTCAATATAATTTATGAAAAAAAATACGTTATAAAAATCTGGAAGATTTTAGTAAATAAAGAGGTTTGAGATAAGATAGGGTGGTAGAACGATTGAAAACAACAACTGCAATAAGGGTAGATTCTTTTTTAAAAGTGACACGATCAAGACGAATGTGACGAACAATACACATAGCATGAACTATTTTTCATAAACTTAAAAATAAGTCAGGACAAACATGATCAAATAACATATACTAAAAGATAGGAAAATAACTCTACAAACTTTGTGAGATAATATTATTTTACCAAACAATAATTACACGGGCTTAGTTATCCTGTATAAGTTGTTGCCAAACAAAGCCCTACTCAATTGCAGTTTATCTAACTAACTCATAAGCTACAATTTTACCAATATTTGTCTAACGCTAGTACACAAACAATGCACAATTTGACCCCAATAATAGCGGGGAAAATTCCAACTGCAAAGACTTGAATCGTACCAATTCCTTTATAAAAATAGATAGAAAGGAAAGAACAAAAAGAGATAAGCAACCACAAATATCTCCCACTTTTTATAGTATCCTAGCAATTGCAAAGAGTGTAACTACTCTCTCTTTTTTACCGGGAAATTATTCCATTAATTAACACAAGTTTGGCGTCAAAAATCAAAATAAACTATCCTAGCTAGCTATTGCAAAGAGTGTAACTATCTTTCTTTTTTACCGGGGAATTATTTCATTAATAGAAGTTTGGCATCAAAAATCAAAAGAAACTTTGTTTTTTTCAAGTAATATAATGATAAATAAAAGATCAAAGATGCATAAGTAGTGGGTTGTACAAATACAAATAAAAAGAGTTTAGGCACACATATATAAGCATAAAAAATAAAGGAAAAATAAATTAAATAGCATATATTTTTAAGTAGTACAAGAAAATCCTATTTAGTGCCCGAGCCACTATTTAAGAAAATTCGATATAGTAAAGTTATAAGTATTGAAATTTGTGTGGTGATTATTTCCAAAATATTAAAAAAGTTATTTTCAATGCAAACTTTACCATTTTTATATCATTAACTAGTGTTTTGGAGGCATAATTATGTGACCCATAAATAAATTAGATTTATTTTGATGAATGTGCGCTTAAATTTTTTTTTATTTAGGGTAGATTAGGGTAGAATAGAAGATTTAACATGACCACATGACATAAAAAACAGTTTTCAAGTATTTGAAAGCATCACATGCTCAAGATTTTTTTTCTAATTATCCACATCGATGGATTAAGCATGCACATGTCTCCAATAAAGTATTGCACTATCCTCAAGTATCGCCTCGTGATTCTATTATTTCCTATTGACGAGCTTTGCTCTATTCATCGTAAGGCGATTGGATAGATTTGAGGAGCATGTAGTTCATTGTAGAGAGCTTCCAGACTTCAAATATATACATGATTTTATAAAGAATGTCCTTTTTTTATGTTTTTAGACGCACAAGAATATTTGTGAATAAAGAGGCAACTTCTTGACTGACCCACAAGAGGGCATGTTGACGTTGAGGCCAACAAATGTTCTAGTGTACTGGTGGGCAGGAGGAAAACATGCATGGGTGAACTTGACCGGTGTTCTTCCACCGATGAGATTAGGGAATGGGGATTTTACTATGGGACATACAACCTTCAAAGTTGCTTCGGGCAAAATGGTCAAACATGAGAAAACGTGATATGACAATCAACATGCTTTTATACTATTTGTGTTTGACACTATTGGCTTCATAGTACCAAAATCATTGGATATCTCGAAAAGAGTTTAAAGAGTCATGCATAGCTAGGGTGGTAAAACGAGTTGGATCCGTCAGGCCGACCCATTTAACCCGCAAAAAATTGCGTGTTGAGCGGAGGTTTTTGGCTCGGTGTCTTAAGTTGGTCCTCCCTGCTTAACCCTTCTAAAAAGTGGGCGCGAGCATTGTAGATTTTTTTTTTTTTTTGCTTTTGTCCTAGACTTGCGATGAAAAACGGAGGAAAGAGTTAAACTTTACGAGTGAGTTCCATCCAACTTGAGTTATTTTCTATTATGTATTGTTGAAAAATATTATACTTTTTCATTTAAAAAAATGATCATATAGTAAATCTCTAAGTAGAAAATAAATAAAAAATCTATAACAAAACAAAGGAAAAATTAAAAGCACCCACCAGTTCGTTAGTAAACGGGACAGACTTGAAGTTTGTGCTCGGACATCTAAGTTAGACCGCCCTTCCCTGCTTTTGGACGGGTTTAAACAGAGTGTTCCTTTCGATTTGCCACCCTTGTGCATATCAATATTAGATTTAGATTTTTTACAATTTTTTCTCTTGTGTTATCTTTCTTTTTCGTAAACCAATGATTGATGAATTATAAAGAGCAAAAATACACTTAAGAAAAAAAGAGAAAAAAGCAAATAAATGGCTAAAATTAATACATGACCAACATAATTTTTTTTTTTAAAGGATCCAAATCCAGCAATAGTCCCTCCCTCCCTCTTGTTTTTTTTTTTGGTACAAAAAGGCAAAGGATGGAGAAAAATAAAAAGCTAAAGTAAAAGAAATTATCTAATAAACTAAGTTTCATTCACATCAGCTACCAGGGAGAGATTCAGCCCAGCAGGCGGGATGATAATGGAAACAAAGGCATCTGTGTTATTGGCACCATGTTCAGCTAAATAGTCAGCGCAAGCGTTGCCTTCTCGAAAGATATAAAGGATTAAGACCCGTCAATCTCTATTCAGAAGTTCCTTAATATTGTTCATAATCGTTGTTTGTTTGCGTTCCATTCATATCTAGCATAAATAATTTAGGATTGCCAAAAGGCAAAATAGTAATTATGAAATGACTTTTAATCCACGACTTGGACCAACCTTTATTCCTTCTGCAATTAAAAAATCAATCTAGTTATATTATTTTTTTTCAAAAGATTAATGAAAATCCTTTGTTTTGTGAAAAGAGAACTTTTATTCATTGACCAATAAAACTAAGGACAGCTTTATAAATTGCAATAAATAAATAAAAAGCTTTATAAGTTAGAAGTTATATAACTTATAAGCCTATCAATTAACATTTGATCTTAAAGTAAGTATAATTTTATTTTATTTTAGAAAAGTAGGGAGTATAGTTTAATTGATAGAGACATTGTAATATATATAAATTGATATTTGAATTTAAAAAAAATTGTTTATTTATTTAAAAAGTAAAATTTTGATCACAAAACTATTTTTAAAAAAAAAATGTTTAACCATATATTTAATAAAAAAAGGGTTAAATATGTTTTTGGTCCCTATAGTTTTGCAAAATTTTGTTTTTAGTCCCTGAAGATTTTTTTCACACTTTTTAGTCCCTGAAGTTTTGTCAATCAGTGTTTTTAGTCCTTACTTTTCAATGAACTCGTGCATATTATTCGAAATTTTAAATTTTTTTCTGCAGTCATGTTTAGTACATTATATGAATCTCTCTTACAAAAGTTCAAATTTTTTTAACAAGAGATGAATTAAATATGAATTTTTTAGTTTTTTGCACATAAAAATTCATAAATAATTCATCTTATAAAAATTCTAAATTTTTATCTGAGATGTTCTTATAATATTATAAACATGAATACAAAGAACCGTTAAAAAATATGAAAGTATACAAGAGTTTGATTAAAAATAGGGACTAAAAACATTGACCGACAAAACTTTAGGGACTAAAAAGTGTGAAAAAAATCTCCAGGGACTAAAAACGAAATTCTGAAAAACTATAGGGACCAAAAACATATTTAACACTAAAAAAACATTACCATCTCCTAAATACAACTCAATTTTTTTTTTTTGAAGTATAAATAGAACTCAATTAGTAGCTATTAAAATAGTATTGATATGTAAGGTCTATTTTTTAATTTCAATTTCTTATTTTTTACACTTACAATGTACAATATATGATAAAGAAATTAGATATATTAAATAGTGTTCTTGAGACAATAATTAAATATATTAATAATTTATGTTTTAAACATTAATTTTATTTTTAATTTCCTATTTTAACATGTTTAACAAATGCTTGAAAACTATATAACATAATCGTAAAGAAAAAGTAACATTTCCCAATAACCAAGACATTTGGCTAAGTAGAGAGTAAACTTTTCCTATTATGAATTGTTTAAGAGAACTTGAGTTCAATTATTGATTGAAACAATTTTTTTTTAAAACTTTACTTATTTCACCGTTAATCCTCTCATAAAAACATTAACAAATTAAAAAAATAAATAACATTCTCTAATCGATAAAACCAAGAAAAGAAGTATGTATGCCTAACGAAAAATCCAAGTAACAAACTTTTAAAATGAATTTATAAATATAAAAATAAAAAATCATAATTAACCCCGTGAAGTTAGAGGACAATACATTCCAAACCAAACAAACAAACCCACAGTTTTAATCCCAAAACCCATACCCTTAATCCCATTAGCCCAGCTAATCCAAATCAAATCAAATCAAATCAAATTCACCCCTATAAACAATTAATCATCTTTTTTAATCACTTTTTAAGAGAGAGATTCTTTTGTATTACTACTACTATCCACAATCACACAACTAGTGTGAAACACTTACCACTTCACTTATTTCTTCTCACTTTATAGATCTCTCAAAAATACATTAGATCTGTCATCAAACATCATCGTCGTCATCAATGGATGTTTTTGATGGAAACAAGTTCCTTAACACTGTTCTTCTCCTAATAACAACCTTAATCGCTGCTAAACTTATTTCATCTTTCATAATCCCAAAATCAAGAAAACGATTACCCCCAATTCTTAAAGGATGGCCCATAATTGGAGGACTTCATCGTTTCCTTAAAGGTCCAATCTTTATGCTACGTGAAGAATACCCAAAACTTGGTGGTGTTTTTACTTTGAAAATTTTTCATAAAAATATTACCTTTTTGATTGGTCCTGAAGTTTCTGCACATTTTTTTAAAGCTCCTGAATCTGATCTTAGTCAACAAGAGGTTTATCAGTTTAATGTTCCTACTTTTGGTCCTGGTGTTGTTTTTGATGTTGATTATTCTGTTAGACAGGAACAGTTTAGGTTTTTTACTGAAGCTCTTAGAGTTAATAAACTCAAGAGTTATGTTAATCAGATGGTTACTGAAGCTGAGGTAATAATTTTTCTTTTCTTTTGTTAATTTATTACCCTTTATTTAATTTATTGTTAATTTTTTAATCATGCATAATTGTTCTCTTTTCATTTGTGTTTGATTATTATGTGTTTGAATGCCTTAATTTTACAATTTGTTTAGTTTTTTTTTTTATGTATGGAAAAATCAATGGTTGATGTTTGCTGTATATGCATTAACAAATCTTGAATGTGTTGGAATATCAATATCAATTTTAGTATTATGATCTATGGAACACGGACACTGGACACAACATGGACACCGACACCAATAGTAATTTGAAAAAATGACATAATTCATTGTAATCATGTGTTGTGTCAGAGTCGTGTTGGTGTCAGGCATGTGTCCGACACTGGGACACACTTAATATGAGGAGTGTCTGTATTTCATAGATTATGATAATGAATTGAGGAACATTGATTTGGTCACGCCCTTGTTAGTGTCGATATAGCGCTATTGTATAGCAGAATTTGAACAAGTTGTTATTGTTTGTTTTGTTCCACGATACGGTATTTAGTACAAAATATTGTGAAATAGAGGCTATAGTGGCTCTACAGCATTGTTTGCGTTGCGGAATTTGCACAAACCACTATTTTCTGTGATATGCAATTGACAACACTACTAGTAGGCATAGATCCATTTTTTCATTGCTATTTTGTGTAATTTAGTTGACCCTTTTTTTCTTACATGAAAGACTGCATGTTTGTGCATTCACGGCTTCATTTCATTCTATTTGGTTGTTACTGGCAAAACCTGTGGTGATATATATATGTCAATGTGTTTTAGCAATGTGAGTTGAATGTGAAGTGGTTTATGTTTGGATATGTTACAACAAAAGTGAGCTATAGTCTTGTACAATAATTTTGAATGTAAAAATCATGTTTGGAAGTAGAATCGATTCTAGTTGGCGGTCTGGCAATATCTGTGTTGATCTGTGAAGAATTTTAGCTTTGGAATGAGAACCAATGAATTATAACACTATTAAAAATTTATAGAGTAAATATAACACTGTATCAAAGGTAGTTGGTGGTGATAACCTTAAAGTGACAATTAAAAACGAATGGAACTTCGTAGTAGATGGTGGTGGTAATGGTATACTTATTACGATCTCAGCAATCATGTTCCTAGTAATGGTTATTGTCTCCACACTTTTCATGGAACTGAATTCCTAACGTAATTGAAAATCAAATTTTACACTGCAATGAATTCATTACCATATTTTGATAAGCCGGGGAAGCTCTTGAATTCTATTTGGACTTATTTGACCATGCTATATTAATGGTGTCATCAAACCTAGGACTTAATTGTTTGTTTCTTTATTTTGATAATTGTAATTTCCTCTCTTGTAACTTTCTTTGGCTGAGTTGTGTCATTTCTAAAACATGAACCAAATTTACAGGACTATTTCTCAAAATGGGGAGCAAGTGGTGAAGTTGATTTGAAGTATGAGCTTGAGCATCTAATCATTTTGACAGCCAGTAGATGTTTGTTGGGGCGTGAAGTTCGTGACAAGCTCTTTGATGATGTCTCTGCATTGTTCCATGACCTCGACAATGGAATGCTTCCAATCAGTGTTCTCTTCCCATACCTGCCAATCCCAGCTCACAGGCGCCGTGACAATGCACGCAAGAAGCTTGCTGAAATCTTTGCAAACATCATATCTTCACGAAAGAGTGCCGACAAAGCAGAGGACGACATGCTGCAGTGCTTCATTGACTCAAAATATAAAGATGGTCGCCCTACAACAGAAGCCGAAGTCACTGGACTCCTCATTGCCGCACTTTTCGCTGGGCAGCACACCAGTTCAATCACCTCAACTTGGACCGGAGCATATCTCTTGTGTAACAAACAGTACCTTTCTGCTGCAGTGGATGAGCAAAAGAACTTGATGGAGAAGCACGGGGATAGAGTTGATCACGATGTTTTGGCTGAGATGGATGTCTTGTATAGGTGCATTAAAGAAGCCTTGAGACTCCACCCTCCATTGATTATGCTGCTTCGAAGCTCACACAGTGATTTCAGTGTCACAACAAGAGAGGGAAAAGAGTATGACATTCCCAAGGGCCATATAGTTGCTACATCTCCTGCATTTGCAAACAGGTTACCTCACATTTTCAATGACCCTGATAGGTATGATCCTGATAGGTTTGCTGTAGGGAGGGAAGAAGACAAGGCGGCAGGGGCATTCTCGTACATTTCCTTTGGAGGAGGTAGACATGGTTGCCTTGGAGAGCCATTTGCATATCTGCAGATAAAAGCAATTTGGACTCATCTTCTGAGGAACTTTGAACTTGAGCTTGTGTCACCTTTCCCTGAGATTGATTGGAATGCCATGGTTGTCGGAGTGAAAGGAAAAGTTATGGTCCGATACAAGCGGAGGGAGCTTTCTGTTAATCAATAGGATCTTGATATGTTTCAGTGCATTACCTTATTTCTTTTTTAAGCATTTCTTGTTAGTATTCTTTGTTCTGCATTAGTGTCCATGTTGACTGTTTATTTGACCATGGATATCAAAAATCTTGATTTTGATTTCTTGTTTTTGTGAAATTGTGGGAAGTGATTTTAACTTCTTTATGTTTTAGTTAATCAGATGAATGGAATTGTTAGAGTAAATAACTTGGCTTACTTTAGAAAGCTTATCATTTATTATAGCATACTTGCAAGAGTTCATGATGTAGAATCATCAAACATGTGCAACAATAACTCTAGTACAGGTAAATGACTAATATAGAAAAGTGATTCAATACATATAATTCTCAAATAACTAAAACATTAGATCAAGAACACGACGAAAGTTGAAGATGGTGAAAATTAGAACAGCTATCCCAACTATGGTTGAACTGCTTCTCCAAGGGTCGCGGAAGTAAACCCACCTTAATGTTCCCATAGCTCTTTTCCACTCACTGTTGTAGTGATCATTAAGATCTTCCATAAGTTGGTAATAACATGACGAATTCGTCACAACATGTTTGCATAGACTGTTAACAAGACTTGTTAATTCCTCGTTGCTTCCTAGCTCATGCACAATGGCTTCTTTCTCAACCAGCAACTCCGCGTCATCTTTGGTGTGAATAAGAGAATCAACCAGAGAAACATAATTGCAAACGTACGGCTCTTCGGGATAATGACACTGCTCGAAAGCAATTAGGTTCCTAAGAACACATTCGGTTGTGTGGTCTACTTTTAACTGTGGAAATAGAAATCTAGCTTTGAAGCACTTGAAACATGGCAAGCAACCAAGACAAAGAAACCAACTCAAAAATGGTTTCTTCTCAAACTTTATGTCTAGTAAGCTTCTCTTATGATCCTTCTCAAAGCTTATACCAGCTTCATTCAACTTTGTTGCAGTCCTTAGCATCAAACACTCTTTGTGAGATTCATTATTCTGATTGTGTAGCTTCTTAGGAAGATAAGAACATCGAATCAAATCAGTGAAATGACGTGATTTCTCCCACATCTTCGCCTCAAACATTTTTTCCGATGATTCCTTGCGATGAGGGTAAAAACATGCAAAATACTCATGAGCAAGATTGAGAAACCAATTGTGGTTTTTGACACTTCTTGGAACAACTGTGTCATATAGTTTTTCCAACACAAACATCGGAAGCTGATTCTCGAGAAGCAACAAGTCACGTTGAATACTTTTGCTTAAACAAAGTTGAGTCACTATATAATCATCTTTGTGTTCCCATTTTTTATTTTCTCTTAGAAACAACTCCATGATGAACACAGAATCCATCAATATCATCTCAACAAATTGCTCATTACTGATATCAGGGAATTTCTTTTGGTAACAGTTGCGTATTTGTTGTTCTTTTTGTTCAAGGAAGGCTTTGTAGTTCATTAAATCGCTTTTCTGTTCTACACGATTCCAAAAGAAATGAAAATATCTTTGTTTTTGTTCTTGCATTCCCTTAAGTTTTTCGTTGTTACGGTGTATAGGACCAATTGATATCAGTAGAGGTGTAAAAGATTCTTCTTTCACCTTCAAAAGAATAGCAGGAACATTGTAGATATAACATTGAGGCCAAGAGGAAGGTTCTACCTTTTCTGGAATGTTAATTATTTGTTGGATACGATATTCAACAGAAGATCCCATGAGTAAGCAGATCAACTAGTAGACTTAGGTCCTGTGCCGAAAAATAACTTAATTAAGCGCTTATAGCTTAAACTTTAACTGCTATCATCATATAAGAGCCTTTGTATTAGCTATTTCTAAAAGCAATATAATATCAAGTTAGCTATTTTCATATAGACTATAAGTTGTTTTCAAAAGTTCACCTGAAAAACTTATGAAAATAAGTTGAGAATATCTTACGGACATTTCATAAGTCATAAGTTGTTTCAACAAAAGGTGTGTCTAATCGAAAGGTTGTCTATGCATTCTAGTACAAAATAAGGGGTAAATATGTCATTTAAGCATATCTCAAAATAAATTGTGTGCAGGTAAAATTTTAATTGAAAATTATTAAACTTGTTCTTTAGCACACTTAACATTATTTAGAGATATGTCAACTTCAATGTTCCAACACATTACCTAACTTTCACACCAATAATTAATTTTTACAAACATCTTTTCGAAAAGCCATATAAAAAGCAAACATTAATATCCACTTTTTTGACTCACCATTAAAATCAAGTTAAAAAAAATATATAATTGGTGCATAATTCTTCGGTTCAAAATATAAGCAAAAATTGTTGATCAATAAAAGTTAATGTATTTGGTGTAAGATTTAGACTAAATACATTAACTTTTGTTGAACTATTTTTACTTATATTTTAAGATCAAAATAATATATACTTCTTTCAAAATAAGATAACTGATAAAAGACTTCAGAAAACAAAAGCTTCCTTAATTTTTTTTCAAAAAAATACTTTGGATATATACAAAGAATGCCCTCATTTTCATGTGCAAACATAAAGTGCTCATACCAGCCACAAAATGTGCTTTCCCACTTTGGCTAAATGCATTTTTTTAAACTAAATATTCGGTTCAATGTCGTATTAATTCGAGAGATCAAACCCACCATCTACTAACAGAAAGGTCAATTAAAGTTAGAGCATAGCTCAATCCTGTATGAACTAACCCTAACACAGAAAGAGACATAAAAAAATTCGAATAAAAAATTTAGAGTAGAACATACTTCTAGATCTCAAACCTACACTACTAGGCCAACTACTACTAGAGGTTTGGCTAAAGGTATTTTTAGTTCGCATATATATAAAAGGAAATTGTTAAATACAAATTTTATAAACAGAAAGTAGAACTAAAGCACATCAAGACTAAAAAGATTCCACTATGTAAAGTAACCAATGAAAATTTAAATACAAGAAAAAACCAAAATGAAGAAACAGAACACAAAAATGGAAAGGGTAAGCTAGACAAGATTTTTTCTAAAAGCATAACATGATTTTACAATGAAGTCTAGTGACTAAAAAAGTAGTGGCTTAAATAACAACAAAAAGTGATTAAGTATTGTTAACCACTGCAAGAATAAAAAAGAGATTAACATATCATATACTAGAATATGTAAAGTGGACATTGAATGAACCTGAAAATATGTTCCTCCAAAAACTTCTAAGTTCCAAGCTTCTGGCTCTCAAAGTTCTGAACTCTCTCCCTTAGTAAGTAATCTTTAGGAGTATGCTTTATAGAAGTAGTAGTAGTTAGTAAGTGAAACTTAGAAAAGTCAAAGAAACTAAAGAGTAATTAATAAAAAGCATATTATTAGGAATTCTTGCAAAATGAATGTGTTTACTATTGCTTGCAATATTGTAAAAATTAAAACAACTTTTTTAAAAATTTAATATTCGGTTTTAAGATCGACTAATTTAAAGACAAATCTCAACGTTAGTTCGGTTTAATTAAAATCAGAGTAAAACTCTATATGAATTGACTTAACATAAAAATTATTAGCATATGTGAAATTCAAACCTAAGACTTAAAAGAGAGTATACTCGAAGGTTAAATTTGAAATTGTAAAATTAAAGTAGTAGTTTAGCTATAAAAGATTATGATTTTTTAGTTTACTATATCATAATTAAACTGATTAAGCTACAATCTTAAGTTAGTAAAAAAAAACTACAATCTTAAGTCTCAATGTATTATTGTTTGTACATATGAAGCAATAAATAGAAGGACGTACAAAATAATGTGAAGAAATTAATAACCTGCATGAATAGCCCAACCACCATGATGCTTTCCAAACTTACACCATTGTATATAAGTGATACCTACCGACAGAATTACCATGGTAAAAGTTCCGGAATCTCTTGTGCCCAAAACAAAAAGTTACCACCGGTAATCTCTAAGCTTTTCAAGTAATTTTATTAAAATAATTGGTGAAAATTAGAATTAAATTAGGATATCTTTAATCGTAAAATAGTGTAGTAAAATATTTATAGAATAACCAACATGTTACATGTGACATAAAATTCCGTAAAAAAATAAACATGCGACATAAAATAATAAAGTATTTGAGTCCTTTAATAATCATTTAATATATAGATCATGTCTCTACTCAATACCTATGAAAAACTATTTGTTGGGATAGGTTAATTTCTGAAGTAGATATCAGTTACTTTGAGGGATTTAATCTTCGCAGTTAAAGATTTTCATCTTAACCGTGAGACTTAACTCAGCTAATCGCGATAATATTATTAGGTTGAATGTATTCACCGGATTCAAATTCATATTCTCACAGTTGTATGTAAGTTTTAGGTGGTGTTTATTATTTCGTCAATAGAAAAAAAAAATCAACCTAACCCAATATATTTTTTTATCACTTTATAGTTTATAGTTTATTCAACTCCTCCATAAATTCAAAATTAAGATGTTGGAACTTTGACTTCAATGCCTTAAGAAATTTCACATCTTAGGCTATATGAGTAAACTATAAGACTAATCTTTGAATATATACGGATTAGTAATTTTCTTTTTATAGAAAGTGTACGTTAATTTGATTCTACGGTGAAAAAAATTAATTTTGATAGAATTGGATTGATTGTGTAAAATTGATTATGACCAAAACTGGATTGATAATTAATCACTTTGAATATATTCATGTAAAAGTGAGTTGAAAAAAAATTTGAATGTAAGAATTAATTCTTAAAATTTGAGTCTAAAAATCAATTCTTATATAAAAATGCATAATACATAACTTATTTTTTTACTAATACATAATACAACTTATTCAATAAATTTAAAACTAAACTTTTACTTATAAATAGTTTAATTGAATAAGTATGATATTATATCATGTGCCTGTTTCACCGTTTGGATTAGCTTATTTTTGAGCTTATGCAAACAACTTATATAATTTTTATGTATTTTTATAAGTTTGTCAAGATAGTTTACGATAAAATAGCTTATAAAAATACAATTTTCACTAGTGTGAACTTATAAAATAGCATAAAACCTAATTTATATTGCATAAGCTCAAAAATAAACTAATCCATTATAATAAAAAAAAAAGATAATCCAAACCGGCCTAATATCTATCTGATCTTTGTTGTTGAGCAGTCTTCATAATAATTGCGATATTTTTTTACTAATAATAAGATGAGATGGGTTTGAACTTTGAATTGAACAAGGGAGAAGGTCTTATGTTTACATCCGAATTTATTATTTGTTGCTCCGCTGAACATATAGGTTAAATCAGTTATGATTAACCGATTTATGGGCTACTTTGTTAATTCAATTTTTTATTACTTTTTTATATTTTATTTAATTTTTGAATAATTAAGTTTATCTAGCAAAAAAAAAAAACAGAGAAGAGAAGAGTTTGATAATTAATCTATTGAAGGTTTAATTTTTCATAATTTTCAGATTTGTTATGGAAGATGATTCAAACGTTGGATTGATTTTTGTTTTATTTATTTTAGTTTTAGTCTTATGAGCACAATAACCTACTCCTATTCTAAAATGCAATCAGTGTTTGCATCCTATCTTGAGTGTGCCAATTTTATTTGACTTAAGTTTAACGTTTGCGCCCCACGAATGAAAATATTATAAAAAAGAGTTCACATTCTATGACGCGAACCGAGTTTGATGATAAAATTCAAGTGTTAGGTTCCTTATCTGACTCGTGGGAAATATTTAAAATGTCATTGATTAATTATGCTGCTGATGGTGTGTTGTCGATAAACCTTGTTAAGAACGATATTTAAATAAAGAGATGAGAAGAAATTCTCAAGACTCTCCTTAACGATCAGAGGTATTGGTTACCAAATCAAAAGGGAGAAACAAGAACTGTTATTCAAGTAATAAAGACAAAGACAGAAACAATTCAAAGAACAGTTACAAAGTTGTTGTAAAATATAGTTGATATAGCCCCAAAGATTTTAGGAAGCTCGTTCATTATAGCAATACTTGCACGAGTTCATGATGTGTAGAATAATAAAACATGTGCAACATTATTCTAGTGATTCAATTACATATAATTTTCAAATAACTAAAAAGGTTATAACAGTGAAGCTTATTATCCGTTTACCTTTAATACATATTAATAGTTAAACTAAAACATTAGATCAATAACACGACGAAAGTTGAAGATGGTGAAAATTAGAACAGCTATCCCAACAATGGTAGAACTGCTTCTCCAAGGGTCGCGGAAGTAAACCCGCCTTAATGTACCCATAGCCCTTTTCCACTCACTATTACAGTGTTTATTAAGATCTTCCATAAGTTGGTAATAACACGTTGAATTCGTCACAACATATTTGCATAAACTGTTAACAAGACTCGTCAATTCCTCGTGGCTTCCCAATTCGTGCACAATCACTTCTTTCTCAACCAATAACTTTGCATCATCTTTGGTGTGAATAAGAGAATCAATCAAAGAAATATAATTGCAAATGTAGGTTCCTAAGAACACATTCCGTTGTGTCGTCTACTTTTAAATGTGGAAATAGAAATCTAGCTTGGAAATATTTGCAACATGGTAAACAACCTAAGCAAAGAAACCAACTCAAAAAGGGTTTTTGCTCAAACTTTATATCAAGTAAAGATCTATTATGAACCTTCTCAAAGCTTATACCAGCTTCATTCAACTTTGTTGCATTCTTTAACATCAAACACTCTTTCTGAGAATCATTATACTGATAGCTTAGCTTTCTAGGAAGATAAGAACATCGAATCAAATCAGTGAAATGAAGTGATTTCTCCCACTTCTTCGCCTCAAACATTTTTTCTGAAGATTCCTTGTGATGAGGGTAACAAGAAGCAAAATACTCATGAGCAAGCTTCAGAAACCAATTGTGCTTTTTGACACTGCTTGGAACAACTGTGTCATATAGTTTTTCCAACACATAAATTGGAAAAGCAACAAGTCGCGTTGAATACTTTTGCTTAAACAAAGTTGAGTTACAATATGATCATCTTTGTGTTGCCATTTTTTTATTTTCTCTTAGAAACAACTCCATGATGAACACAGCATCTAAAAGTATCATGTCAACAAATTGTTCATTACTGATATCATTGAATTTTTTTTGGGAACAGCCGCGTATATTTTGTTCTTCTTGTTCAAGGAAGGCTTTGTAGTTCTTTAAATCGATTTTTTGTTCTAGGCGATTCCAAAAGAAATGAAAATATCTTTGTTTTTGTTCTTGCATTTCCTCAAGTTTTTTGTTGTTATGGTGGATAGGACCAATTGATATCAGTAGAGGTGTAAAGGATTCATCTTTCACCTTCAAAAGAATATCAGTAGAGGCCAAAGGGAAGGTTGTATCTTTTCTGGAATGTTGATTATTTCTTGAATAAGATATTCACCAGATGATCCCATGATATCACCTTTTCTGTGTGGATAAATAGCTTAATTAATTAAGCGTTTATAGCATAAGCGTTAATTATCATATAAGAGCTTTTGTATTAGCTATTTTTACAAATAAAATAAATAGGGTTAAACATATTTTTGGTCCATATAATTTCGCAGAATTTTGTTTTTAGTTCCTGAAGATTTTTTTTCACACTTTTTAGTCCTGAAGTTTTGCCAATCAGTGTTTTTAGTCCATACTTTTCAATCAACTCGTGCATATCATTCGAAATTTTAAATTTTTTTCTGCAGTCATGTTTAGTACATTATATGAATCTCTCTTACAAAAGTTTAAATTTTTTTAACAAGAAATGAATTAAATATGAATTTTTTAGTTTTTTGCACATAAAAATTCATAAATAATTCATCTTATGTTAAAAAATTCTAAATTTTTATCGGAGATGTTCTTATAAAATTATAAACATGAATACAAAGAACCGTTAAAAAATGTGAAAGTATACAAGAGTTTGATTAAAAGTAGGGACTAAAAACACTGACTGACAAAACTTCATGGACTAAAAAGTGTGAAAAAAATCTTCAGGGACTAAAAACGAAATTCTGCGAAACTATAGGGACCAAAATTTAACCCAAATAAATAATATAAAGTTAGCTTGTTACCATATAAGTTATAAGTTATTTTCAAAAGTTAATTAGGATAGCTTATGAAAATAAGTTGAAGACAACTTATAGATATGTCATAAATTGTTTTTACAAAAGATATTCTTAAGAGTCTTACATTGGTTGAATGATGACCAGAAAATATATTTATAAGTGGGGGGCAATTTTCACCTTACGAATTAGTTTTACACAGTTGAGCAACAATGGTTGAGAGAAGGCCTAAAATGTATTTAATGTGGGAGCAATTAATAACCTTATAAATTGATTTTATATAGTTGAATTAATTCAAACTCAAAGTTTGTCTAATTGAAGGATGTCAATGCATTTTACAAGAATAAGGGGGTAAATATCAATAAGACATTTAAGCATATCTAAAAAACAAATTGTGCAATGTAAAATTTTAATTAAAAATTAATTAAACATGTTTCTTTGGCACACTTAACAATATAGAGATGTCAATTTTAAAGGAGAAGTTCTTGTGTGGTTACAAGAGTTTGGTCACTCACACATAATTGAAGAAATATAGAAAAAAAACAGAATCAAATAATATATAGCTCTCAAATCATTAAATAAATTGTATCTTTAATTAATTGTAACTAAACTCTTGTGTCTATTTAAATATCTCCCACAATGAGTGACTCATTTTGACTATAGTCACCGTTCATATATCTTGCTTTAATCATATTTTTAATTAATAAATAAAAATAAATATTAGCATATAAGCAAACATCAATTGTCAACAAATTTAATACTACAACTCACTTTCTTAATCTCCATAATTTTCTCATTAAAGTCTTATATTTAGGACATAGGTTGTATAAACAAACATTAATGATGTGTTTTGTTTGAAAGAAAGAAAGAGGGAAGGGAAAAACACATAAACCAATGAATGATATACACAAAGAACCAACATTCATTGATTTATGTGTTTTTATCTCTTCTCTCTTCATTTTTCTCAAACTAAACACACCCTAAGATCCAGTTTAAGTTAATAAAATATATTAAAAGTCTATACTAATTGGTGCATATATGCTTCTTTCAAAATAAGACAATCGCTTAAAAGACTTCAAAAATAAAAAGGTACCTTTCTTTTTTCCACGATAAAAATATTTGGATATACACAAAGAATCCCTTCTTTTCATGTGTTGACATAAGTGCTGATATCAGCCACAAAATGGCATTGCCACTTTGTCTAAAGGTATTGTTTTCTTTATCTTAAATTTAGTATCCAGTTTAATAACCGATTAATTAGAAAAATTAATTTCACCATCACTAACAGAATGTTCAATAAAGTCATTGCAAAGTTCATTATAAACCAATCCAATACAAAAACTTACATGAAAAGGATATAAATTTGACTATCTAAAATGTACTCAAAAGCACACTCTGAAATCTCAACCTTACGCTACGAAGTTAATTCCTTGAGTTTTTTTTTTACGGAAATTCCTTGAGATTTGTCTAAAGGTATTTTTGGTTTGCAAATATAAAATTAACTAATTAAATACAAATTTTACAAACATAAAGTAGAACTATAGCACACCAAGACTAAAAATTTCCACTATGTAAAGTAACCAATGACAAATTAAATACAAACAAAAACAAAAATGAGAAAACAGAACTCAAAAAGAGGAAAGGGTAAGCTAGACAAGATTTTTTCTAATTAAAAAGCATAACATAATTTAATAGTGAAGTCTAGTGGCTCAATGAAAAGTGGCTTAAGCCTAAAATAACACACAAAATAAGTCATAAGCACTGTTAAACACTGCAAGAATCAAACAGAGATTAACATATCATATACTTCCTTTAGTTATTAATATTAAAAAAAGAAATTGTTTTTTAGATTTATTAAATGATTGATATATCTTATCAATTACAGTATTATATAGGTAAGTGAACATTGAATGAACCTGAAAGTATATTTCCTCCAACAACTTCTCTGTTCCAAGCTTCTGCCTCTCAAAGTTCTAAATTCTATCCCTTAATGATTAGTAAACTTTAGGATATGCTTTATAGAAGTAGTAGTACTAGTAAGTGAAACTTAGAAAAGTCAAAGAAATATTACCCCCACTCTCTCAAATCATTTTGGATTTTTCACACTTTTTAAAGAAATGATTAATTTGTTGATTTTAATAATAAAATGAATTTTGTGTCAAGAATAATAAAATGATTTTGTTTATTAAATGCTCTTATTAATGGTAGTTAGTGGAATAATTTGATGGGTTGAAATGCAGTAAATAAACTTAATTTTGTTGAAAAAAATACACTCTTCGGCTATTTTTAGAAGTAACACTTTGAAAAAATCACACAGAACAAGGAAACATATTTTACATAGTTATTTTTATTTAATACTCTTATAAATTTAACTATATTCCATGTATATTCATATTTCATTACTCTTAATTCAACTAACTTATTTATTTTTAATATTCTCTCTCATAAATAAAAACATAAGTGAAATTGAGCATTTAAAACATTTGAAAATTGGTTATTATATTAATTTTTCTCTCAAGCAGCCTCCCCCCTCCCCTAAATCCAATTTATTCTTTTTGTGCCTCCACCAAGGAGGGGTGGTTTTAGGGTCAATTTTTGATCTAAAATCACCCCTCTAAATTGTTTTTCCTTTTCTTTTCAATTAAATAAGTGATTATCCACATAGATTTACTTCTTCGTTTTTTTGTTTTTTAAATTTGTCGTCGTCTTGTGCGGCGTTGTGATTGTGGTCGTTTTGTGCGGCGTTGTGTTTGTGGTCGTCTTGTGCGGCGTTTGTTGGTTTTTCATTACGGTGTTTCGTTGATTTAAATTGGCATATCTATATCAACTCATTACAGATCTGAAGACTTTGAAGACTTGGACGTCAACGTTGCAAATCCGGGAGTATGAAGATTCCGGTGACTTTTATTTTGTCATATTTGTAGGCAATTTTGTGATGTCGTTATATGCTATTAACTTAGGTGCTGCAAGTTTGTTTGTAGATTCACCTTTTTCAGTTTTTAGCAATCTTGAATTTGTAATGATCTATGTATTTTCAATTTGAATAAATGAATCCTTATTTTTAGTAAAAAAGAAAAAAACATTTGAAAATTGGTCAAAATTTCTTATAAAAAAATCAAATTTTTTGTAATGTATTCCTTATAAAAATGACCGGAGAAAGTAATAACAAAGGGTGTCTTAATATTCTAAATGGTCGAATAATTTGAGGGGAAAAAAACTAAAAATTGACACCTATAAGACGGAAAGAGAATTAGGAATTCTTGCAAAATAGGTATTAAGTCCAAAGATCTATTAATCTCGAGATTTATTCTGTATTGGTGGGACTCACTTGAAGTCAAGCAAGACTCCATATGAGAAAATTAAAAAAATTATCGTGAGTATTCTTGTGATAGTAATAAACATCATATATAAACACATATATACACATATTACGTGAAAATAAAATCTCAAATATATAAATAAATATATACACATAAACAAAAACAAATTTCATCTTTGAGTTTTCAAATGAGACAATCTCTACAGAGATCCACATTTACCGATGAAATTGACATCGATCTAATGGAAAATGGAAATCTTGGTGAAATTTTTTATTTTAGACAAAATCATGATTGCATAGGATTACGGTTGCTTTTTTTTTTTTTTTTGAAGCGATGCTTGTTGTTGAGCAGTCTATTAATTGCAATTTTTTATTTTTTATTTCTAATAATTTTGTGATTTTTTGTTTTTTTCTAACAATAAGATGGGTTGGATTTGAACGAGGGAGAACGTACCTCCAAATTTAATATTGGTTGCTCAGCTGAACTTACAGGTTACAACCTCCATCCTTTATTTTCTTTAATGTACGAGTTATAGTTTTAATTTTCTTAACGGTCATGCTAACGAGTATTTCCGAAATATTTTTAATGAGATTCTTATGAAAATGTGTAAAATTAGTGTATTAAAAATTAAAATGTTTAATTTTTTAAATAAATTATTTTTTTAATAGAAGACTTAAAGAATATCCTGAAACACTTGTTAGCATATCTCAACCCAAATATATAAATGCATATGCATTTTAAAAATTGGAATAAAAGTAGATTTGTAAGTAGAATGGAAATGCCATGCACGTTAATTTAATGGACAATGGAATACACGTTTTTTTCTCATAAAATATTAGTAAGTCTTACAGGTTTGTTTTTCCATCAGGTTTTTTTCTAAATAAGGGTAATTTTGGAGAAATGAAATTATTGTATAGTTTAATTGCTACAGAGTATTATAAAAAGAGATAACTTTTTTTAAGAAGGTCTTAAATATATTTAGGAGTAAACGACTTATAGTTAACCCATTTGCGGGCTACTCTGTTAATTCATTTTTTTACTCATATATTTTACTTAATTTTTGAATAATTAAGAAGAGTTTGATAATTAATGTTATTCTAGATAGAATCCAAATTTATAGAAGAGATAAAGGAAATGAATGACACAGGAATCCACATTGAAGATGAATAAGTGGAATGTTGTTTTTAGTTTGAAGGTCAAAATTCAAGATGGAGAAGGCACGGTTGAACGGGTCTGATGCTCAAAGTTAGTATAAGCTCTCGAGGTGAATGCATCTTAGAATGAGACATAATTTGTGGTTGTGAAAGTTTTTTTTTTTTTTATAAAACTTAACCGAATTGCCGGTTCAACCGATATTGAACTACTAGAACGGTCAGCTCCATTTCGTCTTAAACAAATCTGGTTCAAATTGATCCATATATTATCCAATTTGATTGAATTTAAGGATCATTTAGGATTTTGAAATTGCCCCAATAAAAAATTTAGTAATTAGAGTTTGTTATAGTTCATCTCAACTGATATCTTGCTCGCATTAGGTTAAATCGTTCAGTTCCTATGAAAAATAATTATTTCTTGATCCGTAACCAACACGTCATTTGCAAATTATTACTACTTTTTTCGCAACTCTTCCTCAATCAAATAGGCGAGTGAAGCTTTGCTGAAAAATACTAGGAGAAAGGGACTATTCATTTTATCAATTATTATAGAGATAGTAGGAAAGTATTTTACGTAATTTGTAAGGATATCAATCATCTTCAACTTAAAGTGTAATTTGTAATTTAAGATTTTTAGTAGTATTTATGTAAAAATGTAGAAAATGGAACATTTGAGCCTCACTTTTAAAATAAAGTTTAAATTATTTTTCTTTTAAAAGTCTTTGTACGTATAATAAAAAAGGAATGTTATTTAAACATTAAAAAATGGGACATCTCTACAACATCAATGGGGAGTCACGTGTATATAATCGGGGAGTTCTTCAACACATTCGGTTAATGCCCCATTAACCAAATGTGTTGAAGAACTACCCGGTTATATACATGTGACTCCCCTTGATGATGTAGGCATAAAATGAAAAAATATTTACTTTTAACTTTGTTTTAACTTTATCATCCACAAACAATCAAAATGTGTCCCATATAAAATTTCTCGTAAACAAATAGTTGAGGAGTTGTAGATCAAATTTGGTTAATGTCAGTTAACCAAATGTATTAAAGAACTCACCGATTATATACACGTGACTCCCCTTGATGTTATTGAGATGTCTGATTTTGATGTTTAAATAACATTTCTAGTAATAAAATGAGGTTTGGGGTGTCACAATAATGAGTAATGTGTGGAGTGTAGTGGACCCCCCCAAAAAAAAGCTTCTTTGCTGCATCACTTTATATCCTACATTTGCATAATCACAATTGAGAGGAAGAGCAAGGAGTACTGTCTGTGTTGAATGAGATTTTAGCAAAGTCATTAAATTTCTTTAGACTAGTAATTAAACTTACATTTTTTTGGCATTCGCCCTCTAATATTTAGGGGTAGGGTCAACCGATAATTCAGAGGTTCGACCACGAGGTTAGTAAAGTCTCTGACTAAGAATTGTTCCCATCAGGAATCAAACTCGGATTCTCCTAAACAATTCATTTTAGAGAGAGCTTATCAACCACTTGAACCTAGTATCTTAGATAAACTATTACATTTTAGGTTTGTTTGGTGTGTATGATAGAATAAAGACAAGAAACAATTTTGACGGGGCTTTAAATATCAAAACAAAAAGACGAAGTGGCTGTACTGTAGAGATTAGGAATACAAACAACATCACAACAATTATTGAAGGAACAAATAGATATCGTAGAGTTACGTAAAGAAAATGATTATGTAATAGCAATTCTTTGTAACGATTGAAATACGAACAAAGTAGTTCAATTAAACAAAGTATTGTAGATACATTTTCGATGAACCTCAGTTTATTCAACTTAAACAAATCCGATATAAATTGTTCCTTATTAGAGTCTTCAAAATAGTTCAATTAAAATTTAAAACAATGATAAGGTTTGTTATAATCCATCTAACTTCCAATTCCAAATGCAACCTCTCATAAGTCATATATAATTTACATAAAATATAATACTTTTATCTTTTCAATTCTTTTTATCTACGTACTTGGAAGTAGTTCAAATAAAATACGATCTAATTTTAATATCATTTAAATTATTTTTATCTAAATTTTTCATATATTCCTCTTTTTTGATATATCAATGATAAGGTTTGTACAAGAGAGGATTCATTGCTCATCCAACGTGTTCCTTGTGCTAACCCTATCTCACATTGTCATTTTCTGTAGAAAAGCAATTATTTCTCATGACATGGCCACACTTTGTGAAATGAATTATTACTAAATACTAACTGTTTTTCGCTGTACCTTTCCTTTTTCTCAATAGAAAAAGTTATGGGTCATGCTACATTTTCTTCTTTTTGTAGAAATTTTGCTGTACTTTTTTAAAGTGAAACATGTTAAATCATCGTATTGACTGGAATGGGATATTCCACCTTCTTTTTTCTCGGTCATTAGTTAGCATTACCCACAAAAACATATTGTCTCAAAATATTTGTCATGTTCACTTTTTGATATCATACTAATTCCTTCTTTATTTCCAACTATACATTCTAATTAATATCTTTGTGTATCACTTTTGTTTAACCTTCTATTTATGATAACTAGCATGTGGACGGATACTCTCATCCCCATTTCTCCATTTTTTCTATTGCGCTAACATATACAAACTATAAACAATGGTTGCTATTTTTCTCAATTTTTATATAACATCTCTTTATAAAAAATGACGATCTTTATAAGATTGAGAGAGTGCAATTTTAAATTAATACTTTCGCAAATAATTTTTTTCTCGAGATATTTTTTAAAAGTATTATTTATTAATAATATGAAAAAGAAAATTTTAAAAAAATAGTAAATAGTTAAAAGTATAATTAAAAAAAATAATATTAATGGTACAAAAAAAAGAGAGATAACATTAATGCTTCATTGATTGATATTGTAAAATGAAAAAAAAAAAAATTACAAAATGTGACACATTGAGGGATTATATAGTGGCAAATATATATTACAAAACTTAATACAGTACTTGCATTACATGATGACACATTGAGACGTACTACCATTTATTCATTGATCCATAGATGCATTAAACAAGCTACAGATAACACACAACAATCAAATTATGATATAATAATCCAGACCCACATTTTCAACTTTCTAGTAGAAGAGAACTTTTGCAAGACGAACAAAGTTGAATGCAGTGTAAACAAGAAATGCAATTCCAACCAAAGTAGAACTTGCTCTCCAAGCATCTCTAAAATAAACCAACCACAATGCAGCCATAGTACGGTTCCAAATATTTTGATAATGTTTATTAAGCTCATTAATAATATCATAGTAGTATGTTGAATTCACCACAACATGTTTACAAAGACCATTAACAAGCATTGCCACTTCTTTATCACTTCCCATTTCATGCACAATCACTTCTTTCTCAACCAAAAAATCAACATCAACTTGAGTATGTATAAGAGAATCAATAAGTGAAACATAATTGCATATGTAAGGTTGTTCTTGATATTGACATTGTTCGAGCGCAATTAGGTTACGTAAAACACATTCTGTTGTGTGGTCAACTTTCAATTGTGGAATTCTGAGACGCGCTTTGAAATGGTTCAAACATGAAAATGAAGGTAAACAACCTAAGCAGAGAAAATAACTTAGGAATGGTTTTTTCTCGAATGTTATATCGAGTAATCTTCTCTCAACAACTTTCTCGAAACTCACACCGGAATCCATTAACTTTGTTACCGTTCTTGGGAAATTATGAGAACAACCACTTTTTCCTAAATCAGATGGAAGGTAAAAAAACCTTATCAAATCGGTGAAATGCTTAGGACCTTGAAACCTACTCATAGATTTTTCGGAATTTTTTTTCTTCGAAATTGAATTACCACTACTAACATCACCAAGTATACCACTGACAAAAAAATATTTCTTGGTCTGATTCTTATCCAAAACAAGCTTAGTTTCGCTTGAAGACGATTTCTGAGTATCATAGAATGCAAAATACTCAAGTGCAAGATCACGAAAGTTTTCATGTTCCGGTTTTTTATCGTCTTCAGGGACAACAGTTTCATAGAGATTCATCAACACGAAAAAAGGTATTTGATTTTCCAACAAAATCAAATCCCTTGTGATGCTTTTACTCAACCAAGCTTGTGTGAGAATGTAATCATCACTATGTTTCCATCGAAACGACTTGGATTGGACATATTCATGTTCATGTTTCGATTTATCTGATTTCCAAGAACTGTTTCTTAACAAAAGTTCCATGATGAAAACAGCATCTAACAAAATTGTTTCGACAAATTTCTCTTTGCTGATGTTTGGAAATTTCTCTGCATAACAGTTTCTTATTTTTTGTTCTTTGTTTTCGAGATAGGTTTTGTAATTCTTGATCATTGATTGTTGATTGAATTGCGATAGACGCTCGAAAAAGAAATGGAAGTACCTTTTTTTGTGTTGTTGCATTGATTGAAGTTCTTGTTTGCCAAGGTGAATTGGACCGATTGAGATTAATTGAGGAGTGTAAGCTTCTTGTTTCACTTTTCGAAGATTGGGAGGAACCTTGTAGATGCTACACTCTGCTAAGCTTAATTCTTCTAAGGCTTCCATGTCGATTATGTGTTTCACCATCTCAAATTCAGATAAAATAGCAGAAGAAGTATTATCGGTTGCCATAATATTGTTTTTCCTATGACAATTTCGTAAGTAAAAATTAAATTAGAGTGCAAAAGCATTGACAGGATAGACATATCAACTATGTTAATTAGCATCTATGCACAATATCATATATGAATATTTGTTATATTTTAGTTAGGGTTAAACTAGTTGGATATATAAATCCGATCAATCCGATTACCAAACGGGTATTTTTTTTTTTCCGTACTCGTTCAAGTTTGGGTTGATTCTGATCAGATTAATTTAACTTAAGAACTCAGAAGTCGATAATATGTTCGTACTCATTTTTTCCATACACGTTCAAGTTTTCGATGTGATTTTATCTATAATTACCAATCACGCAACAATTACTGCCTATTACGGTTGCAGGTCGATAGAACCCCAATATTGTGGTGGCCTAGAACTGACTATGCAATAATAAATCTTCAATTAATCATATAATTTTGACACTTAATTTTTAAACGCAAAAACAATTTTTAGTCTAGGGAACACACTGAAAAATTGTGGTCATAAATAAAGGGTAATAACCCGTGACCTATGTTTTTCGCATGTTGTCATGTTTCTATATTTTGTCTACTTCCCTATAGAAAACCGTGACCCATGTTACATTACAAAATAAAACAAAACGCGACCTATTCACATATTTGAAGTAACGGTTTTTACGTTTTGTGGACTAAAGTGAACAACTCTGGTCTTTGAGAATAGGCAGTCATAGAATTAGATTTGGTGCGCTAGGCACTTATTGATATCAATTGTTTGATCTCAATCAAACGGGTGAGATTGTGATATTTAGACCGTCTGATTTTAAATAAATGAATATGATTAAATACAACGTCAAATTGTTTAATAAATTACTGCAGCCATTTCAATCTCAGTAGCCACATACTCCACGCCTAGAAAATTATTGTCTAAAATTTTAGACTAAATTCTATCTTTAGCTAAATTTATTTTTGTTATCGTGATATTCCAATCGGTTCAAAAAATTGCTTTATAGATTCATGGAATAATTAATAAATCTGGTCTAGAATATAAACCAAATTCATTAATTATTCGATTAATATAAAAACATATTTTTTGTATTTGATGAAGTAGTATTCTACTAAGAACATAAAAAGAAAGAGAAAAACGCTAATTACAAAACATATATGTAAGGGCAAGAAATTAATGGACTACAATTAAAACCAAATTAAATAGAATATAAGAATTGGAAAACAAATGAGAATGAACACAAACTCTGAACCTGTTGGTTGGTGGATACAAATCGGAGTGAGCTTCTCTTGAGCAATAGTTGTCACATATGCTTTTGTCTTGGTGTGTGCATATAACATGTTTATATGTGCTTTTATAGTTGCTTAAAGACTCAATGACTGTTGAACTGATGTGTGTTCTTCATGCCACAGCCACTCACTTTATTATTATTATTATTATTATCTTTCTGGTGTTTTAGAGGAAATTCATCTAGGTAATTCAGAGTTCGACTGTAAATTTAGTAAAATCTAACAAAAAATTATTTTTATAAAAAATTGAACTCAAAATTTTGCAAACGATTCATCTTACAAGGAACTCATTAATCACTTAAAATCAATTATTTGTTTGATGCCACTACCACTTTAATGTTTTTTTTAATCATGAAAGTGCTGCTTTTTTAACCAAAATATGAAGCGCTGCTTTTTAAACCAATATAGTATACTTCTTTTTTGCTTCAAAAAAAAAAAATAGTATACTTCTTTTTTGCTTCAAAAAAAAAAAATAGTATACTTCTTTTTTTTTTTATAATTAAACCAATATAGTATACTTTGTATAATTTTTATAAAATTATTTGCAATATTTTTATTATTTCTGATGGTAATATTTTTTGTCAAAAAAAATGTTTACACTTTATTTCCATATGCCAACAAATTAAAAAAGTGAAAAGAAAAAAAAAACATCTTTTTTCTCTAATTTTTTTCACTTTTGGGCTTTGCCCTCTTCATATACCCAAAACAAGGGTGCTATGCCCCTCAAAGAAAAATAAAGTTTGATTTAGTAAAAAATAATAATTTAAAGTTGACATGAATATGACACTATGAAAGCCGTAGAGACAATAATTATTATTTTCGTGTCAAATTATAAGTCGTTTCTGAAAGAAAAAAAATTGTATATTATAAGTCGCTTTATAATACTATTACTAATGAAACATTTAGTGTTATTTCCCCCAATTTTTTTTTTGACTAAGTGTTATTTCTCTTATTATACCCTTAATTGTTTATTATTCTCTTTCTTCTTTCAATTTTTCAATTAATCTTTTTCATAGATTAATGAAGAACAATTTTATAATTAAACTAACTTATAATTTCACTTTCTTATACAACATTAATTAGATTTCTTAATTTGTATAATATGATCAAAACGATTTGTAATTTGATATCAAGATAAGTAATTTATTACTACTAAGAAAAGACAATAATTAATTAATTTTGTATGACGTTGGTGCTGAGATTATAAAATGCGTCCCATTCTATAAAAATAAGGTTTTATAATCTATCACTTCATAATTTAGGGGCATTTACTCATCATATTTGTTCTCATTGATTAATAGATAAATATTCCAAAATTATAATTGGTAGAATAGACTCACCTAAAAAGGATTTTACTGAAAAAAGGATGTGTCACATTCTATAAAAAATTTTCCTAAAAATAACCAATATAATATTACTAACAATGTTATGAGATCAAGTGCTTAATAAGTTCTCCTTAGGACAAATTGTCCGAGAGAATTTGAGTTCAATTTCCGGTAAATATGATTTTTTATCAGACTTTATTTACCTCGTGGTCAAACTCATCGGAGAGTTAAAAAAAATGTTAATATGCATTATTAAAAAAAAAATTACAGTATTAAAAAATGTTAACATTTAATATAAAAAAATGTTAATATTTAAGTTAAACATTTCTTTTACGTTTGAACTGAGATCTCTTAATAATTGCGAACACACCTGAAGGTTAAAAAAAATCTTAATATGCATTATTAAAAATATGAACCAAACTGTCCCATGAGTTTGACTCAATTTGTTGGACATCGCATTATATATGCAGGGAACTGGTGTTCGAACCCGGGTCATTCCACTTATCCACTTTAAGGGTGGAATTTCAAGCCGCTAGGCTACTTGACCAAAAAAAATAAAAATGAACCAAACTGAAATAAATACAACCTGACCTTACTATGTTAGTCACATTAAGAGTTTAAACTTATTCAAATGCAAAAGAAGTGTGACTAACATAGGTTGTATTTCTCTTCTTAGCAGCCGCCAAGAACAAAAATACCCTGATTTTTCTTGTTTTTTTTTCTTGTTCATCCATTAGAGGGGGTTGATTTTGGATCAGTTTTGATCCAAAATCACCCCTCTTGATCTTTTTCAATTACGTTTTTACTTAAATAAGTGATTTTCACATATTTTTGAGTTCGTTTGAGTTTTTCGTCTTTGTGATTCATTTGTATTTCGTCATATCAATTGTAGGCTTAAAGATAAAACCGTTTTATGCTATTAACTCGGATGCTGTGATCTTGTTCGCATATTCATTTTTTTTTAGTTTTTAGTGATTTTGAATATGTAATGATTTTGATTGATGTAATTTACAAATTTGAATGAATGAATATTGTTGTTTCTTAGTAAAAAAAATATTGTTTTTGTTTGTAAAAAAGAACATAGGTTGTATTTATTTCATAGTTTGGTTCATAGAGAGAATAAGAAATAAATCATCTTTTATTTTTTTATTGGTGTAATAACCCATTAGTTTTTTCTATAGCATATAATAAAACTTTGATGTATTGTAAGAGTTGAGTATTCATTATAGGTCATATAATACAACTTTTGTTTATCAAAAAATAACTCATTTCATTTAGTTACAAAATTGAGAAAGAAACACAACAGTAAAAGGGAAAAAAAAACTAAAACAAAAATGTTTAGAAAAGGCAACAACACTTCTATGAGTCAATTACATAAAGAGAGCATATAAATAATCATGAGATAAAAGGTTATAGAAAACCATATTTGATTGATAGGTTAAAAAATTGACTTGAATGTGTACGTACAATTCAATTATAGCTATAAAAATATTAATATACATGAAATTTGAGATTTTTTATTTCTTTATAGTTTGTTTTTTACTCAAAAGGATATTCATCATTTCAATACTCAATAGACTACATTACATGCAAGTATAAATTCAACATCGCGAAAAATAAAAAGGATATATGAATCTGCGAAGAATATGATAAAATAAAAGTCACCGGAATGTACATGCTTCTGGATCTGCAACGATGATGTCCAAATCATCGATTGAATTTGCAATTGATTGAAGTGATGTCGATATTTCAATATGAACTAAATTAAACGAACACCGCAACAAGATAAGAAATCAAATGTCGTACCAATGACGACCAATGACAGAACGCCGCAGTCAGACGATGAAATCACAACAAAAGAAAGAAACTAAAAGGCTTAATCTATGTGAAAATCAGTGATTTAAATTAAAAAAACAAGAAAAAAGATGCAAAAGAATGATTTTAGGCCAAAATTGACCTAAAACCACCCCTCACCGAAGAAGGAAGAAGACGACTCAAACTAAAATTATTAGGGCCGGCTTGTTCAGAGAATTCTTTATAGTTAAAGTGTGTAAATTTAGTCATAAAATAAAATGACACTCATATTCAAAAAAAAAAAAAAAATTAAGGTGAACCTTCATTCATGAATTTTCCACTAATAATTGTACAATCATCTACCTGATATTTTGAGTGATCATGTTTTGTTGTTGTCCTACATGCTTTCATCTTTTTTATTTTTGTCCCTTTTTTTTCATTAAGTTCCATCAATCAGCCAATAATTCAATTTACGATTAACTTTTCTTTTTTATTGAGTCATGCTAATGCTAAACAGTGTTTCTGGAACATTTATTAACCACACTAAAAAACTTAATGAACAAAATTAATAGTTATAAGATAACTTTTTACAGTTTTGAGGCATGAAATTAATAATTTTCAGGATAAATTTTTTATATTAACATGCTTAATTAGTATCAGAGCACCGTTTAACATTTTCCTTTTTTATTTTATTATTTTTGTTGTTTACAAATCAACAAATGACCGAACCTATAACCTCATGCATAGTACCCAAATCTCCTACCATTAAACCAAACATACTAGCTCTATTTTATTATTATTATCCTTTGCTTGAGTTTTTTTTTTTGGTAGATATGCTTGAGTATATACTATTTTCATTGAAAGTAAAGTTGCAATTCCGTGTCTTTCCATTCTTGTTTTTTCTCCTAATATAAAGTTTATATATATATATATATATATATATAGTATTACTTCTAAGGGAGATCTTCTCATATTATTGCATAATATGAGTCAACTTCTTATTAAACGAACTATCTTTAATTGATGTCTTTTTTTTTTTTTTGAAAGAGTCATTGATATCTTTTTTTTCATGATACAAGACAATGTAATAGTGAAACAAACTATTGTGAGTTTAGATATAAAAAAATATATATATATATTGTGAGTTTTGACAGCAGTATAAAACTAATTTACAGAGTTGGTCAACAAATATCTATTAAACTCTTAAATGTATGGTAGGTTAAATGGATAATGACTTGATGAGCTGTGGAGATATAGAAATAAACTTTCATGTGATTAATATTTTGGGTCAAATTCATTTAATTTATATGAAATTTTTCTCTTTCCACCCTCCACATTTCTTTTATCCTCTAAAAACACGCTCAAAACTTCAGAAAACGTTCTTCCTAAAAAAAATTCAGTGTAAATTTCAGTACAATTTACACTAAAAGAAATTCGAAAAACGTTTTTCGAAATTTTTTGAGTGAAAAGAGAAATTTTGGGGGTGGGTAAAGAAACTATGGATGATCATCATTTAAGTGGGTTATAATTGGCCCATGGCCCAATTCATTGGTTCGTTGATGGAGCTCTTTATAACATGGCCCAAAAAAAAGGTGTTGGCTTGGGTCATTGATTGGAGAATGCTCCTCTCAAGGTCTCAAGTTCGATTCTTACTTGTGCCAATTTCGGTGGGATTGTCCAAACAGAGTAAAACTTTGACTTTAAATGGGCCCCCGCCAGTGAACGGTGGAATTGATCTCCTCGAATTAGTTGGTCTTAAGGTCGGATACCGAGTTTTCAAAAAAAATAAAAAAATCATTATACATGGCAATACATTCTACTTGTTAGATCAACAACCTGTAACAAAAGAGAAATAGAAAACAAAGAACCGCAAACAATAAACACATGATTTGATAACCAGCATTTATATCTTGTATGCTACACTTTCACATAGAAAGCTATTCATTCTAATTGTGTGTTAACATGAATGTCCAATGCTTATGTTCACATGACATGGCATATAATTTCAGAAACTAATAATATAATTGATGAATAATAAGAAGATATCAAACTCTGAGAAAATTCTAACAAAATCAACTAGTACTATAGACTATTTCAGTACTTAGGACGAAATACACCAATAACTTTAAGAAAATTGACAGCAGCAAATAAGAAAATAGCAACTCCAACAACAGTTGAACTGAGTCTCCAAGGATCGCGAAAATAAACCGATCTCAACATTCCCATATAATGCTTCCACCAGTTATTATAATGTTCATTCAGTTCCTTTACAACTTCGCCATAACAATTCGATGTCACCACAACACGTTTGCAAAGACCATTAACCAAAGTTGCTAATTCTGCATGACTCCCAAGTTCATGGTTAATGATTTCCGTATCAACCAACAATTCAACATCTTCATGTGTATGAATCAAAGAATCAATCAACGAAACATAGTTGCATATGAAAGGTTGGTCGGAATAGTGACATTGTTCGAACGCAATGAGGTTCCTAAGAACACATTCTGTTCCTTGGTCTACATTCAAATGCGGAATTTGTAACTTTGATTTGACAAATTTTAAACATGGTAAACAACCTAAGCACAAAAACCAGCTCAAAATCGGTGTCTTGGTAAAACTTATGTCACAATAGCTTCTACCTTGAACTTTCTCAAAGCTAATACCTGCTTCATTCAACTTTGTTGCTGTCCTTAGTACATATTCTGATCTAAAAGGCGTGAAATTTTTCGATGGATTCACACCCTTTTCTTGAATTTCTCTTGGAAGATAACTATATCTAATCAAATCAGTGAAGTGTTTGCAAGATTTACAATTCCGAATCATCTCATCTTTTGAGCTTAACTTTTGAGGATAATAATCGTCAAAGTAGTTAAAAGCAAGCTCAATAAAACTAACACAATTTTCCTTATCGCAACCATTATTGTTATCGCCTAATAAGACCCTTTTGTGCAATTCCTCGAAAACAACCATAGGAATCTGATTTTCAAGCAGCAACAAATCCCTTTGTGTGATTTTATAAATCCACGATGTCGTAAACATGTAATCATTTTTCTGTTCAGATTCATTACCTTTTCTCAAAAACAACTCCATAATGAAAACCGAGTCTAACAAAATCATTTCAACAAACTTATCATTTTTGCAAACATCGTGTTTGCAGTAAAAGTTACCGATATTTTCTCTGTTTTCTTCAAGAAAAGTTTTAAATTGTACCAAAGCCGAAGCTTGTTTATTCGATAAACGTTTCCAAAATGCATGAAAGTACCTTTGTTTCTGTTTCTCTTGATTTAGCTCTGAATTGTGACTGTGAAAAGGACCAATTGAGATAAACTTTGGTGTATAAGCATCTTCATTCAACTTCAAGAGATGATTAGGAACCTTGTAAATGCAACATTGATCATGTAACATAGGTTCAATCAATTCTGGAATGTTAATTATGTGCTGTATTTGTGGTTTTGTTTCAGAATCCATTGAAACACAAATTTCTCTTCTTCTTTTTTTACCTATAACAACATTAACACAAAAATAACATACATTAAATTACTAGCAATATATATTACTCTCTCCAGTTTCAAATATAAGCAAAAAATTGTTTTTCAGATTCATTGAATAATTAATGAATCTAATCTATAATGTAGATCAGATTCATTAATTATTCAATAAACCAGAAAAATAGTTTTTTTGCGTATATTTGAAACAAGAGGAAGTAGCTAATAACAAAATTTCACAGTTTAAACATTAAGCTCAACAGAAATAACAAGAACTATTAAAAAAAAAGTTTAAAATTTGAAGGATGAAATATCTGTCTCAATCATCTAAAAATAAACAACTGGAAAACGAAAAAAACAAATATTTCTTCCTATTTTGCCCCTATAACAGTAAAACAAAAAAAATACATTAAATTAAATTACTAACAATATATACTTCACAAAAAGATTCCACACTTTAAAAAATAAAGAAGCTCAACAAAAATAACAGAAATAAAAAAATAGGTTAAACTTTGAAGGTATAACTCTTAATCATCTAAAAAAACAACTTGAAACAAAAATTTCTCTTCCTATTTTGCCCTTTTAACAGTAACACAAAAAAGAACATACATTAAATTAAATTACTAGCAATATATTACCATATAACAAGATTTCATACTTTAAAAAATAAAGAAGCTCAACAAAAATAACAGAGAACTAAATCATATATGATATATACCTAAATCATATATAAATAAATAAATTGAAAAATGAAAACTAATAATGTAGAGTTATACGGAACTTACAAGTAGAGAAGAAATCAAAATGCAAAAAACAACTCAAAATTTTTGTTAGCACCAACAACTTTAGGTTTTGAGAGGAACAAAGACTTGTTGGTAGTAATAAAAAATTACCTTGAATGGTTACAAAGGGTTGAAAGGAACCAAACCTAACACTGTATTGATTTTGTTGCTATCTTTGTCTGTTTCTGTTTGTACTGTGTTCATATGCATGTGATGTGCAATATTGTGTTTTTTATTATATCATATATATCAAAAAATATATTCTTCTTTAATATTATTTGATTTGGAGATATTGTAGTAAAAAAAATTTAGGGATTATTTTTTTATTTATAAAGCAAATTTTGTTTTTTCAAAACTTCTTTTTCTTATGCCAATTTTGGTTTTGAAACTGGATCAGGCGAAAATTAATTTCAAATTTCCAATCTAAATCCAAGATTATACCGATAAAAAAAATTATTTAGAGGCTGTTTGAAGCAGTTTTTAAATACTTTTTTTTAAAAATTTAAATGAAAAAAAATACTTTTTACACTTTTGCATTAAAAAATATATTTTTTATACTTTATGAACATTGACTACACAAGTTCCTATTTTACTATATTAAATATCCTTAAATAGTGTCATAGTGCCCGGACCACTAGTCAGCATGTTCCTTATTTAGATTTGTGTCTTGCTAACGATTGCCCCCGGGGCACTCTTTAAACATTTCACTTAAAGAAATTTTTTATTTAAAAAGCTAAACACTACAACTTCCAATGCGTTGACTTTACGCATTTCCATAAAAATTCTATGAAAAACTTACTCCCTCCGGTCCTTATTACAAGGAAAATTTTACTTTTTAGATTCATAGAATGTTTGATGTATCTATACAAATATTGTATAGATACATCAAACATTCTATGAATCTAAAAAACAATCTTTTTCTTATAATAAGGACTAGAGGGAGTACTATTTAAAGTCTTAAAGAGTGTCGGTAACACTATTTAACATTTGTCTTTAGGTTTTAGTAGCTGGAAATCTTTTAAATTTAAACGAGTATATGTATCCACATTGTAAAACTCTCTCAAGATTTATTTGATACAAATTTATATTTAATTTTAGAAATTACATTCTAACCCTTATATAATTTTTTTAGAGAAAATAAAATATATACTGACAATGTAAAATTATGTGAATAATGCTATATATTTTTTTACATTCTCATATAATAGCAATTATGTATTCTGCTAAATTCCTCTATAATTCTACTTTAATTAAGTGCTAAAGTTACTCATTAATGAAAATTTATGAACTACAATGCATGTGTAGAAATCTTAATCACAATTTTTTTTTTGAGTTCTTTAGTAATTAGGTTTACGGGGTTTGTATTTTGTTTAGAGTTGATATGTAGGGTTTTTTTTTATTATTTAAAGTTGTATGATATTAATTTTATAATTTTAATGTAAAAATTTTAAAGGATGGAAGTTTCTAGTTTTGTAAGTCTTAGTGTCTGTATTAAGATTAATGAATGACAAAATGTCTTAAGTTGCTTCCTAGTTGAACTATTGTGTTACACTACCTCAAGAATATACTCCATCTGTCCCATTTTATAATATCTTCTTTGACTAAAATGCATTATTCACTTATCTTATTTTGACCATATTTTTTTAATAATATATAGATGTAAATATAAGCATATGAGATGTTGTTTGATTTGTCTCGATGTATTTTCAAAATATATAATTTTTACTAATATACAATTGAAGATAGGGTAAATAGTATTTTACCCCCCACAAAGTACGCGAGTTTTGGTTTACCACCCTGCAAAATTATTTTTTTGGATTACCCCCTGCAAAATGAAGATTCTTTCAATTACCCCCCTAAGTTGACAACTAGGACATGGAATATTCACTTTTGCTGACGTGGCATGTCTAGGTGGCATTTATTTTATTTTTTATTAATTTAAAAAAATTAAAAATTGATATTGCCACATCATAATTGTATTTAAAAAAATTTAAATTGACATATTTGTTAAAAATAAAATAAATTGACATTTTTAAAAAAAATAAAAATTGAAATTTTTTAAGAAAAATCAGAAAAAGATTTTAAATGACAATCTTTTTTTTAAATAATTGAATTTAAATTTTAAATTGACATTAAAAAAAAACAGAAAGTTGAAATTGGAAAAAAATGGAATTAAAAAACAAAATTAAATTGACATATTTGTTAAAAATAAAATAAATTGACATTTTTAAAAAAAATAAGAAAAAGATTTTAAATGACAATCTTTTTTTTAAATTGGCATTTTTTTTTTTAAGATTGCCATTTTTTTTAAATAATTGAATTTTAAAAATTCACATTTTTTTAAATAAAATAAGAAAATTGAAACCAAAAAAAAAAATTTCTTTTTTTTCTGATTTTTAAAATAAAATGTGAATTTTTAATTTTTTTTTTAAATACAATTATTATGTGGCAATATCAATTTTTAGTTTTTTTTTAAAGGGATAAATATGTTTCTGGTTCCTATAAATATTCCAAATTTTATTTTTAGTCCCTCTAAAAATTTTCTTCTACTTTTAGTCCCTCAAAAATTTTCAATTAACACTTTTAGTCCCTGATTTTAAATCAACTCATGTGTAGACTTCATATTTTTTAATGAAATTTTCAAGAAAAGTGTAGAATGTTTTAACAATCACTCACAAAAAAAATTAGATTTTTTTAACAAAACATGAATTAAATATGAATTTTTAAGCACCAAAAATATAAAAATTTATATTTAATTTATGCTTTGTTAAAAAATTCAAAAAAAAATTGGGAGAGATTCTTATAATATTTTAAACATTCATAAAAAAATTCAATCAAAAATATGAAGTTTATACATGAGTTGATTTAGAAGTAGGGACTAAAAGTG
Source organism: Trifolium subterraneum (assembly GCA_951799995.1). Taxonomy (NCBI): domain Eukaryota; kingdom Viridiplantae; phylum Streptophyta; class Magnoliopsida; order Fabales; family Fabaceae; genus Trifolium; species Trifolium subterraneum. The sequence continues at coordinate 67,772,270 of OX637462.1, read as the reverse complement.
TTAATTGAAAATTTTTAAGGGACTAAAAGTTGAAGAAAATTTTTAGAGGGACTAAAAACAAAACTTGAAATATTTATAGGGACCAGAAACATATTTATCCCTTTTTTAAATTAATAAAAAATAAAATAAACGCCACCTAGACATGTCACATCAGCAAAAGTGAATATTTCATGTCCTAGTTGTCAACATTGGGGGGTAATTGAAGGAATCTTCATTTTGCAGGGGATAACCCAAAAAAATAATTTTACAGGGGGGTAAACCAAAACTCGCATACTTTGCGGGGGGGTAAAACATCATTTACCCTTGAAGATATTAGCGATCAAAATTATACATACGTGCAGTCAATTGGTCTTATATTTTGGGACGGAGGGAGTATTTGATTAGAAAGTGAATGACTCATAGAATAAATTTGCAATTAATTATTTTTCCTCTTGATTAATAATTTGTTTATTTAAATATTATAATCACTTGATGACATATAAAATATAGAATTTCTACACTAAAGTAGGTTTATATGTATTCTCTGGTAATCGGTCTGCCAAATAGATGTACATATGTCCCATAACTCCAGTGCGAAAGCCACTTTTATATCTTGTTTCAATAGTCACAATTTCACCATCTTTAATCTTGATTGAACCTAATTCTGGATAATTTCCTAACATCCCGACAACATAGCCTTTCTCATTTCCTGGTTCCTTTCCTTTTCCATATGTTGGTTTTGAGGTATACAAAGTTCTTCCATCCTAAATTTATCAAAATATTATCATCTTTAGAAGTGATCAATGATGATTTAAAGTATACGACTTATTACCATAATATAAAAAAAAATGTATTGTTTAAGCAACACGACAAGCACACAAAGTTTAACGAAAACTGCCATAAAAATCATAAAGATTATATATAAATATAAGAAAATGATCGAGTTAACTATATATATTTAATGAACTTACTTGTCCGTATAAAGTTGCGTTGATAGCACCTGTATGCATATGAGCTGTGCCGTATATGAGATAACCACCTCTTTCCATTGGAATGCTTGCTTTTTCAATATGAGGAGCAGAATTCTTTCTACCATTATTTGGTGGGACTGTAAACTCTACCTGTAACCATCAAATTCAACATAAATATACATATAAATTATGTTTTAGAATTAATTAATGGAATACCACCTAAGAATACTGTCAAAAACTAAAAGACTTAATTAATAATAAAAAATTAAAATAAAAAAATTGTCTGAAGAATAAATTATTATTAATTAAAGTAGTGTTAGTGATTATTTTATAACTATTATCGAAGGGATTTGAACTTGTGCTCACAAGGTAAAACTATTACCACTACCTTGTCACTTTTATTACGCCTTGTTTGATCATGGATGAATATATCTTGGTTTTTCAATTTTATCTTTAAAATTACATTAGTAATTATATTATAAAAAATAAAATGAAATTAAACTAAGTAAAAATGTGAATTTAAAATATCACAAACAAAATTATTAAATAGGCTAATGCTACGGTGGACCACCTTCACAAGTGGTCCACCGTGGACAAGTGATCTACCGAATATGAATTTTACAAAATTCACTGTTGGATTGAAAGTTTATATCGTATAGATCATCCATAAGTTTTTTAAAATTTTTTGAAAATCATTTGATATGTTATTGAGACCCATCAAGATTTATGTTATTTAACAACCGTTAATCTTGACGTGTCTCAATAACATATCAAATGATTTTTAATTTTTCTAAATTTTTCTATAGATGATCTATATGATATAAACTTTCAATCCAACGGTGGATTTTGTAAAATTTGTATTCGATATAGTGTTATTCGTGACCGGTCCACCATAGACTACTTGATGAAGTGGTCCATATTAGAATTTACCTATTAAATAATGTTTTGTTTACCTGACAATCGTGAATAACTTGAGAACCATTTGTTCTAACTCGATCAGTTGAATCAAGTATATAAAATCTTACAGGAATTTGTTGTTGGTTCCAATCAACCCATGTTATTTTGTATCTCAGGGCAAGCTTTCTCGTAGGTGCTTCAAAATCCTTTTTTAATTTGCACTGTAAATTATCTTGGCAACAAAAGAGTCCTCCTTTATAACTTGAGCCCACTGGTTTGCCATCAATGCCAGACGTGGTGTTATAAAAATTCTTGGGCAAGTTGAAATGGTTACACCTGCATTCAGTACAACGTTTTCTATCTTTTGTGCCACGTGTATCAATGATCAAGAGATTTAGGAGCCACTTTTCTTGGTATCCAAATGGAATTTTTGAAGGGTTACCATGTTCTACAGCATAAGGACCAGGAATTTTTGATTTTATTCCTCGTGATTCACCTCCTAAACCCCAATAAAGTGGAAGAATATAACCATTACATGTTCCATCATTTCGAATGAAATTGGCACCTTCCATTGGATTCTTAGGGATTATTTTTGACATATTCCAATCTTTTGCTTGATATTTTATAGCAAACCATTGATGTAGGTATGCTTCATATAATGGTACTGAATTTCCTTCTTCGTCAATTAGTTCAGCATCAAAACTCTTTATTCCAACATGACCTTTTGGAAATTGAACATCAAAAAAAGTTTTAGCCGCGACTTTCCCGGGACCCACTTCAAACATTTCAGAAATAAAAGTAGCTGATTTTATATTTTTATTTTCAAATTCAGCTCCTGAATAAATTGCACATGTTGTGGTTGATAGCAACACTAGTATTGATGAAAAAAATATTACACCTTTACATATAAACCCCATGGTAGATTTTTTTCCTTTGTTCTAGTGATGAAGTTATATTTTGTGCAAATGAAGGTTGCTTTTGCTCCTTTTTATAACATAGAAAGGATTAACAACATGCAAATTTGGCATGAGTTGGTGCCAATTCATCCAAAATGTTGTTGAATGTCTGTCATGCTATTGGATATTTAAAGGTATTTTCTGTTTATAATAAGTGGCTTGAACAATCATATAACTATTTATGAATAATAATTAGTATTATAATATCATGTATCTTACACGATGTTGTTGTTCAGAAAAATATATACAAATATAAAGATTTAACATTAACATACCATCTCAAATATATATATATATATATATATATATATATATATATATATATAGAAGTCCAAATTTTGTGAGTGTTTCAAGTTAATAGAATATCAATGATAAGTTAAAATTTTGAAAGAAAAAAAAGACAACTCTAAATTTTTAGATCTAACGGTAAAAAGACAAATTTTAAATCTACCTTAATACCCTTAAAATGATAATCTTTCCTATATTTTGTTCACCACATAATATTCTCATTAATTGACAAGGCTATAAAAAATGGCTCGGTCCAAAAAATGTATTGGTCTGGTGGGCCGAACCATTAATCCATATTTTTAAAGAAAATTACTTTTCCGACCCCTGCCCATTTCTTTTTTACCCCCCCAAACTGACGTTTTTGCCCTCGGGGGGTATGAAACAAATTTGCCAAGAAAATTCGGTTTTTACGACGTAAAAACCGAAGCTTCGGCAACGGTTTTTAACCGTTGCCTTAGAACAAAAAAGCGTTGTCTTTAAGAGCTAACGCAACACTTCCTCAAAACAGTATTCATATGCATAACACGCAACGGTTTTAAAGTGTTATCTAAAGTGTTAGTTGAAATTCATGCATAGAACACTTTAGAGAACGCTTTAAAACCGTTGCGTGTTATGCATCTAGATACTGTTTTGAGGAAGTGTTGTGTTAGCTATTAAAGATAACGCTTTTTTGTTCTAAGGCAACGGTTAAAAACTGTTGCCGAAGCTTCGGTTTTTACAAATTTTTCATACCCCGAGGGCAAAAACGTCAGTTTGGGTGGTAAAAAAGAAATGGACAGGGGTCGGAAAAGCAATTTTCATTTTTAAATTGGGTCTAAAAAATGTAGTTCGAAATGCACTCAAGTCTTTTTAGTCCAAGTCCATATAAATATTGGGCCGGTCTAGCCCATTTAACTTTGGGCCGGCCCATTATAAACAAATTTACGTTATATTTATAAAAATAATTTCAATAAAAACATAATAACCTAACCGGTGTACCACTCAAATCCACCGTTAGATTTAAAAAGTGTGCATAATCTAATAATTTATAACCTCACCGAATCCAATTTCTCTCTCACTTGGTTCATTTTCTCTCTTTATCGCCTTCTCTCACAGTTCAATGATGAATTATATGCTTGGGAAAAGTATATATAATCAACAACAATACTATGAACAAGATTACAGATTATCTTCTGTCAAAAAAGAAAAAGATTACAAATTATCCTTCTTACTCAAAGCACATATTTATAGTTTTATCAAAAATAGAAACTGTCAATTCAATCACCAACGAAAGCCATTGTAGCAAGTTGGTCATTTAGAAGCACTAAATTGCAACGTTACACTGTGGAAAAAGATCAATTCAAGGATACCAACTATGGTGCAGGCGGTTGAGAGAGAAAGTGAGATTTTCCAAGGGAAAGAGAAAAGTTGATCTAGTGTGATTATTAATTATTAGATTGTGGACTTTTTAAATCTAACTGTGGATTTGAGTGGTACACCGGTGAAAGACTTAATAGAACCCTCACTTTAGAATCCACCGATAAATTATTATAAAAAATATAGGGTTAAATATGTTTTTGGTCCTTATAGTTTCGTCGAATTTTGTTTTTAGTCCCTGAAAAAAAATTTCACACTTTTTAGTCCCTGAAGTTTTTTCCATCAGTGTTTTTAGTCCCTACTTTTCATTCAACTTGTGCTAAACTCTTGCATATCATTCGAAATTTTAAATTTTTTTCTGCGGTCATGTTTAGTACATTATGTGAATCTCTCTTACAAAAGTTGAAATTTATTTAACAAGAGGTGAATTAAATATGAATTTTTTTAGTTTTTTGCATATAAAAATTCGTAAATAATTCATCTTATGTTAAAAAATTCTAAATTTTTATCGGAGATGTTCTTATAATATTATAAACATAAATACAAAAAATCATTTAAAAATGTAAAAGTATGCAAGATATACAAGAGTTTAATTAAAAGTAGGGACTAAAAATACTGACGGAAAAAACTTCAGGGACTAAAAAGTGCTAAAAAAATTTTCAGGGACTAAAAGCGAAATTCTACGAAACTAAAAGGACTAAAAACATATTTAACCGAAAAATATATTTAAATCTGTAAGTTTAATAATTAATACACATTTCGGTGAGGCCAATCCAGACCACCAGGCATGTACTCCGATCAGACTCAAAATCCAGTCAAAATAATAATACTAATAATGATAGAGTAGTAGTTTTATACCCATAAATATTAGTATATTGTATTGCGACAGGATCCAATTTCCACAACTTTCCAATAAAAAACAAAACAGACTCAAATTCATGTTTGTATTCAAGTGGATGCAACTTGCTCTTCAAAACAAATTATAATGTCACAGTGGCAGAGAACAACACAGAGAGCCTAACATCGTTATGAAAGGAAGCTCAATGAATTAGCCTATACTTCAAGCACAGGTAATTAACATTCACATATATCTTATCGTTATCCATATATTTCTTTTGTAGAATTACAAGTTCTTAATCTACTTTATTGTTTCAACTTCTCTCTCTTTTGGTAGATTGTATATGTATGAGAGTTTTTTTTATTATACCCTCTAGTCCTTAGGGGAAAGAGCTCCAGTAATTTAAAGTTCGACCGCGAGGCAAGTAAAGTCTAGCCAAGAATTGTTCTCGTAAGGAATCAAACTCGGATTCTTCTGAACAATTCATCCTAGGGAAAACTGATTAACTACTTGAGCCAATGTCTTGGTTATATCTGCAAATACATTTATGTTTTGTTTTCATCAAAAGAAAAATTGCAATGAAATGTTTAAGATTTGTGTAAAAAAGTAACAAGTGACTTGTTTTATTGACCAGGTTCTTCTTTGTTGACTTTTCAATGGCTTCTTCACCTATTAGTTACACTGAAATATTATCTGAAACAGAAGAAATTCATATAGAACACATAATTCATATTCCTAAAGAGATTAAGCTAGCAGTACTCCATGATATATGTTGTATTTACAAGGTTCCTCCCAATCTTAGAAAGTTGAATAATGGAGAGTCCTATACACCACAATTAATCTCAATTGGTCCTTTTCATTGCACCAATGAAGAATTGAAGCCAATGCATACACAAAAACAAAGGTATTTTCTTGCTTTTTGGGAAAGAGTAACAAATAAAAAAGCTTTGGTAAAATATAAAAAATTCCTCAAAGAAAGCATTGAAATGGTAAAGAATTTCTATTCTGAGTTTGATGTTAGAATCAATGATGATCAGTTTGTGGACATGATCATGTTAGATTCTGTCTTTATCTTAGAACTGTTTCTAAGAAAGTCAAAGGAATCTGATATGAAAGAGGATTACATGTTCAAAACATCATGGATTTGCAAGAGTATACAAAGAGATTTGTTACTTCTTGAAAATCAGCTTCCAATATTTCTCTTGAAACATTTACATGAAAAAGTTTTCAAGGAAAATGAAAGTCTCAATTTTCTTGAACTTGCATTTAACTACTTTGAAGATTACAATCCACAAAGATCAAACAAACATGAAAATGAAGAGATGTTAAAGAATTGTAAACCATGCAAACACTTCACTGATTTAATAAGATGTTTTTACCTTCCAAAAGAAGTTTATGACAAAGAGTGGTCGCTATCATCGGACCATTTCACTAAGGAAGATAAATGTTGTGTCCTTAAGACAGCAACAAAGTTGAATGAGGCAAGTATTAGCTTTGAGAAAGTTCATCAAAGAAGCTTATTAGAAATAAAGTTGGTCAAAGTTCAAATTCTCAATTGGTTTCTATGCTTTGGTTGTTCACCATTTTTGAAATTTTTGAAATCAAAGTTGCAAATTCCTCAATTCAAAGTAGACCAAACAACAGAATGTGTTCTTAGGAACCTTATTGCATTGGAGCAATGCCACTATTCAGAACAACCTTTCATATGCAACTATGTTTTTCTAATTGATTCTCTTATCAATACACAAGAGGATGTGGAAATTTTGGTTGATAAGGAAATCATTGTTCATGAACTTGGAAGCCATGTTGAATTGGCAACTATGATAAATGGTTTGTGCAAGAATGTTGTGGTAACATGCAATTATTATGAAAAAACATCGAAGAATTTGAATGATCATTACTATAACCGTTGGAAACGTTATATGGGAATGTTGAGATCAGTTTATTTTCGCGATCCTTGGAGATTCAGCTCAGTTGTTGTAGGTGTTGTTATCTTCATAGTTGCTATTGCCAATTTTCTTCATATAACTGGTTTATTATATTTTGGCTATTCAAGACACTAAATTATTGTATTTTTTTCTTCTGTTGTAACTTTCCACATTTCCTTGTATTGTTGTTCAGCTATTAATCAAGTCTTGTTCTCTTTTGTCTCAATTGCATTATTTTTACCATCACTTTTGGTTACCAATTTACTCTTAAAGTTGTTGCTTACTGTTTCTTGGGATACAATCAATGGAACAACATTTGGAAATGGGAGGGATCAGGATTCACTGTTGTAGCTGTTTCCCACAGTTATATATCAATCTCATCCATTGAATTCAGATCGGATGATCTAGATTAAATATACAGTTAAATGATGTTATCTGTTAATTCATATTAGACGGCTCATAGCTGTAACTGCTTAGGAAATCCATTTCCAAATGGGAGGGTCTTCAAAGAATTAAATTTTTCCTCTGGTTGGTGTCGCCGGATGTGACAGAAACAAATGAAAAGAGAAGTAGATTTCACATGTCCCCTTTGTATATTGTATTGCTGTCAAATCAGTATGGCAGCAGCTGAATGTCAATTTTGGCCGAGACACTACGCGTGCAGGAATCATTCCAAACTTGGTTTCACAAAAATATTAAACCAGATAGTAATCTGGGCAGATAACGAAGACATCTTTTATTCTGGACTACTATTTGGTGTATCTGGGTGAACCGTAACAACTAACCACCATATTTCTAAGGGAACGGGTTTGATGCGTGATCTGTGGTGCAGCAGGTCACTCTTTTATTATCTGAACTTTTATTGGCTGGGTAAAGGGCAACACTGATGGCGCGAGAATGGAAATTGAGAATTGAGCAGTGTATCAGTGGTGTTCATAGAGATGAATTTGGTTCGTGGATTGGAGGTTTCTTCCGTAACTTGTGGAGCTTTTCAGTGATAATGGCGGAGTTGTGGGGTATTTTGATACGTATTAATTTTGCAAAAAGCAGTGGAGTTGAAACAGATTCCGCGGTGAAAGTCTGGAAGTTCATCCTTGTGCCTCTATTGTTAACAATCTAATCAATGGCCTTATGATGACAAGCATGCAAGTTATGCTCTTTCTTTACATACAGGTATTCACCCACCGAGTTCAGTTAACATGTTATGGCACGATGTTCTATTGTTCTCAATGTTTATTCTAACCGTTACGTTGTAGCTTGGCCTAATGACCTTCATTGTATCAAAAAATAAATGAAATATAGTTGTTGCTTATCAAATGCACGCGTTATGTTCCTTGGTTTAATTATCTACTCTATTCCTTCATAATTTGAGGATATTTATCTATCAACTAATCAGAATAAGTCGCGTAAGTGGATTAGTACGTGAGACCCACAACTAACTAACTTTGTAATGAACTTTTGGATTTATATATTGTTTGTTCTCGTTCGTTGATGGTAAATACCCATGAATTATGAAGGCGTAGATTAGAAAAAATCTTTTAAAATTTTCATATCTCAACATTTTGGGATATAATTTGTCATAGTAAATAATTTAATAATAATATATAGTAATAATTTTAATATGAAAAAATATAAATATATTAATTGAATAAGATACCCTATAATCTCAAAATATACACATTAGATTCATTGCATTGATGATTAAAAAATAAATAAAAAAGTTAAAATCGATTTTTCTGGTTTTTTTCCAAACATGCTAAATTTTTTTTTTTTTTTTTGAGTAAAAAAATACTAAATAGTTTACTCCCATAAATATATTAATTGCATATAATACGATATCCTATAATTTCATAATACACATTAGATTCAATGTATTCAAGATTTTAAAAAATCTAAAATCCATTATTGTATTTTTTTTCAAACATGCTAAATTTTTAACTCACATAAACACCTTATCAATTTTGCTCACTTTCTCTATTCTCTCCAAATTATATCATTGCATTGCTAATTTCCTCTCTTTTTCCTCCAATATAAATACATGCTTCATTTTATTATATTTCTCACACTTCTTTCTTCATTTTTATATTGCATTCTCAATTTCGTCTTTCATTTCAACACAAAATATTAGGGTTGAGCAAACAAATCAGACCTGCGTGAACTCATGTGAACCGGAGGAAGGAAAAGTAAAATCCCCAATGTGCTTAGTATAAACCCAACTGCATACTTAACAAACATTAAGAACCGAAATTTGCTTTTTAGGTCTCCTATGTTGCTCTAAAGCCTCCCGACTTGACCAAATTATCCCTATTCAGTTTCAGAACTTACGTTTCGAAATGATTTTTTTTTTCAAAAGAAATTGTAATTTCGGAATGTAGGTGCCGAAATCTCTTTTTTTTTAACTTTTTATATTTTTCGGCACGTAAAATCCGAAATTAGTTCATTTTGGCACCTACGTACCAAACTTAACTAATTCTGACACGTAGGTGCGTGCCCAAATTAGTTAAGTTTGACATGTAGGTGCCAAAATGAATTAATTTCGGATTTTACGTGCCGAAATGGTTTTTTATTTTCAATGTTTTTTTATATTTCGGCAGTTACAGTCCGAAATTAACTAATTTCGGCACGTGGGTGCCGAAATTAAGCGTTTTCGAATTGTAACTGGCAAACCATCCAAAATCCAAAAAATTAGGGGTATTTTTGAGTTTTTGGGACGCTTAAAAGTACCATAGAGGGCTAAAAAGCAAATTTCTTAAGAACCATATATCCATTACCCAACACACTAAGGCCCAAAGTTGATCCGGTCCAATTAATTTTCTCATGTAAAACTTATCACTTATCTTCTTCTCTATTTCTTTTGTCTGAATTTGTTTCAATTTGCATCCCCTTCATCTTTTTTATCTTTCTTTTTGTTTCAACTGCAATGGTAAAATTATAAGATTTAGTGTTTGCTGCTTTATTTCAGTGTTTCTGTTGTTAAACATATCTTCTTCTCTTTGTTGGGTTACTTATTGAGTGACAATAATCGATTATTAGAAACGATTGTTAATATAAATTATGGTCCAAATTCCAATAATTAGTGTCTGAGCCGATTAGATACATTGTATGACTATTTGTGTAAATTGCATATGAATCCTAATAGATGTTTTGAGATTGATTGATGCCAAAACAAAATATAAAACAATACGAAGAAAAACACATTCCAACATACATCTATAGATTAAAACTTCCGATATGTCACTTCCTTCAAAACACAATGCAAAACATGTGTGACAGCCAGGTTCTACATTGTGTTTTGAAGGAAGTGACATCTCAGGAGTTTTAGTTCCATATATGTATGGTGGAATGTGATTTTCCTCGTATTGTTTTATATTTTGTTTTGGTATCAATCAATCTTCACACATCTATTATGATTCATATGCAATATACACACAAATAGCCCATCTTTGATTCATGGCTTATATTGTCTAAATTCCAATAATTTGTACCACAACCGATTTAGATACATTTTACGACTATTTGTATAAATGACATATGAACTATAATAGATGTTGATATCGATTGATGCTAAAATAATATGAGGAAAAACACATTCCAACATACATCTATGGAACTAAAACTTCTTAGATGTCACTTCCTTCCGCACCCTTACCAAGGTCATCAATGTTACTGACCTCAATGTTTGAAATAAGAATAGATACCACTATTCCAACTTTGGTATGGATTCTCTATTCCTAATTTATTTCTATTATTTTAATATAGAAATATAGAAATTAACATAGAAAATAGTGGGGGGGCAAGGAATAACAATTTTCCTATACCCATGCCTACCTTTCTTTAATGAAAGATGAAAAAAAAATCCAGCGGATTTCAAATTAATGCAAAATGCTGGTCGATTTGTAAAATGTTTAATATATTTTGCAGTCGCACAAAGCTATTCTTATCAGCCTCTACTTCTATGGAATCAATTCAAAATTGGTTGATTCCATAGAAGTAGAGGCTGATATGAATAGCTTTGTACGACTGTCAGGATCTGCATTGTGTTTTGAAGGAAGTGCTATATCAGGAGTTTTAGTTGAGATCTCTCATTGGACTTAACTGAATTGTCCAACCTATCACCGTCCATTCAAAGACAAAAGTTCAATCAAATAATTTATTAATAGGTGCTTAATAACAACGAACCATAATTTATATTAATAATAATTTTTGATAATAAACTATTATCAATTCATAAATTGATTACTTAAATAACTAACTAATCCAACACCCTTTTCTTAACAATTTTCTCTTCGTATTTTCCTTTTTGTTTCTTCTGTAATAATAAAATTAGTTCAATATTTCCGAGCTTGGGCTTCACCACGTAATACCTCTCCTTAAACCCCCGAACAGAATCTATGAACATCCTAAAAATTTTGCCCTGTTGATGCTTCAGGGATACCCAACCTTGTCTCCCCCTCGACATTTGCCTCTGAATCTTAAATATCCGAAAGAACAGAGGTAAAGTAGGCTCGATCGCTAGGTAGTAACACAAAAGCTCGAAGGCCTTGATGAAGGCAAACTCGTTCGGGTGAAGTTGCAAAGGGGCCAAATTTAGTCTATCAAATATCCCTACAGCGAGGTCGCTGAAGGGCATCCTAAATCCCAAATCCTTGAACGCGAATTCGTACATAGCGAACCCGCCCTCTTCCCCTCTACGGGCAGGAAGGCTTCCCAGTTCACAGATCCCCTTCGCCCCTCTCCTCGACAACGGAGTGTATGTTCGGATCCCCTCGTACAAACACCGAGGCTATTCCCCGCGGTTCAGGCGCAACCCAAGACATCTTCGGATTTGTTATTGTGTTGACTAGCCGATGGGCCTCCACTGGCTCCTCGTATCACCCATGATGTACCTGAAAAGCAGCGAAAGAAAGTGAATTCGACAATTCGATCAAATCCACCCTTCCACCGCAATTCAAGTGAAAGGGCGTAAAACAGGGCGAGGACGTTGTCCCCGACCAAAACCCTCATCAAAATGGCAAATTGAAACAAGTTAAAAAACGAGGAGCAATGGGAGTTCGAGGACACAATAATACATTTTGAACCTAAACGAAGTCGTGAAACGGGGAGAGGAGCTCTAAAAATAGTTCCCTGGGAACGCAAGAAAATTTCTTAAAGTTTAAACGGAGAGAAGGTCCCCGACACATATTTCCGGCGAATACAACTTCGTAAAGTTAAAACGGGGAGAAATTCCTCGACAAAAGTTCCCAACGAACTCAAAATTTCCTAAATGCTCGCCACACAAGCAGAAACGAAGGGACAAACTCTGTCCCCGGCACGAAACACAAATTCCCAGAAACGTCACTATTCATGTTCTTAAATGTTGATGAGTGTTCATCAATATCCATCAACGTTCCCCAAAACTTTTCCAGAAAACCTTTTTTTTTTATTTAAAATCTACAACAAGTGTTTAAAGGAGACGGTTGGCAGTGGCAAAACCACTACCAAACACCAAAACACACCTCAAAGTGTGGAAAGGCAGTGGCTTTTGCTAGTTGCAAAACCACCACCATCCACCAACACACGGTGGTTTTCATCTAAACAACCCCAATGCAAACCCAAAAGCCCAAGTTCAAAGGCATAAACAGTCCTAAAATGCAAAACGCAGAAATGGAGGAAAAACCAAATCAAAGCAAAATCAACAAAGAAAGTATGTTTTGATGAAGAAAAATCGAAGCTTTTAGGTAGGCAAAGTTTGAAACTTGAAAGAAATCCTTGAACTTGGAACTTTGAGGTGAGGCAGCAAGTAGCAGCAGCAAACGAAGGGAAAAGAAGAGGCACATGATACTCCCTCACTCCTATTTATAGCACTGGATCCAAGCAATTGTGTGTGGAACGAAGAGGCACACCTCTTCAATTATAACCGTTGATCAAATCCAACGGTTGTAATGTGAAGTCATCCAACGCATCTGATTGAATCTCAGTTGAAATGAAAAGACGCAGCAATCCAACGGTCCTTAGGCGTCCTCATAGAACGAGGCAATTATAGCCTATGCCCCTAGGTCATTATGACGCCTTTTCATAGCCCACACACATGGCAGTACCAGACGAAACGTCTGTCCTTTCACATCCCATCAACTAACCACGCGTCACGAGCAGGTCATGGGTGTAAATTTTCCCTATTACTAGCTACCGTCATTATCCCTATTACTAGCTACCGTCATTATCTCTATTACTATCATGATTATCCCTATTATCCCTAATGGCTTATGTCATTAAATGAGGGAAGGACATGTGTACACCAATAACAAGTGACAATTGTAGCATTTCTATTCCATTTGTCATACATGCATTTGACCATCTCTCTTTCTCTTCATCTATTTAAGGTGTGTCATTGTAGAAACTCGCACCACACACACCAAGTGACTATCGAATATAGTCGCTAACTTGGTCAAAATAAAAATCTCTTATAAATAACATTTCATGATATAGAGAGGCTCATAATTTTCTAAGTTTTATTTAGCTCTGTGCTATTGGCAAAACTTACACGTTTTTTTTATTCGGGCGTAGTCCCTAACTTTCTCAGAATAAAAATATCGTATAAAAATAATATTTTTCCAATAATAAGTGGACGAATTCAAGGGTGAGTATTATTTAGCCGCGCACCATTGTAAATTAGAAGTGACTATCGAACGTAGTCGTGAACTTCGCCAAAATAAAAATCTCTTATAAAAAATAACATTTTATGTTATAGAGATCCTCATAATTTTCTAAGTTTTATTTAGCTGCGCGCTATCGGCAAAACTTACACGTGAATATGATGAGACTCATTTATTTATCACCATTCCATTATTGGTCTTTGAATATGATGAGACTCATTCGCGTGTTAAATTTCATTAATGTATCACTTTGCTCATATAATCAGACAATATAACTTTATTAATAAGTATTTTAATATCAATATCCATGATTGACAACGTCCATGATTGACATATATATATGGCGTTCCATCGAACCCGTACAACGCACGGGGCGGCTACTAGTATAAATAAATTTAAAACAAAATTATTAGGGTTTAAATTTTTTGGGATATCTCAAACTCGCACAATAATTTGATTAAAATTTGACTTAGTATAATTTAATAATAATACTAATAATCTTATAATGATAAAAATATAAAGTTAATTCAATAAGAATCCTATAATCTCATAATAGACATTAGATTCACTATTGAATATAAAAGAAAATCTAAAATCTAAAATTCATATTTGTGTTTTTTTCAAACATGCTAAATTGTTAACTCCAATAAATAAATACATTAATTACATACGATATCCATAATATTTTTTTGTGGCGATGATACGATATCCTATAATCTTATATAATACACACTAGAGTAAATGTATTGAAGATTTAAAAATCTAAAATCCATTTCTGTATTTTAAGCACTTGCATTACAATTATTCTGGTTAAGAATATTGACTTTTAGGGAAAGCTTTCTTTAATTAGTCTTTCTATTAGTGTTGATTAATAGTTTGTTAGAGTTAGTTTCCAAACATAGCTCTATATAAGAGTCACCAATGTAATATTTTAAGCATCTTTTTCAATATGAATCACTTTGATTTTTACTATCTCGAAGACTTTCTAAACTCTTCTCCTTCCTAATCCCTTAACTATCAAAATCTTTAACAATTATTTTGGTGAAAAGAAAAACATATATATATATATATATATATAGAGGAGGGATCCATTGACTCCAAGAGTAAGTCTTCATTGACTTACTCCGCTTAATAACTCGATATCGACATTATATTACTTCAATCCAACCGTTGAATTCAAAGATCTCATTGAGTAGATCAACTTCACAAATTTTTATAAAAAATCAAAACCGTTTGATACTTTTTCTAATAACTTCAATTGAACGTACGAGAAACTTTTAAAAAAACCGTTGAATTTCAATAGTCTGAATACATAACTACATTTTTTGGATTTTTATAAAAATTTGTAGAGTTGATCTACTCAATGAGAACTTTGAATTCAATGGTTGGATTGAAGTAATATAATGCCGATATCGAGTTATTAAGCGGAGTAAGTCAATGGAGACTTACTCCTGGAGTCAACGGATCCCTCCTCATATATATATATGTGCAGAAATAATCAAACATCTAATTTAGTTGCATGATACAAAAGTTCTCATCCACAGTTAATCATCTCTAAAATATTTTGATTACTAAATCGTGACAAAATAGAGAATTTTTGGTAGTGTGACCAAAAGAAATCTTTAAAGTTGGAACAATAAGGCTTAGAAACTTATGTTTCTACGAAAGAAATCAAAGGTTTGTTTTTTTTACAGTAAAAGTAATCAAAGATTAACAAACAAGATTTATGTTAATCACCTGCAATGGAAAGTATAGGTTAATATAATTTCACTTCCTTTCAAAATGTTGTGAGGCTCTCTGTGTTGAGGTACTACCTTAACTTTGTTGTGCTGATAATTTATATATGTTTGTTTCACTACCACTGTGTGTAGCATTGTGATTAATGATTCGTTCGGTATAACAAGTGATTAATAAGCTCCACCAAAGGACGAATCTTTTGGTAGATTCAGAGTTCAAATTTTAGGCGGACCAATTCTTGGCTAGGACTTTTTTTTTGAATACTTTTACACAGACTTTACTCACCTCCCACCGAACTCTGAATCATTAAGGTCCCCTCACCCTAAGAAACATAGGGTTAAGTGGTTAACACAAGTATTACTAGAATTAGATTAGATCAAGGTTGTCAGAACCGGACCGGTCATCGAACCGGCGAGCTTACCGGTTCATGGTTCAAATGGTCGGACCGGGGTTCAACCGGGTCGAGCCGTTTTTAATTAAATATATTTTTTAATTAATATATAAAAATATATAAATAAAATATATATTAACAGTTAGAAATAGAATAGTCCCATAAACAGTTCATGATCTCAACAGTTTGAATAGAGTCCTATAATGTTTAGTTATTGGTGGATTGAGCAAGTTTCAGTATCAAAAACAACTATCAACATTAACCGTAGAAGTAAATTAAAAAAAAAAATAACAAATAATAACAATAAAGATCATAACAAGAAGAACAACAAAGATCATAACAAGAATACAAGGAAAAAAATCAGAACATAATCTTTCAAAAGATTCAAAAAAATAAAATAATAAAAGTATAAAACACACACTTGAGGAATAGAAGACATTGATGGACTTGGGAGAAGAAAATGGATGCAAAGGAGGAAAAGGGATGATCGTCGGCGCCGGAGCAAGATCAGGAAGGGGAAGGGTTGATAGCAAGTTCAAAGAAGGAGGAGGAGAGAAAACAGTGTACGTGAGTTTTTTTAGACTGAAGAAAACCTTTCCAATTCTTTCTTTCCAAGTTTCAATTTTTTTTTTTTATTTAACAAATATCAAAACGACGTCGTTTTGACATAATGTAAAAAAATAAAAAATAAATGGAACCGCCGAACCGCTTGAGCCGGCCAGTTCACCGGTTCAACCGGTTTTCTCCCGGTTCTTGTTCTGGCCGTTTTTGAGACCTAACCGGACCGCTAAGACCACCGTTTCTCAGTCCGGCCGGTCCGGTCCGGTTTTGACAACCTTGGATTAGATACAAAGAGTTGTTATGAAAAAGTATCTCAATTTTGAGTGTTTAACATAACCAGAAAAAAGTAATTATATGGATTTGGGCAACCTATATATGTTGAAGGATATTATTCTTTCATCAGCATCTCACATTGAGGACAAGTTTCCGGACAGTTCACCCCTTGTTGCGCTAATTCCTCACGTGTTGGTATGCATCTGCTCACTTGTTTCCACACGAAAACTTTAATCTTATGAGCCACTTTTGTCTTTCAGCCGATACAGATCAATCCAGTTCCCATGCACTCTCAGATGAGTTGAGTCTATAATAGATTCTATTATGTACACATTAATGCATCGTCTATCAGTTATTACATATTGTGGCATGCTCGCTCATCATAAACGCAGCCTGTCGAAAACACACATATACACACAGATGTGTGTGTGTGTGTGTAATGATTATGGATGTTTAGTTTGGACAATGACAATCAGCATAATGATTGTCATTTTCTTCGACATGTGTTGGTGTCAGACACTAACGACACCTGTGATTAAATTCGAATCACTATGTGCTTACATTGAATCAATAACATTTTTCACGCGTCAAGACATAGACTCACCTAAAATGAGTTAACCAAAAAACTTTTTGAAACGGCTAAATACATTGATAACACTCAAATATGAGCGCAAGACATACTGAACAAGAGCGCAGAGATATACAATGACAGTGCTCAAGCATAAAGCAAAAAGTAGAAGCAAAACCAAAAGAACAACAAAAAGGCAGCAGCACTAACTCCACCATTACTAAGTGCTGCAAAACCAGGACAGTACACAAAGCAAGCACCTACATCAGTCGAAAACTGGACCCAAACAAATGAAAAAAGACACAATTTGATACAAGCACCATTGGACTAAAGCCATGGCAGCAAGCCTCTTGTACCAGTAGCGTAGCACAGCAAAACCAGACAACAGATCGATACAAAAACACGTGCGAAGCAAAACTACTGACACTATCGTAGCTGCAGCGCAAAACAGAACCAAAACCAGTGGAGCTTAGTCAGCAAAAAGTAATTATATGGATTTGGGCTACCTATGTTCAAGGATTTTATTCTTGTTCCAAGGTGTGAATGACCCTCCATTATTCTCCAACGGCTCCTCTTTGAGTCCTATATGTATGCCTTTTCATAACTCACAATTTAGACGATGAGGGTCTTTGGGCGTGACAACCTAGTTCGCTTACCTAAAAGATTCTTTGATACCCGCTATTCTCTTAACTTATCTTTTCAAAACTCGCAAAGGTGCACCTTTTTTCCACCTAAAATCCTCTCACTTTTTGCTCTATTACTCACTGGAGTGTCAGAGTGCTTACAAATACTCATCTCGACAGAAAACTACTCCAGTCCGACCAACTATCTCGATCGTTCAAATCAATAAATGTACTATGTCATAATTAGAAAATGAAATCAATAGTAATGGTAAAAGTAATGCAATTGAAACAATACAGTACAAGATTCATTATTAGTTGAACAACAATACAAGAAAATGAGAAAGATTACAAGAGAAAAAACACAACAATCTAGTATCTTGGACGATATACACCAGTAATACGAAGAAAATTGACAATAGCAACTGTGAAGATAACAACACCTACAACAACCGAGCTGAATCTCCAAGGATCGCGAAAATAAACTGATCTTAACACACCCATATAATTCTTCCAACTATTATAGTAATGAGCATTCAATTTCTTTGTGGTTTTTCCATAATAATTGCATGTTACCACAACATTCTTGCACAAACCATTTATCATAGTTGCCAATTCAACATGGCTTCCAAGTTCATGAACAATGATTTCCTTATCAACCAAAATTTCAACATCCTCTTGTGTATTGATAAGAGCATCAATTAAAGAAACATAGTTGCATATAAAAGGTTGATCTGAATAATGACATTGTTCTAATGCAATTAGGTTCCTAAGAATACATTCTTTGTTTTGACTTACTTTGAATTGAGACATTAACAACTTAGATTTAACAAATCTGAAACATGGTAAACAACCTAAGCATAGAAACCAATTGAGAACTTGAACTTTGTCGAACTTTATTTCTAATAAGCTTTTCTGATTAACTTTCTCAAAACTAACTCCTGCATCATGCAACATTTTCGCCGTCTTAAGGATACATTTATCTTCACTATTAACATTAGTGAAATGCACCGATCGATCCCACTTTTCGTCATGAACTTCTTTCGGAAGATAAAAACATCTTATCAAATCAGTGAAGTGTTTGCATGATTTACAATTCTTTAACATCTCTTCATTTTGATGTTTGTTTGATCTTTGTGGATTGAAATTTTCAAAGTAGTTAAATGCAAGCTCAAGAAAATTGAAACCATTATTATTATCCTTGAAAACTTTTTGATATAATTGTTCCAAAACAAAAATTGGAAGCTGATTTTCAAGAAGTAATAAATCTCTTTGTATAGCCTTGCAAATCCATGATGTTGTGAACATGTAATCTTTGTCTCTTTCAGATTCCTTTGACTTTCTTAGAAACAGTTCTAAGATGAAAACAGAATCTAACATGATCATGTCTACAAACTGATTATCATCAATTTTTTCATCAAACTCAGAATAGAAATTCTTTATCATTTCAATGTTTTCTTTATCTTTGAGGAAGTTTTTATATTTGACCAAAGACTTTTTATTTGTTACTCTTTTCCAAAAAGCATGAAAATACCTTTGTTTTTGTGTATGCATTGGCTTCAATTCTTCATTGGTGTGATGAAATGGACCAATTGAGATTAATTGTGGTGTATAAGACTCTCCATTATTCAACTTTCTAAGATTTGGAGGAACCTTGTAAATGCAACAGATCTCATGAAGTGCTGGCTTAATCTCTTTAGGAATGTTAATTATGTGTTGTATATGAAGTTCTTCTGTTTCAGGTAATATTGCAGTGTAACTAATAGGTGAAGAAGCCATTGAAAAGTCAACACAAAGAAGAACCTGGTCAATACAACAAAGTTACTTGTTATTATTATTGACACAAATCTAAGAATAACAAGATTTAAGTGAATGTTAATTACCTGTGCTTGAAAGTATAGGCTAATTCATTGAACTTCTTCCTTTCATAATGATGTGAGGCTCTCTCTATTACTGTGACATTAATTTGTATTTTTATTCTTAGTTTCTTCCCACTTTCTATGTATTTTCTTAAGTCCTTAAATCTTGCTTGCCATTTTTTATTGTTTTCAAGATCAACTTGCATCCATTTGTTTTCTCACCACATGTGTATATATTATTCAGTATGCAAGGGATATTTAAACATCAATATTTGACTTTGGATTTTGAGTCTTTATTTTTCAAGAGTTGTTGTGTAGTAGAATTAGTATTATTTTATTGGAAAATGTTTGGTAGACATCCTAGAGAGATGTGATATTTGGAAGAGAGAAATAAATATAAAATGATGTGTTGAATTAGGGATCTGGACCCTCTCCAATTTTTTGTTGAATTAGGGATTAGTGTGAGAGAATGAGAGATCCTTGGATGTAAAATGAATGAAAAATAGAAAAGCTCTTAGTTGCATGAGTCACCTAGTGACAAAAAGTTTTTTTTTTCACCACCAGTATAATCTAGTTCGGAGGTCAGTTCTGACATCAGGTGGTTCCAATCCCTCCCGACCAAGTTCACCGCCAATCACCACTAAACCAACTAATAATCGGTGACAAGAAGATATTCTAAAACTCCAATATTTGACTAATTGCAAGCCTTATTTATGAAGAGGAATTAAATTAAGTTGACAAAATAGATATAAAGCATATCAATCAAGTCTGAATAAATACTCTTAAAAACGCACAGTGGGTATTCAAGACTGCAAATCAACCTCTGATACAAAAGATTTAATTTTAAATTAAAGATCTTTCCAATTACTCCCTCCGTCTCATTTTCATTGCCACATTTAATTATATTACACTATTCACACATATTATTTTGACCATATTTTTCTACTAATAAATAAAAATAAATATTAGCATATAAGATGTTGTTGGATTCGTCTCGATGAGTATTTTTAAAATATCAAATTTTTATAATTTTACCTATAATACAATTAAAAATATTAATCGTCAAAGTTAGGTATCGACATGTGTGAAACAATCAACTATGTCAATCAATTTGGGACGGAGGGAGTAGTTTTTTTTGTTTACTAGGGGCTTTTTCCAATTAGTATTTATGGGCACTAATTAAGAGCTAAATCAAATTTAGATTTAAAATTAATTTTATTTGAGAATATCTAAATATGGATCTGGATTATACCAAGGTTTTAGACTTTTAGTCAATGCAAATAATAATAATAATAATAATAATCTATACTAATAGATAAAGATGATACATGAGTTTGGACTGACTTTTTCTCTTTCCATAATTGCCCTTAACTTCTACTTTTTTGACTAAAATAACAAAATAGTAACTGTATAATGTCAACAATACCCTTTTGTTTTTTGACATAAGTTAGACACACTGTCTGGCCCGCTAGTAATAATAATAATAATTGACTCAACTTATTTTTTTTACAAAAAGATTAGATACTACTAAGGGAAAGGCAAATTCTTAGTTCTCTGTGCCAACTAATTCGAAGTACGGGTGAGTACCAGTTCAGGTTTGAATTCAAACTCTTAAATCGATCAAACCGTTAGATAGTTTATGCCGGTTTTGTTGGTTTATGGGTTGAATTGGTTTCAGTTTGGTTTATGCAGTTTGGGCCACTAGTGGCCCATTTTATCTTTTGGGCCAAATATTTTTTTCCAATTGTTTTCTATTTTTGCTCTTAAGCCCTCCAAAATTCCACTTCTATCCTTAAATACAATTTTGAAGTTACGTTTCGAACTATGTACTTTGGTTCAAAAGTTATCTTCAAATCTTAATTTCAAAAGTTATCTTCCCAACCGAGTTAGGAAAAGATTGGAATGGAATGAGTCAATTAGAGATTAAAACTAGCTGGGGTCGGATTTGGTTTGCATGGGTCAGGGTATTATTTTTGGGCTTGACATCTTAGATTGATAGCTTCGTAGTAATAAATAATAATAATAATAATATGTTCGGTTTGGGTTTCAACGAACACAAACCATCCCAATTGAATTTGTCCATTAATTTAGACATTTGATTTAGGTTCAACCTAAAATTTTAATATGGTATTGAAGTCTTTTCCAAAATCAATTGGATCACATGCTAATTAGATTTCTGTTATTAAGTCACATACTATTTATATTCACACATCAAACTCAATAATATTAAACACAATTTTTTTTATAAAAATGAGTTAAGTTAACCCAAAATGTTAATACTTGAGCCCCTGCCAAAGTTCTTAATCTTATTTGGAGAATTAGCCACTTTTTTTCATTTTGAGAAACTCTTTATTTGGGGACACAATACAAATCATAAGATGGCCAGATAGATACAGATATGCAGTAATGCACATACATACAGCTGTAAGTAAATGAAATCTTATTAGCTTTTTTTTTTTACTTAAAAAAATCTTATTAGCTAATATATCCTATACATGCTAGTGGTAAAGATTTTATATATTACCCAAAAAAAATGATATCAAAAATATGTATTAGTATGTTACTGTAATATTCTCACTAGTTACCTATTTATTCAATGCATAAATGTACAAACATTAAATGAAATCTTACAGTCAAAAATAATAACATTAAATGAAATCTTATTAGCTAACATAACATATATATGCTATTGCTAGTGGTAAAGATTTTATATATTACCAAAAACAAAGATTTGATATCAAAAATATGTATTTCTAGTATGTTACTGTAATATTCTCACTAGTTACCTTTTTTTTTAAGCAACACTAGTTACCTATTTATAGTATTTATTCAAAGCATAAATGTACAACATTAAAACCATTCAAAAAAAAATGTACAACATTAAATGAAATCTTACTTTTTTTTGAGGTAAAATGAAATCTTACTAGCTAATATGCTGGTGGTAAGATTTATGAAAATGTTATAAAAAAAAAAACAAAGATTTACGAAAAGAAATATATTATGTTTTTTTTTACTAAAAATATATTATGTTAAGTGTAATATTTTTACCTGTTCAATGAGGGCACTCTTTTAAGCCTTATGTCTTGTTCTATTCTATTTTTTGGAAGCACCAAATATGGAACAAAAACACATAATATGTTTGATTCTATCTTAACTTATTTGCCTTAAGCTATCTAAAGCACAATGCTTCAAGCACTTTGGTTTTATAAAGACAAACATAAACAATTAAAGCATGGTCTTAGATAGATTTTGTAATTGAATGCAAAATACAAATTCCAAATAGGCTAGTAAAACACTTAGGTTTTACTAAAATATGAACATAGAAGACATTTAAACCATACACTCAGATATTTAACGGACATACTCGATCATATTATATATTTTTATTCAAGCTCAAGATTTTATAAATCCAAAGAGAAAATTAGCATTTAAATATAGAATTTTATCGAGTATGTCCGTTATCAAATAAAGAATATAATCCTATTAAAAATTTACTTATTATCAACCAATATCATTAATACATTCAATAAACTAATAACTATTATTATCACCCAGCTAAAACGAAACCTAAAACCATAAATGATTGTCATTAGAATCAACGGTAGAATAAAACGTAGATAAAAATCGATACTTCCACAATTATTTGTGAAACCAACAAAAAATGTCATTAAACCAATAGTTCCGCAATTATTCGATAAACCAATCGAAAAACATTAACCGCGAGAAGTTATAACAAGAAACTAGCTAGAATACTTTAACAGTTCAACAATTTATTAAATACCCCAATCCACAAATTTTGGGCACACAAACAAGACACATTTTATTCATCTTCAAAAGTCATCCATAATTCCAAGAAACACTCCAAGCCCCAAGCTAGCAACTGGAACCCCTAACTCTGCAACAAACATAAAGAATTTTAAGTACATGAAATCAAAGCACAAAGGAATATTTAATCGTAGCCAAGTATATTCCAAACATATGAAAAAAACTAAAAAAAAAAAAAAAAAAGTGAAAATAAGGTTAAAGAAAAACCTTTAATGGTGTGCATTATCATTAACACGGTACCGCTCGGGTGTTATGTTGGTTAAATGCATGCCTGGAAAAATATCCTATAAAACACAAGTCAACAAAAAAATCTGCATTAGCATTCTAAAAAAAACCTAAAAATTATCACAATATAGTATTCAATATTGAAGAAAAAATAACAAACAAAAAAAAACAACATTATGGTCCATGAAAATTGAAAACAACACCTTAGTAAGAGATATCAAAATAAATATTTAAGAGTGAGAAAATTACATCAAGGTTTTTCTGCACGGCCTTCGATCTTCTAATAGGTTTTTTAGGAGGCTTTTCTCCGGTCATTAAAATGAAGTCATGTTCAATCTCTTCCTTAGTAAGAGATATCACCAACTCGCGCTTGTCCATCAAGGGTCTTTCCACCTTAGGCTGCGGTCGACTCTTTGCAGCAGATCGGGGCTTGCTTACCCTCGTCGGTGTCGCACTCTTCCTTGATCTTCCGCCTCCGCCACCTCCATTGTTTCCTTGTTTCTCAGGGTTCACCCGCGGCTTTCTGGGCCTCAAATTCCACGTTTTGACGAATTGAGTGTTTGATTCTTCATCTGAACATTCAGTCCCCACTTCATCTTCCACTTCTATGTCACCTTCTCCATCATTGTTGTTCTCGCTAGAACCTTTAGCCTTCACTGGAGATCCAATAGAGACTTTCGATTTTCCCTTCTGAATCAGATCCAATTGATTTTGGTTTTTGTCAACCACTTCTTTTTCACTTATTGGCTCGGCTGAATCCAACGCCAAATTGCAAAGCTCAAAAATTTTCTCAACCTGGATGGAATCGGAGTTAATGCCTCCATTCTCAGTCCGATTTGGGGAGGAATAATGGCCCGGCACAAAACTAATTTTGGTTTTCTTGGCCTCACTTTTTGGCTTGATTGGATCCAAAGCTAAAGCGTGAAACTCGAAGCCACTAATTTTGTTGTTCTCAACCCAATTCGAACTAGGGTTAATGTTTTTATCCTCAACCTGGTTTGAGGAGGATTTATGACCCGACATATGTCTAATAACAGCTTTCTCACCCTCACTTACTGGCTTAGCTGGATCTAACGCCAAAGAGAGAAACTCGAAGCCACTAGTTTCATTCTTCTTAACCCTATTCGAGCTAGGGTTAGTGTCTCTATTCTTAACTACATTTGGGGAGGAACCTAGACCCAGTACAAGACTAATGTCCTTTTCCTCAGTCTCATTTACAAGCTCGACTGGATCCATCCGCAAAGCGTGAAACTCAAAGCCACGAATTTCATTTTTTTCAACATAATTCAAATCAAGGTTAATGCCTTTGTTCTCAAGTCTGTTCAAATTGGAGTTAATGCTTCTATTCTCATCACGGTTCGAGGAGGAACTATGACCCAGAACAAGAACATTTTTATTTTCATCTCTTAGGATCGAAGACGATCCTAATTGCAAAAAAGAATTGTTTTTGGCTTGGTCACGGTTCAAGTTTGAACCTAATTGCAAAAGAGAGCTAATTGTATTTTCATTTTGGTTTGTCTCGGAACCAAAACGGAAAAATGTATTGCGATTTAGGTGGGTCTCCGAGAGGCTTGGATATGGGCCTAAGCCTAACTGGAGAATTGGCCTAGTTAAGTTCTCCACTTGGTTTGAAGATGATCCCACGTGTTGTATTGGGTTCGTTCCATCATAGTTAGGGAAAAGACTTGGATGGTTTCCAGTCCATCCAAAATTGTTTGGTGTGGTCAAGTTATGGCTAAAGGTTGGAATATGGTAAAATGGAGTGGATGTCACCATTGCTTGTGATAATGACGATGGTGCTGGAGGGTTTATTGGTGTGGTGGGATTCATAGGTGGTGTAGGGTTGTTTGATTCTGAATTAAGCACCATGTTTTGAGACAAAATGAAAGGAGAAACTGAGAATTCAGTAAAGTAATTAAATAAATGAGAGGGGAAGTGTGAGAAATATAATGAAATGAAGCATAATATATATAGGAACACAAGAGAAAATGGGTAAACCTAGAGTGTTTGTAAGAGTAAAGTATCTTGCATGTTTGTAAAAAATACAAAAATAGATTTTTTATTTTTTATTTTTTATTTAATTTCTAATCTTCGATACATTGAATCTATCTATATTATGATTGTAGGATCATGAATGTAATTAATGTACTGTTTATATTTTCTTTATATAAAACGATTATTATCATTCTTAAATTATTTACTTTGACTAACTTTTATTAAATTGCTAAATTTTATGTCATTTTAAGACATATCTTTTTTTGGTCAAAAAAAAAAAATCTTTTTATAAGATATATCTTAAAAAGTTTAAACCTCAATAACATATTCCTTCATTCTTAAGTTATGGTGATATATATTGATGATTGTGTTTATATATGTCTATAATACTCCATTTGTCTCACAATACCTGTTGTTTTTTACAAATTCACGCATATTAAAAAAAGATAATAAACGCAAAAAATGAATGATAATTTTACTAAATTATTTCTATAATAATAATAATAATAATCTATTGGTGTATTCTAATCATCATAAATATAAAATTAAGAACAATAACTTGAGAATAATGCATATCTATATCTACCTATCTATAATATTAATTAGAAGGTGTGAGAAAGCAAACAACATTACATTCGAAACTTAAAATGACACATCAAAAAAAGTTATCCAAAGATACACTAATCCAAAGATAACTTAAAATGACATTCATTTGAGATGTTTATGCACATGAATGCATATCTATCTATGTATAATTTTAAAAATGACACTATTTAGATTAACAAAAACGTTAACAGATGTACCTTAATGGCACATGTTAAGAAGAAAAATTTAAAATATATTTAATTATTTTTCAGACATATTTAAAACACATAAAGTTTATTAGCTTAACACGTATAGTTTTAAAATATATAAAGTATTTAATTATATTTTAGACATATTTAAAACATATAAAGTTAATTTACAAAATGTTGCTGAAGGATTAAATATTTAAAATTTAGATTATTGGGTTGATAAAAAAGAAAGAAGACTATACCCATGTGTAAATCTTTCATCCCTACCAAATCCTTTTTGGTTTGTATCGATCTATTTATTTATCTTTATAGATATAATAACAATGAATTTTTTAAGTGTAGAGATACATTGATTTCAAAAGTAATTAACCAGTAATCAAAAGAAAAGTAATTAACTTTAAGATTTTGTCAAAAAAAAGTAATTTTAAGATGAATTACTCCGCTTAATAACTTTTTAATGAGTTACTCCACTTTACAATTTTTTTTTTTACAACGAAACTGAAGATCAAATTCGGGATCTTTAGCTTACTATCTAAACCCCTCATCAGTAGACCAAAACTAGTGATTTTTTTTACCACTTAATAATATATTATTAACACTGAATTTTACCAATCTATCGTCAAATTAAAATTTCTTATTGAGTCAATCAACTCCAAGTTTTTATAAAATTTTACAACTATTAAAATTAAATTTGAGTATAAGTTTCAATATTGTGGAATAGCCATGTGTCAATCTATATGAATAAATAAATAAATTATGATTTTTTAATAAATAAAATATTAAATTTAATGTATTTTAATATTAACATAAATTTATTTAAATTAGCAAGTTACAAACTTTAAAAAAAAAATGGGAAAGTATAAAATTTTCCTCCCTCGTTTCAAATTACTTGTCATTTTAGAGAAAAAAAACAAGAAATTAAGAAAGTGTATTTTTGCATCTTACTTTCCTATAATACCCTTATTTTATTTTTTGGAATATAGGAGTATTATGTACAAAAAAAAATAGGAAAAAAACAAAAACAATACAAAAATTATATGAAGTTTAGTAAAAAAAAAAGATACAATAAAAAGATTATATAAAATTTAGTCAATAAAAAAAATTAGGAAGAAGGGTATAATAGACAAAATATAACCTTAAATTATCAAAACGACAAGTAATTTGAAATCATAGTTTATTTAGAAATGTCCTTACCTTACCTTGGACAAGGTCAAACTTTATTCTTACTTATGGCTGAAGACAACAAACATTAATCTAGTTTCAAACTATTATGGTTGGTGGTCGAGCCCGTTTACTTGTATGGCTATTGACTAGCTCTATTATTCATGTTGTTACTCCGATTGACGTTTTATAAACTCTTGTATCTTTTTGACATACCTTGTATGTTGAGGAGACTAATTGATTGGTTAATATATATCTCATTAACTATTACATATAAAAGTTCTATTACATATATATTTTATACGATATAATATTAAAATTTCTTACTTATGTTTTGAAATTTAATATAAAATTATTTTGATTGTAATTGACTAATTTCAACCTATTTTTTTGCAAAACAAAGAGTATATAGACATCATGGGACAAAAAAGACTTCACTTCATCATTTGCTTATATCTCCTAAATATATTAAATGAAAAAATATATATTTAATTGGGGGGACATAAACCAAACCATCAGCGAGTCCGCACAAAAGTGTAGGATAACTCAAATAATTGAAACAGATTCAACTTCTAGTTATTCTTAACGGATACTAATTAGAAGTCTACAATCTAATGAATGGACCAATCATCAACGTGCAATCAATCCAAGAACCAACAATTGGGGGCACATAAACCAAACCAGTGAGTCCACACAAAAGTGTAGGACAACTCAAATAATTAAAACAGATCCAACTTCTAGTTAATACTAACGAACACTAATTAGAAATCTACAATCTAATGAATGAAGCAATCGTCAACATGGAATTGATCCAATAACCAACAACTTCCTACAATGTACAACAAGTAAAATAACTTTTTCAAGTCAAGCATTCCAACATCCAATGACGAGGATATCAAATCAGTCTAGCAAATATGTGACAAGGACTGATATGGATAATAGATGACACTTACACATAACTCAAAACCCTTGAAACCTGCAGAATTCAACAAATTTAAAAACATTAGGGATCCAAAGAGAAAGGGCATGAATCGATACATATTCAGTCCTCCGGAGTCCAGAGTACACAGAGGATTTATTCAACAGTCATCTCCGACAAGCCTTGCACGCGAGACCAGAACTCAGCATAACCACCACCGGACGACAACGACCGGTGGTGGCATAACAACGAAACTAGTCGGCCACCAAAATGCCGACAAGCCACTGAAACGATAGAAGGCCACCGAACCAGCAAACATATCATAGAGCACACAAGGAACAACTCCAATTTCAAGAAAATCGACCCTACGTCGAAGGCTTGGGTTGAAGATAGCCCCAAGGGTTGAGATCCCATTTGGGTTAGAGGGTGGTGCAACAGAGAGACAATCACACACCAACCTTAGCGGCTACATCTTGGTGGAGGAAGTGTGCTTGACGACGTGAGGAACATAAGTTACAGAGGACGTCGTTGTATCGATTGATACTGGCTAAGCTTTTAAATATAATTATTATTATTATATCAGCATTATTATTATTATTATCAAATATTATTTTATTTTAGTTTTATAACCTCAAATATTATATTATTAAAATATGTATTGTTATAAAATTAATAATAATAATAATAATACAACTAAGAGAAGAAAAAAAAATACACATAAAACCAACTTCACTGCCCCAAAACAAGAAATACATGCAACACTATGAACACCAAAACATACAAAACTCACTTCACACATCAAAACTAATAATGATCATCAATAACAAGACAACCAAGATGATGAACCCACAATTGATTTAATAAGATTATTCTTGTGGAAAGTTTATTATGCAATAGTCTCCAAGTAATAATGTCACAAAGAACTACTTGATCTTGAAGTATCATACATTCATACCTTAGTGCAAATGGAGCGCTAATGTATCTTACTAATTATACATGTTCTGATATATCATTTTAAGTCAATCTATATTAGCAAGAAATAACTATTTGCCTACGTGAAGATATTGGAAGAAAGTCAAACATATACTTCGTCCTAAAATAATTGTCAGTTTGATTATGTATACTACTCAGCTTAATTTATTATGCATATTCTACTAAATATATGTTAAAAATTTGGTTCTACTAATCATGTTAGCACATAAGAAGCAGCATATATAGGTTTAATATAATTGCATGAAGTGATGATAATTTCCTGCTTGCTTATAGCAAATTTCCTCTCATTTGATTTTCTTCAAATAGAAGTTAAACATAAAGTGTCTTAGAAAACCATAGACAAAGCTTACACAAGAAAGCAAGAAATCATTCATATTAACCAATTTTGCTAAGAACATCATTCAGAGTAGATACAGCTATATCATAGTACTTCGCTGCATCTGAGGGGCTCTTTTGTTTTGCTGCATAATCCAGCTGCGAATATAAAAGAAAACTTTCAATTAGTCCAATCTTTCTACAATCCTAAATTGATGAAAAGCTATAGGATTAGGTTTTCAAAAAATGTTTGCGGCTGCAATCTAAGACACAACATCATGGTTTTTTATGTTGTTAACCTTAGTGTGACTGCCGCAGTTGAGACAACATTAGCTGTCATTGACAGCGACTCTTGAATTTGGATTGCCTGAGGTCAGCAATCTCACGCATTCATGTAGTCAGCATATTGGTGGTAAAGTTGGATCGAGATTGGACAATTTAGATTTCAATGCAGATTTTGATTTCTTTTAAAATCTAAAATATCGAGCTTGAAATTTGGATTGTTCAATCTCAATTCATTATCCACATATGTGTTGACTGCATGAATGCATGGTTATTGCCTACAGACAATCCAAATACGCGATTCTCTACAGTATCTATCAAGAACTGCGGTGAAACCATTACTACAATTACAATTTTAAACCTTGAAAATGTAATATTGTAAACTTACATTGTCGATATCCTGGAAGAGCTTTCCGGTGAGTTCCTTGAGGGATTTTTTCTCGTCCTTAGGCTTTGAAGAGATGATAGTGTTAAGGTCATATCGAAGATAGCCAGCCCTGAGACGGAGATCGTTCTGAAGAAATGGCCAAGCCTTCTGGTCAATGAACTTCTTAGCATCAACAATTTCCTTTGCTGATTCCTTAGCTCTTGCAGCTGCCTCAGTAGGTGTCAATGGTTGAAGGAAGAACCTTTCTTTCAATGGTAACGCAAGGTCTCTTGCTTCATCTGAGTTCAGTGTTCCAGCTGCCAAATTCCATAATACACCCATCCAATGGTTATATATCATTATTATCAATTTCCCTTATGTCACTAAGCTATTTTCCATTTTATCTATGATCTTAGATCAAACATTCTATAAATTATTTGGTGGTACAAACATCCAATACTTACACACTTAGTGCTAAAATGTGTCTATGTCACACAAAATCACAGTAGTACTGTTGTTCTATCGAAATTATAATGACCCGTTGTGATATTGTCAAACTAAAATCTATCCAAACATGAAATTCGTCTATACAGTGAGTTTGACAAAATCACAGTGAGTCATTATAATTTTGACACAGTGATTTTGTCAAACTTAAAGCTATCCAAACATGAAATCCGTCTATACAATGAGTTTGACAAAATCACAGTAGTACCGTTGTTCTTTCGAAATTATAATGACTCACTTGGATTTTATCAAAGTCAACACTATCCAAAAATGAAATCCGTCTATACAGTAAGTTTGACAAAATCACAGTAGTATTGTGGTTCTTTCGAAATTATAATGACTCACTGTGATTCTATCCAAACATGCACTAAAATTGAAGGATGAAGAGAGGTTAATTAATCAATAAGGAAAGAATACATACGAAGGCCACCAGAAGGTGGAGGAGGGGGACCAACTTTAATAGGAATGGCTTCAGCAAGAACAGCACCAACAAAAGAGGAAGAAACCAAACCAGTAGCAACAAGACCAATCACTGCTCTTCTGCTACTTTCCTGGTTTTGTTGTGCTCTAACAACAGACACTGATGAACGTGTTGTTACCTTGTTGAATCTGTTTGAGCCACTCAATTGAAGACTTCCATCCAAAACAGCTTGACAACCAGCCATTAAAGCCATAATTTCAGCTTCTTCTTTTTTACTTTCTTTCTTTGTTTCTAGAACTAAAATGTGATGACAATAAAGAAGTAATGGATGAGAAGGGTTAAGATATATGAATATGATGATTGTTGTGTGTGTGATTGTGAGTCATTACCTTATCTAACATTTTCCACTTGGATAAGTTGGATCATGTCTTAACCAATCATCTGTGTTTGTATCATCTTATTGCTTGATTTTGTTTCCACTGTGGATTTTTATCAGTGTGACACGTGGATTCTTAGATTATTCAATTATTTTCATGCATTCATTTTTTAAAAGGTTAGAGAATTGACTTGTGATCCAATCAGTTATCTTATAGAGAAAAAGTAATAAGACAATTTTCAAGATAAGTTTGTTATGTATCATTGTCTATTTTACTCGTCAATTTTCATGATCAGTGAAGCAATATTTCATTAATCCAAGTAAAATTGAACTCAGTATATGGTATGTAAAACTTAACTCAACCGTCAATATTGTTAGGCTGGAAATTTTCACGCGGATTTGAATTTAGAACTTCGAAGTTGTGTGTGAGTTTGAAATAGTATTTACCACTTCATTTAAGAACAAATCAAATTGAACTCGTATAGAATATACTAAGCAAGGTTCAAACCTACCAATAAAAAAAATTATTTGAAAAAGGTATCATTTAAAAGTACAAAATACCAACAGAGATTGAATCCAAAAAAGTTCAAATTTAATTTAGTACAATATTCACCAAATGCTTATCATGTATTTGTTTGTAAGTCCACAAATTCAAGTTAAAACAACAATTATTCAATTGTCATACATTTGTGTTTTCTCATAGACATGAAGAATAAGTGAAGTTGAATGAGAAACTTGATTTTTCTTCATGACAACAAAAAATTAGAGCAAATGATCAGATAAATTGGTAAGGTTTCCTGATATTTCACTGAGATTAATATACAAAATAATGGTTTTGCTGTCTCATGAGCTCATTTCTTGTTGTATGACAACAAAGAAACAATTATTTGTCACTTTCTTATGATCATATCATATATTATATAATATAAATAAGGAAAAGGGATCCAGAAATTGTGAAATTCAACTGAGCAGATGCAATGCAAACACTTCTCTTTCATCTAAAGATAGATAGTGAGGCACATGAATGAAGGCATTCAGAATATTTCATCTTGGCTCCTACAAACAGAAACAATTAGATAACATTTAAATATTACAACTCATATTTTAAAAATAAGACAGACGAGCACTAAAATATTTATGCATAAACTCACATACACGCAAGAGAGGCTTGCAACTCAGCATACACGAAAAGCGTAACAAGTTCAAAATGGATGGACAAAACAATCGACAAATCACAAAGTTCAAAATTAATATAGTGTGAAAGATGGTAAAACCGGGTTTCCCTCGTTGGAGCTGGATTTGAATGATAGCAAAAACCAACTTGAGCCAATCAAGAATCAAACCTAAAGATTTTACATTATATTTTAAGGATGGTGCAAATCATAGCGAGCATCTTATAAGCAAATCATAGCGAGAAACATAGCTACAGCATCTTATAAGCATATATATCTACACGGAAACTATTTTGTCAGCAAGTTAACTCAATTTTGATACCTATTAGTCAATTACCTAGATTTATAAACTGTGATTTCTGAGTTAGTTTCTAAATTATTTGATCACATGTACCAAACCAATGAGCTCAAACAACTTTGAAAATTTTAAATTCCAGCGGCAGTCATTTCACAAAGATTTAACACGATTTTTTCCCCTAATTTCAAGAAAATTAAGAACCAGTAAAACTGCTTTCTAATTTTATTTCAACAATCAAGTCTCAGCAGATATGAATTCCTCAAAACCATTTATATGCATCAACAAAAAACATAAACACACCCTAACCACAAAAACAAGAGAAGTTTAGAACTGCACATGTACCTCGCAATATTGCACTTCACATGAAGCTGGAATAGAAATGGTTCAAAACTCCTCAATGATTCAACTTGAATGTAGAACTTTAGAACAACAGATGCAAGAATGTAGGGACAGAAAATGCATTTGAGTGAAAGCATACCTGAGCTGCCAGGAATACGGTATGCCAGCATCAAGCTCAGGATCTGTTAACGAGTGAAGGAAAGACTCCCGAAGAAAACCTTGGGAAGCCACCCTTCACTTTTCAACAATAACCCATCTGCCACAGTCAGTGGCTGCGTTAACCAAGAGCTGCAGTTTCAGTTATGCAAAAAGGTTAGTATGATAACATCAAGCCACCAAGTTACATGTTATTTCAGTCAAATTAGTTACTCCCTCCGTTTCATTTTAACTGTATTGTTTCCATTTATTTGTCGTTTTCAAAATTCAATGTGGCATTAACTATTGTCTTGTCAACAACAGTACCCTTAATTATTTACTGCAAAGAAAGAAATAGATGAAATGAGAGGTACTATAGGAAAAAAGCAAAACATTTCATCAAAAGTAGCGAACTTTATTGATTTTCTTCGTGTGTGTAAATAATCCTAAAACGCAAACACCAAAAGAAATGGAGAGAGTAACAGATTACAAAGTGCATTGATTTTTTTAAAGTAAAAAAGGAGCATCCCTATCCAACATCTCAACAAGAGAGTATAATATACAAAAACCGAAGTAACAAGTTCGTTTGAGAATAACAAAACAATGAAGTCATGCAGAAAGGTGTAATTGTCTACATATATGATACATCTAATATAATCATCACTTTGAATAAGCATAAGTAATGGTTCACAGAATTTAATATTTCTTTCTAAACAGAACTAACATTAGGTTCTAGAAAATGAAGTAAAGCAAGATAAAATATGTGTAGGTAAATGTTTCACTTTCATCGCAAAGCAAAGATACCTCTAACAAGTTAGTGTTCCAACAATATCGAATAGTTTAGTATTCAAGTCCAAATGATGGGAAGTAACCAATTTTGAGATCTGTACAAATGAATTGGAAAACAATGTTGGAGTTCATACACAACAACAGTAATATGATCATCAAGATCACAATTTATTGGGATAGAATTGCTCAAACCAATGTTTTGGAGCAGCCGGGTGAATTGTAAAAGCACGGCCAACAAAATTCTTGTCACTAGTCGCAATCATGCTTGCGATGGAATATTTTTTGGAAGACAATCCCTTTTCTATAACCCACGTATAGAATCTGAACCTCGGCTTAATTCGGTTCTCTAAGTCAAAACATATAAATCCCGGAAAAGTGTCCAAGAGTTCTAACGATTTTCCCATCACCTGACAAAGGAAATTAATCTTTTTCTCTAGGGTTTCAGGATTTTGGCTTAGAATCTGTGGTTTCTTTGTGATTATCTTACACAGCTTTGAGAATTCAATCCCTAAACCTAGAAGACAATCAAATCTTTCTTGTAACTCTTCGCTCGTTCCATGCAAGTGAGTTAAGATATCCATGGTCATAGCATTTTCACCAAAGCCAATATTATGCATGAAATTCAATTTATTCATATTATGAGTTGGTGTTCTTGCATCATGAATTGTCTTCAAACCATCTCGATAACCTTTATCACGCTCTTCATTGGGATAGCTCGTGACAAAATTCACTAAAAGCTTATGATTCCCATCCTTGATTTTATCGAAAAACCACTCACATAAACCCATGGCTCTCATCACATTGGGAAGATTAGCCATTTTTATTGTTCCCAACACATGAGCGTAGTTCTTCCTTACATCAGCAAGATCTTTCGAGTTCATTCCAATGTGTTTCAACAGCTTCAACACATTTATCACCGGCGTTTCCAAATCAAGATTCAACATTTCCGATCCTTGTAGAATCAACCGAGCTACTTCCACCTTCTCGACACCAAATCTACAAAAATACTCAACCTTTTCAATCAACTCTTTTTCTCCATATTCAAGAATCACATGTTTATTCCTTCCGACGAGTTCCCCTATCCTCCACTTACCATCATTCAAATCATAAAACACTTCAATTTTCCTACAAATCTCATGCCAAACATCCACATTCCCATCAACACACCCTCCCAAATCAAAATCAAAAAACACAACCCTCAAATCAGAAAGCAACCCATCAATCTCATCAACAAATTTCCCTTCCTCAACACCAAAAACAAAAGGAAAAGTCAAACATATCCCAACAATTTGAACATTACAAAAACCATATCTTTTCAACAAACTAAGCCTACCTTTTAATTCAAAACCACTTTTCCTAAACATAAAACCACTCTCCATATAAATTAAACCAATCTTATCCCAAGGAAACCCAAATTCATAAAGTACACAAGCAGAATCAAGAAGTGACCCATCTTCACAAAAGAAAAACTTATCATGAGGCAATAAAGATGAAACATGAGTATATTGAATTCCAATACTTTCAAAGAAAAACTCAAATTCATTAATTGGGTTATACCTTAAGTACTTATCAAGCTTCTTGGTGAAATCAGAAGGTGAAAAAGAACCCAACTTTGAAATGAGATTGGAGAGAGAATGAAGAGAGTTTTCGGAAATTTTATCTGCAAAAGCATAAGGGATGGACCTTGTGGAATGAAGGTAATCAGTGAGTGCTTTTTGAGCTTGTGACATTACAACCTTTTTGTACCGACAAGGGATTTTTAAGGTTGTTGTTACATTGTTGTTGGTGTTGGTGGTGGTGGTGGCTTTCGTACATAAATGGCGTGAAAGGGTTAACAGCATCACTCTCATTATGTGTTTTTGTTCTATCAGGGTTTCTTTTCCCCTTCATTCATCAACAGAAAAAGAAGGAAAAAAAAAAGTAGTTATAATTTTGTGTAATTTTTTCTTAACTAAAAAAATAAAAATTAAAACAACTAATTTATTCGACTATCCGGGGTTTTAAAAATTGGACTGGTCATCGACTCAGTGAAGATGCTGGTCTATTAATTACTCAGTAATTGGTTGAACCACTGGCTTATTGGTCGAACCGCATGATTAAGGTCCCGTTTGACCCGGTTTATTTTCTACTTTTCTATTTCACTTTAAATGAAGTAGATCACTAAAAAATTATGTTTTACCTTATTTTCTACTTATTTACTTTATTTATCTATTTATTTTAGGTAGAAATAAGGTCAAAAACAATTTTTTATTTACTTAATTTTTTTAAAAAGAAGTAGAAAAGTAGAAAATAAGCCAGGCCAAACGGAGCCTAAATCGGATTGAATCGGTGACTAGACATCTGTTTATTTTTATTTTTAAAAAAAATTATGGCATATGTATTGAATTTAATTTATATGCACCGTCAGTGTAAAGTTATTTTACACGTGCGTCCAATAATATATCGACACATCATGAATGGTAATTAAAAATACATGATGTGTCACATTCATTAAATGATGTGGCAACACATCATTCAATGTCTGCGCAAAAAAATTTACACCGACAGTGTACAACAATTAAACTCTAAATTAAAATCATTAGTTTTTTTTTTTACGAAACCTAAAGCGAAGAAACACAAGAATAACACTAACCACAACCCATGTATTTTCACGTCTAATATATGTGTTGT
The DNA here is from genome assembly GCA_951799995.1 of Trifolium subterraneum. Taxonomy (NCBI): domain Eukaryota; kingdom Viridiplantae; phylum Streptophyta; class Magnoliopsida; order Fabales; family Fabaceae; genus Trifolium; species Trifolium subterraneum. The sequence continues at coordinate 67,734,836 of OX637462.1, read as the reverse complement.
GAAAAATTATGAAAACAAACATTAAACTCAATAGGATCCTTAAAAATAAAGCAACATGTGAGGGGTATTGTTGATGAGGGGTCAACATCAAAACTATATTTGAAGCATTTGATTTTGCTAGAGTTCAAGAAAAGTGAAAAACATATTTTTGTAAATTTTAAACTCTTCTGGATAACTAAAGTTTCTGCCACTTCACATACTCATACTTAAGTGATCTCTTGGTTCGAAGTTGGTAAAGATTGGGAAAAAAAAGTATGCTACCTTTGAATTTGGTAATAGAAGGACTTGTGAGCAACTAAAAGAAACCACAACACCACCACCAACATCTCTCACAACAATATCAATACTCCCAATTACCACCTCACTAAGACAATCCAAATGGGCTCTAAATTGTAAAGACTATAGAGGAATGGTCTAGTAAACATCATATATAGGCAAATTTAGACCTTCACTTGGTGCTTCCAACAACAACACCAGTACACCACATTAACAATTTTAAAATTTCTTTTGACTTGTATTCAAGCTCAAGTGTTTTGTGTCTAGGTGTTCTGTTTTTTGTTCTACTTATAAAATATGAGTGTGTTTTAGGTGTTTTTTGTTTTGGCCTCGCATCTGTCAGTTTTGTATCTTTTATGTCTTATAGTTAGGCTAATTTAATAAATTTCTAATTATAGAGTCGAATTGTTTTTCTTCACAATATTGAAAAGTGAAAATTATATTTTATACTTCAAAATTTATATCAAAAGATAATTGATTCGTATTTTATGATATGTGTAACTTTCACACTAGCATGTCAATTAAATCTTTAAATAAAATTTGATATTTAGAAATACATGTAACTTTTTGAAAATTGGAGATTTGGTCCAAAAACATCAGTCCTAGAGTGTTTTGAGAGATAGGCCTTTTTTGCCAAAGAAAAAGTTGGGCCTTAGGTGATCCATAAGTTAAACAAGGCAACCTTATAAACCCACAAGTATACAAAATGGGATTTACTTTTGCCATCCTATGAACTCTCTCACGCATCTTACGGATTTATCAAAATACTCATGTCCGCTATTTAAGTAGCGGACACCCCTTAAAAACATCCTACCTTTATAACGTCCGTTACTTAAGTGACGGACGATATTTTCTCATTTTATAACGTCAGCTACTTAAGTAGTGGAAGGATAAAACGGAAAAGTCGTAGGGCACGCGAAAAATCGGTAGAGTGGCAAAAGGAGATTGCATACAAAATAGCCTGAATTGTATTCATTTTGAAATGCATGAGTATTTGGAGATGCTTTCAAAATAAAAGTATTTGGGAATTACATAATTCCAAAATCACTTAAAAATTTATTTTTAATATTTTTACATTTTTTTATTTTTTTTATTTTTTATATTTTTATATTTTCATGAGTTTTAAACATTCTATGGTTTATTTTTTAAAACCAGGAATCCTCTACGTAAATTTTTCCTAAATTTTTTAACGTTGTTTTATGTCTAATTAAATCGGGGATTGAACTCATAACTTAATTAAGTTAGAAGAGATCCGTGCAATCCTATCTAAACGCTATTGGGTAAGGGTAATAAAAAAATTATATGGTTTATCTGATCTAGAGACAAAGATTATGGAAAGAATTTATCAAAAAAAAAAAAAAAAGATTATGGAAAGAAGGGAATTAATTATTTTATACTCTTAATTATAGTATAACTTTTTTCCACAATTTATAATTAATACACTAAATAAAGAAAAAACGTGTTCTCTCTTAAACGATAAAATTATAAAAATAATATTACTGTTAACAAATTTACTACTCCAGTTAACTTTTTTTATTTTTATGATTTTCTCAAATGAGTATTATATTTTGATTTTTTTTGGTTGATGAGTATTATATTTTAATAGTACTATAGAGTATTATTTAAGATATTTTTTTTTTAACTAAAAACAAAGGCATTCATTCATTCAAATTGGTGGACTACGTCAATCAAAATCATTACATATTCAAATTTGCTAAAAATTAAAAAGGATGAATCTGCGAACAAACTCGCAGCACCCGAGTTAATAGCATAAAACGGCCTAATATCTACAAATATGACAAAGCCTACCACTAATATAACAAAATTCAAGTGTCCGAAATGTTATGCCTTCGAATCTGCAATGTTGACGACTCTAAAATCATTGAATCCGCACTGAATATGGATTGAAGCAAATCTGCAAATTTGAACAAAATAAACACCGTATAATGACGAGATAACAAAACTCCGCACCAAGACGGGAATAAAACAACATCAGACGAAGAAATTGCAAGAAAAACTCAAATGAACCCTAAAATTATGTGTAAATCACTTATTTAATTGAAAAAAGAAACAAAAAACTATCTAGAGGGGTGATTTCGAATCAAAATTGATTATAAATCACCCCTCTCTAATGGAGGAATCAAGAAAAAAGCAAAAGATAGATTAGGATTGTAAATAGGGGTATGGGTGGCGGCTGCTGGAATGCTTACTAACATTCTTTTAGTATTTAATAATACATTGAGAATACTATACATATACTTAATACTCTCACCGATCTTTAATATAAGAAAATTTTTATTTTTTATTATTGTTGATCAAATAAATTAGATTTATTAAAATATAATGTATTCGATTAACAATAATAAAAAGTAAAATTTCTCACTCGAGAAGATTATGAAATGATGATTATAAACAAAAAAAGAAAAAAAGATTATGGAATGATGATGAAGGGATTTTGATCCTTTCCAAAAAAAATTCTCATGTTGATCATGTGCTAATAATCATTCATTCACTTTTCTTCTTTCTTTTTTTAAGTGTTTTTTTTTTTTGTGATTTACCAACTGTTAAATCGATGATATCTAAATCGATGATGAAGAGGTGTATTGATAGAAACTAAGTGAGAATGAGATGAAGAAGAAAAGAATTGCTACTAGCTACTGGTTGTATATCATACTCCTCTAGTCTTTTTTTTATTTTATTTTTTCACCACCAGTTTAATCTGGTTCGAGAGTCAGTTTTGACATCAAGTAGTTTCAGCCTCCTCCTGATCGCAGTTGCAGGGGATTGAACTGTGGTCCTTCCTACCAAGTTCAGCGCCAATCACCACTAAACCAACTAACGACTGATAATACTACTCTAAGAATAGAAAGGCACACTCTTTAACAAAATGGAGTAAATGATTATAAAAAGTATGTCATTTTTATTTTTACCCTTACTTTTTATTTTAAGTAAAATTACTATTTTTTTTTTGTCAAGTAGTCTAGTGGCTAAAAAATCCACCTTAAAGGTGAATAAGTAGAGTGTACCGGGTTCGAACCCGGCCACCTGCACATATTGTGCGATGTCCCTACCAACTGAACTACGCTCACGGGACAGTTAAATTACTATTTATTATGGATAAAAGTGAAACTAACGATAAAATTTGAATATTGATAATAAATATAATGATTATAGTAACTTGGTTATGTTTGAGACTTTAAATTATTTTTTTTTTTTTGCTAGAGTAGAGTGAGTATCCAATGATTGTTTGTTACTTGCTTTGTCTGCTTGTGGACCGACAAAAGTGACACGCACGAGTGCAATCATCGGACCACGTGTCCCCACGTGCCATCCACCACACCATCACCATCCCCCACGTGACCTCTTTTGCAACTTCTCTCGCTTCACGTGACTTAGTAAATTTGATATTCAGCCATACTCGTACTTTATAGTGCATACGTACTATATCATCAATTGAAGTGTCATTGTTAATTATACTTATTGTTTCACAAAAGTAGGATTAGCTTATTTTATAAAAAAAATTGTAAAAAACTTATTTTATAAAAATAATACTCCTTCTTTAATTATAATAACTCCTCTAAAAAGAACAAAAAATTTGTGCATAAATATTAGGTCTTATGTAAATTACAATGTGTTCATGTGTGAATTTACATGGTCTATCTTTTAAATAAAATTATACCGTTCACGTTAAATGTCGTATCATTTGTGATAGGTTATAGGCTTATTCTTGAAATAGATCATAGTGTACTTAGAAATATTTCAACTCAAAGTTAGACATTATACTAGTAGGTAACAAGTGAATAAATTATGAGTGTGATCATTTTTTTTTACAGAAAAATTATGAGTGTGGTCATATGTTGCTATCTTTACTTTTAGGTTTGTTTTGGATATGTTAAGCTAATTAGAGATAATTGAATTCAAGATAAGCATAAACTCCTATTTGAATTGAGTGTCTTCATAATCCTAGGAACGATGAAACATAATGGTACTTATGTAATTTAGATATTAGCTAGAACTAATGATGCACTGTGATCTGATGTATCAGAACTAGACGATTCCTCCGATAAGGCGTATTTAGATGGTGGTTGTAAGCTTTAGGCACAGTGGAGAATGGATACCTGCATGAATGTGTTAGTACTTCAACACTCAAGTCAATAACAACTTATGATAAGTGTGTATGAACTGAGTGAAATGTATGTACCTTCAAAGTGAGTGCATATTCATATTTGTAGATGTGGATATGCATGAAGGTGCACATAACCACCTTGCAGGTCTCCTTGAGTGAGTGAAACTAAGGAATGCACATTTCATACATGGATCGTTATCTTGCTATGGGTATGAATGAGTTGTATCGGGCCTTTAGATATACCGGGCCTCCAAACATTATAGATTTTAGTCTAGTCATTGTTTATAGAATTCTAATGCAGAGGTACAGTAATTTTATAGGGGATGACATCAGGGGAAATATTTTTGCCCTGTACTATCCCTGAATCTAAGGTAAGCACCTCAAAAAGAGTTTTAGTAGTATGCTAAAAGTTTTAGGTTCGATTCTCCGACTGCTAAATTTGGTCTAACGCTGAGAAATTCAAGTAGTATATATAAGATCTTAATTGTGATTTCATGTAAAAAAAAAAGAAGAAAACTTATAGTTCCATATCTTAATATCTTATCTGTATATGTGAAAATAAATAAAAATGAAACATATATTAGACATGAACCACGCGACAGCAAGACTTAAAAAGATCTGTGAAGATTTGGTCGGATAAAGTGTGAGGGGACGCATGTTGTTGAGAGCACACTTGTGAACTTCATGCAAAGTCCCAATCATTACCGTTCGATCATATATACTCCATGATTATGTCAACTATGCTCATAGTATTTCAACTCCAAAAAGAAGAATATGATTCAAATTAATTACTAACACTACTATTGGAAGTGAAGATTCCACTAGATGATTCAATTATTTATATGTATTTTGTCAATTTGTTACGTTCCTTTGCCTCCTAATCCTAAAGTCAATATTCGATTTGGATTAAATATTTGGATTTGGATGTATAAGCTAAGAAAATGACTCGTTTGTGATCAAATATCTATTTCAAATTTAGAGGAAATTCCTTTCAGATTCAAATATTTGGAAAATGATAAAAACTTTAACTCCTAATTAGTTGTTAGTGTTAATATATCTTGTCAGGATTTAAATTTCAGTCTTTAACTCTTTTAGCTCTTAACTTAAATTAGTCGAGCTATTCACTCCAATAGTTCACCCAGCAAATTCAAAATGAATTTTTCTTGATTGTTATCGTATACGCGAGGGTTCATCAAGTCACGACTATTTTTCTTTTTGAATAAAAATGCAAAGAAAAGCAAATTTTGAATAGAAATACAAAGTAAAAAAAGTGGCAAGATAGACTTGGAGACACAACATAGTATTGTCAAAATATTTTCCTATCCATTGGATAGAGCTATAAAAAATGTGTCGGACTAATGGGTCAGCCCATAAGCTCAAGGTATTGAATGGATCAGACTTCGAAAAATAAAGCTCAAATGCAATTGGGTTTTTCGGCCCAAATTCATGTATATAGAAATCGGGTTGGGCTAGCCACTGCCCAGCCCCTTATAAACAAATTTATGCAAATTTTTTTAAAGAATATCAATGAAAACATAAAAAATATTATCTAATTGATAAATTATTACAAAAAAAAAAAAAAATTAAACGTGCAAACTTGATAAAAAAGAGGTATATTTACCTAAAACTTTGTAAAAAATTAAGTTTCTAATTTATTAAATTGATTCAATTTTTTTACAGAAATCAAACTAGAATTCAATTGATATTTAGTGTCGATGTAAAGTTTCTAATTTAATATGAATCGAATAAAAATCATGATTTTAATTTGTATGAAGTAGTAGATTAGTGGAGTTCAATTTCATAAGAAAATTATTGTTTGTTTCTTCTCAAAAACACAAGATTATATTCCTAGGAGAAGAAATACAGTGAATGAGCTAAGTGGTCCCCACACATGCAAGTTGGCCTCTCGTGAGATGGAGTGGAGTGGGGAGGGGATGCCATGGAAAAGCCATGTCACTCACGAGACTCTTCTTTTTCACAAATATGGGGCCCACATTTGAATGATGGCACAATACTTACTTACATGATCATCATCATCATCATCATCATAATGATCATGAGGTCATTATTCTCAAATCCCAGCGCGTGAAGTTTTCGTTTTGGAGGGAGTCAATAGTCAAACTATTAAGAAAAAAAGCTCCTTTTCCTTCTCAAGAATCTCAACTGAACAGATTACAAAATTAATGCTATGTTTTTTTTTTTAAAAAAAATAGTGCTACTTTATTTTTTTAGGTTAAATACATTACAATATTTTCTGTTTTCACTACTAGTATCTGGTCGAACAAACGGTTTAATTTTGTTCAAAAGTCAATTCTGACATCAAGTGGTTTCAGTCCCCTTTTCGATCGCAGTTGTGAGTAGGGGTGATCGTATTCGAACCAATCCAAAAGTAAAACTGCAAATCGAACTAATCCAAACTGAAACCGCAAAAAAGCGCATCTAGTTTAAACCGCACGGATAATTTTCTTCTAAACCACACGGTTTGGTTTGGTTTGGTTTGCGGTTTTCATTTTCGAAAACCAAACCAAACCACAATACTTACCTTAACTCTATCAACTAGTAGCAATCAACCTATTACCTAGTCCAACTTAACAAGTTCAACCCAAATTGAGTCCACAAAACAGTATGATGTCAAAATATATCATTTAACGCTATCCAAAACCATACTGTTGGTATTAAAAATAAGTTCTTATGTATATGCAATTTTTGTATATGCATATTATATCATATAAACACTAAATAAATTAAAATTTCCTATGTTTATTTTATAAATAGTTGGTAATATCGTCATATTTTTTATATTGCGATAAACCGCACAAAGCGAACCAACCCTAACTGCAATTATTTTTATCTCGCGGTTATGATGACTTTTATGCTCAAAACTGAACCAAACCGCACCGCGGGCACCCCTAGTTGTGAGAGATCGAACTGTGATTTTCCACGTTCGACACCAATAACCACTGGACCAACTAACGATTTGTAGGTTAAATACATTTTTTTTACAACAAATACATTATGTTTCTACTCTCTAAATATATCAATTTTATTTTGAAATAACGTTGAATTGTGTTAAACAATTTCTCCATAACACTTGTTAAACATATAAAAAAAGAAATTAAAGACAAAAATAGTATCGACAAGATAATTTGTTTTATATTTTTATGATATTGAACGCACAAATTTTAAGCTGATATTTTTTTTTTTAATATGCTTAACTAGTTCTTTAAGGCTATTGTTTAACATTTTCCTTTTATTTTTAATTTTAGTATAGTACTACCTCATTTTTTTTTACAAAAATTCATGTAATATGTTTGAAATGAATGTATAGTTTCAATGCAAATTTAATGTTATACTCCCTTCTGTCTCATACATATAAGACAAAATCATCAATTAGCATTGAATAAAACTAATATTGACTAGATACATCAATGCAAATTTAACTTTAATTTAATACTCTCTGTTCCAAATTATATGTCACTTTTACATTTTTATACATATTAAGAAATGTCATCATTGTTGTATGGAAAAGAAAAATTATGAGTTGATTTACAAAATTGTCCTTCATTTATGGTATTGAAAAAATAAATTGAAGAATTGAAAGAAAAGAGTAATAAATAGTTAAGGGTATAATAGGAAAAGTTGTATTAAATGCTTCATTGGTAATGTAAAGTGACTTATAATTTGGTACAAATTTTTTCTTCAAATTGACATATAATTTGGAACGGAGGGAGTATTGACTAGACATATAAATTATTATTTAAAAAGTGAATTTTTTGCTTTTATATATGATACATGAAGGAATACTTATCGGTATAAAAGATACTCCATTCAATTTTAAAAATATCCAAAAGTCAAAATGTCTAAATTTGAGCTAAATATTTTTTAAATTTGATTTATATTTAAATTTATATTTAAGACTGAAATGGAGTATTGCAATAAAAATAACACATTTATTAATATGTGTGTGAAACAAAAGAATTTTGGCTAAAATGGACCGTTCGGAGAACTCGAATTTGATTCCTAGTGGTACGTAATAATTTTTTATTATACTTTACTTACTTCACCGCTGATTTCTATGTTATTTTATAATACGAAGACTCTTAAAATTGAAAATTGTGCCTAACACAACCTTACAAAAATTGGCTTGTAAGATGATGATTGTCCCCACTTATAAATACATTCATGTCATTTCACAATCGATGTGATATTTCTTAACTCACCTCATCACGCCCAACACCATTGGGCTTTATGCGTAGATATAAATTGTGGATGACCTAATAGCGGAAATCCGATAACAAGTGGTCCAACAGATCGTGGAGGGGATCTGATACATCTTGTAATTAGGTGTTGGACCTAACTCAACCTTACAAAATCGGTTTGTAAGGTAAGGATTGCCCTCACTTATAAACACACATTCAAACCATCTTGCAACTGATGTGAAACTTCTTAACACACTGCTTGCGCCCAACACTATTGAACTTGGGGTCATATATAAATGGTGGATGTACGATTGAAAACTTGATAGAAGGCGGCCTTGGAGATGGTGAAGGAAACTCTGATATCATCTTAGAGTTGGGTATCAAGCCTAACTCAATTTTACAAAAACGACTTATAAGGTGACGATTGCCCTCACTTATAAACACACATTTAGGCTATCACGTAATCGATGAGAAACTTCTTAACAAAAACACTAATTTCTTTTGTTAATTGATATATGTAACTTTTTTTTAAGTCATATAAGGAACATTGACCAAAGAGAATAATACTATTAATTAATACAATAAGATATTTTCATCATACCTTTTTAAGGGTCTGCCTTTTTTTTTTTTCGGTTACTTTTTAAGGGTCCATCTTTTCTAGAGTTTTAGAAATAATTTTAATTTTAATTATTATTTATATATTATTTTTAAAATTTAATTTTTATCATAAAGAAATAACTAAATGCATGTATTGTGATTTTTGACTGAAATTGATGTTTGAGATAATACACAGTCAAAAGTATACCACGTACAAAAAATTCATAAAAAGATATATTAATTTATTTTTTGCTATCTGAGATTTTTTTATACTATAACTCATTTTTTAGTTTATTACATATTTAATGTATTTTTTGTATATTAAGACTAAATAGAATACTTATTCAATGAACTTAAAAAATTAATTGTTTTTTTTAAAATCGACCGGAGATTTAAAATAAATTCAATGAAATTTATCTAAATAAAACAAAAATATATTAAAAAATGCATCACAATTTATTTTTCTTCCATCTATAAAATTAAATGTAAAATTGACATTATTCACCTTGAAAATTGTAACACAACCATGGTTAAAAAGAAACCGAAGTTGGACTTTGAAACATCGAAAAGCAAAAACAGTAGTATGACCTAAACTTTAAAGGCTACTAGGTTAGGAGTAGTACTCAGTAACAATATGTAATCAATGAAACCAATTTGGCCCTCTGACATAAGTCATGATTAACTCTATTGCATGTTCTCTCTTTTCTCTATCTACTATACACTCCTATCTCTTTCATATCACTCTTTCTCCCCATAGTATGTATCTATATATAGTCCCATCTTTTCTCCATCTCTCTTATACTGTTCTGTTCTGTTCAACATAAACCCACCTAATGCCCTGTCACATACACTTCCCCAACCCCCCCATTTTCTGTCCTTCTCTTCTTAACACCATTTTGTTTCATTTTTTACTTTTTACACCCCCTTCAAGATTTTAAAAACTTCTTTTGGTTTTTTTTTTGAGAGAAAAAAATGGGTGAGAAAGATGATGATTTTAGTTTGGGTTTAGGTTTGAGTTTAAGTTTAGGATGTGGTGATTATGCAAAAAATAATAGTAATAATCAAATTCCTTTGAAGGTGAATCACATGCAAAAGCCTCCTCAATCAGTTCCAAACCACCAAAGGGTTTCATTCAACAACTTGTTCCATTTTCATGGTATGTGTTTTTCTTTTCTCTTCTAAAATTTTTAATTTCATTTTTAATTCCTTCTAATGCATAGTTGATTTTTTTTTTTTAAGAAAGAAACCATTTTTATTTTCTTCACAATTTTTTTGGTTAATACTAAAATCCCATTTCCAATTTTTGATAACCCTTGAAACTTTCAATGAAGAACACAAACCATTTCCTTTTTTTTTTTTGACCAAAAAGCATTTCCTTTTTTATTTATTTTTTTACTTATAGTTAATTTTGGTATAATATATTATTTATAGTTTTTTATACTTAAAAAATGATTTTTTTTTGGTTAAAAAGAAAACCTTTTTTTTTTGACAAAAATCATTTTTTTAATTGTTAAGGTTGATGAGATGAATGCAAATGAAGAACACAAACCCTTTTTTATTTTATTTATTTTTCTGATTTTTTTTGTTTTAATTTATGAATGTTATGTGCGAAAAAAAATAGCCTTAAATATCGTTATTAATTACACGATTGCCACTAACAAACAAACGTGCACATCACGTGACAGATCTGAGTACCGAAACGAGGTCGTTTCTCCGCGGAATAGACGCAAACTCGCCGCATCCATCAGCTCCGGCGGCGGCGTTCGAAGATGAGAACGGAGTTTCTTCACCAAACAGCACCGTATCAAGCATCAGCGGAAAGAGAAGCGAAAGAGAAGGTAATGGAGACGAAAACGACGCTGTTGAGAGAGCTTCATGTTCACGCGGTGGTGGAAGTGATGATGATGACGGCGGAGGTTGCGGCGGCGACGGTGATTCTTCAAGGAAGAAGCTGAGGTTGTCGAAGGAACAGTCAATGTTGCTTGAAGAAACTTTCAAGGAGCATAATACACTGAATCCGGTGAGTTTGTTATAGTGGCATTTATGTAATTTAATTTCCTTCTAAGGGTTTATTTGGAATTTTATGGTTGTTATCAGTGGCTTTTTTGTAAATCAATTGTAGGATAAGGGCTTATTTTGGAATTGTCTATTTGGTTATTTTGACTTTTTCTGTTTTGTTTTTATTATTGTTTTGAGGTTATTTTGAGGTTGTCTTTTCATGATTATTATGATTATTATTACTGTTAAGCTTTGATAATGTCAATTTTAAACTTATGACTTACTACTAATAAACTTATAAACTTATTTTGAAAAATAATCTTTTGGTAATCTTTTTTACTCAAGAGCTTTTAACTTAAAAGCCTAAAGTTTATCATTTTTTCTTTCAATTTTACCCCTATTATTATACTTCAAAAAACATATATTGGTTATTTATGTAAAAAAATATATATTGATTAAACATATTTTTTTTTATGTCATCTCTTAATATATTATAAGCTAGTTTGACCGTTAATTTTATTAAACACCGTAAATTCAAACGCCAAACTTATTTGCTATAAGCTAACTTATTTGCCAAACAGAGCCTTAGTATTCTAATGATATAAATTATTAATGTATTTTTTTTGTTTTTTTATCAGAAACAAAAGCAAGCATTGGCTAAGCAATTGAATCTGAAGCCAAGACAAGTGGAGGTGTGGTTTCAAAACAGAAGAGCAAGGTGAGGTTTTTGCCTGTTCTTATTCTTAGGGGTATTACTGTCATTGTTGTGACCTTTGTATTTGTAAGTTTCTGTTTCATACCATACCCCACTCTGTTTGTTTGTATCCTATTTAATTGGTTTTGTTGTTATTATTTTTAAATCTCTTTTGACTCATTATTGTTGTTATTACTAATATGTTAGCTATCACTGAAAAGTTTATGTTAGCATTCCTATTTCAAACAAATCTTTTGTGGGATTAGTAAATCACATTCATACATTTGAGAGTGATCAATACCACAACTTAACTTTTATGAGAGTAGTCACTAAAATAAAACTTATGAGACACAAAAAAGATTTTAAGTGCAACAATTTATGTGAAATTGTTGGGTTGTGTTATTTTGTGTGTTTCATGCTTTGTGTTCCGTTTTTTCATGACGGAAAAAAAAAAGTGAAGCGGGCGATATTTGTTCAATGTATGCAGGACCAAGTTGAAGCAGACTGAAGTGGATTGCGAATATTTGAAGAGATGCTGCGAGACTCTAACTGAAGAAAATCGAAGATTGCAAAAGGAAGTGCAAGAGCTTAGGGCATTGAAGTTATCTCCACAACTCTACATGCAAATGAACCCTCCCACCACTCTTACAATGTGCCCTTCATGCGAGCGTGTCGCCGTATCATCTGCATCCTCCTCGTCAGCAGCCGCACCCTCTGTTCCAGCTCCAGCTAACTGCAACCCACCAGGCTCAAGTGTTCAGCGGCCAATACCTCTCAACCCTTGGGCGGCAATGTCTAATCAAAACCGTTCTCGCCCATGAGTTTTCACTCATGATCCTGTAGGGTAAAGTAGGCAGGGGCATTGAATGTTTGGATGAGCGGTGAGTTTGATAAAATCACAATGACAACATAATTTTATTGAACCTACAAAGATAATCTTTTGCCAAAATCATAGTTGGTCATTGTGATTCGGCTGCGGACTCAACGCCAATCCAAACATGCAATTAGATGCTAGAAAAAAATGAATCAATTCAATAGTGCACTTTACTTTTTAGTGTTGGTTCACTAGGACTTTAGGTTATGACATTGGTTAACTTTTGTTTCTAGGCTTATTTTATTTTGAGCCTAGTGATAACATGTTTTACTCAACTTTAGGATGTGTAAAGTTTGGAAATGTTAAAGTAGGTTGTGTTTTTCATATGCTGAATAGTTTTTAATTCTTATTAACCTTGAAAGGATGAAAAGGAGAATCCGAATCTTAATTATATAATTTTTTTCATGGGATTTGGCATACCACTTGGTGAGAAAAGGTGGGATTTTGTGCAAGATTGAAGAGGGGACAAATTAAGGGGATTCCCATGAGGGGATAGTTGTGGTCACAATTAGAAATGATTTTGTCTATCTTTTGTTCTGATTCCTATTCCTTTGTGTCTTTATACTTGAACATGGGGTTGATTGATGAGTCATTTTGTGGGACTCATTTTTGGCTGCTTATGTACTTCATAACTTCTTAAAATGTTGATTAGCAAAGAGGTGACAATAGTGAACAAAGGTAAATATGGTAACACACTAGTGAAGTGATAGTGGTTGCATCAATGATTCAATATGTTTTTGGTGGTTTGGTATTAAAGGGAAATATAAGGCTTGAAATTCTCTACCTTTAAGGTGGGAATGACCGGCAAGGATTCTCTCCGGTGGCTTTTCTACCGGAGAGCCCAACAATAATTTGGACCATTCAATTATGTTTAATAATTTTGATCAGATTTAGTTGATTCGTATGGATGACTGACATTCCACAGGACTCTCATGTCACCGTAGAGAATTTGTTCCCGGAAAAGACACATGCCTTTCTCTCATTTTTTATTTCCTCTTTCATCTTTTTCCTCCATAATTTACCCACATCTTTGCACCTTCTCTCTTTTTTGTGCCTAAAATCACACCAATGGTAGAAAATCCTACGCAATAATAGGTACTGTACTACTACTAGTCTACTAGATAGTATGGTCTATAGCCATGACTTTATTTTGCATTTGGGAACATTGGCCAATTTTGTCTTTTGAATATTTCATTTGGAAAAATGATTTTAATTTCATATTTATGTTTTCATTATAAAAAATATAAACAAAATTATTGAATAAACTGATTTAATTTGATCTATGAACTATCAATCTCAATCTAAACTATTCCTACATCCAGACAGGCAGTCCTTCTGTTACTTTGTGTAGTTTTAGCAATCTCTCCTAAGTGTGATCAATTTAGCTCATATACAGAGTACTTTGTAAAATCTTCAATTTCATCCCTTGAATTAGTCATTCTGATACCTTTTAGTTTTTGCATGCTTACATATTTTATTAGTTAGTTTGGTCTACAAATGTGACTTTTTCATAAGTTAATTTACTCAACATGTGTTTTTTACCAAAATCACTTTTGACAGATAAAATCAACTATGGTTCCACTGGACATGAAACCAATCAGTTCCAATAAACATATATTTTCTGGATATCTCAATACATTGATTGTTCTAGTCATGGAAACACATAAAAGATAACTCAAGAACAAAAAATTGCCAAGAAATCAAACTGTATTTACAGTATCAGTCAAGAAACGTAGAATACAACCATGGCCCGCTTTCTCTGTCAACTTTTCATGAATTCGGAGACATTGATCACACGTTGGACGATCTCCGGTAGATAAGCCTCTATATAAATACCTATGCAGAAGAATAACAACCTCTTAGGACAAAAAATAGAGGTGGAAATATCATAGATTATCTACTATTGTAACCATAAATTATCTACCAGATCATTAATCATACTTGCTTAACTTTCTTAAAAAGTCAGATTTCTACGAGAACAACTAAATCAGAGACACACAATTTACGATTTCTAGAAGTTTTCATCACTTCAGTATCAATGTTTTAACACCACGATAACGATAAGTGCTGGCAATCATAACATAAACCTCGTCACACCAGTCATTGCATTTATGTTATAAAATAGATATATAAAGTGTAAAACATGACAATTTGAATAAAAAGTAACAAATACTAAAACTCAACTGTTCAAGCATGATCTGCAATCTAGCATATGCATGTATCTTATAAGTATGACTGTCATATGCATTCTAGAATATAATTCAAGTTTGCATTGGTTTAACTGTGATCTTATTATAGTTTCTCGACATTCAACAGAAGACTTGCAAGTTGCAACAATAAGAAAGATTAAAAGGTTCTTTATTATCTTGTCTCTCTAAGCATCTTTTAGAATTTTCTAAACCAAATATAAATTCTCTTTACATTCTCTTTGGAGCATGAAAACACGCAGGGCGAGATCTTGAAGCATGCAAATGCCACACAGAAAACAGTTCAGAGTTATCAGGTAAGGTTTCTCCTTTAAGAAATCTAAGCATCGCCACTTGGGACGTATTTTCTCTATCAAGGCAAGATAACACAATTCACGAGGGTCTGTCTTTCTTAATGTGTAAAAATTGAAGTGTTTGTTAATTTTTTAAGCAACCAACTTTGAGAACTAGGCATAAAAATGGGAAGCAATCAAGTATCATGAAATTCATGACCTTAAGAGTCCAACAAACAGTTTACAAAATAATACTGCATAGTGAGTGATGTAACTTATAGGGACTGATTGAGTGAATGATTTAACATATAGGATTGAATGAGTGAATATATGTGTGATTTTACCCTACAAGGAGGTTTTTGATAATGTGAGGTTTGTATTGCAAATTGGATGCCTTGGACAGGTTTTCTTCTGAGGATGGGATATATGATGTATAATCAGCTAAAAGAGCTTAAATCGGCTACATAAAAGATGTGCTAATTTAACTACATTTCAGAAGGTGGTTAGTTGGAGGAGAATGAGAAGTGTGATTAAGGAATGGAAGTAAGTAATAACAAGGTGGAGAGAGACAGAGCTGACTCTCCTGTAGGGATCAATACCCTTTTTGAATATCTCAAATCAGAGATGATTACTTGCTGAATATATGCTATGACTATGAGGCTGCCGAGGTTTTTTAAAGTAAAGGCGTGGACGGCTATTTGGACTTCAGATCCATCAGGGTCTTTTGTCCCTTTTTCAGTTTCTTGTTTTATCATTCTCAACATCCATAAAATACAGATGAAACAAAGTGATTTTGGAAGGTTAAAGCTCCCTCTGCAGTTATGGCTTGGAAGTTGGAAGTCATGCTTAAAGGATAACCCAAATAATAGTATTTCTATTACGAAAATGCCAGCAACTTAAATACATTTTCTCTATATATTTATGTCGTAAACTTCAAATATTCTGCAGCAAACAGCCACCTCTTTTTGTGTTATAAGGAACAACGCAATTTCATAGTAAGATGTTTGGAGATTGCTGGATATGGCCACATTATTCTGAAGTTGTTTTCTCTACTTGTTATAAAGGTTACAAGAATAGAAAAGGACAGTAAAATGTTTTAGCTTTGTGCAAAAATATCTATCAGGTCTGAGATGGAGACACAAAGCATGACATCAGTCCAAGTTTACACTGATATTACATTTAACACGCTGCATTCATCCTAATCAATGAAATGCCAGAAGAAAGACAAATAGTTTTTGCATTCTAATTAGCCGATTTTAACTGAATGGTAGATGTCTTCCTAATCGAAAACTGAACAGCTAAATGCATGTTAAGATAGGAAAGGCAAACTTGTGGATGCCTATGCCTTACATTTCTAAAGGTGGAATGCAGGAATCCTAGCTACAATGATCACTAACTAGTAACTATAAACCTAATTATCAACTTTACCATCATCCAAGCAAATTTGCATCCGAAAATAATGAGAATCTATCCAAACAGACATGTAAAAATGCATTCAAAATAAAATATCTCATCACTCACTTCATTAGAATATCATAGTATTCAGGATCCAAGGAAGAAAGCATCCCATCCACATCTTTTATAGCCATTATTGCTCTATGCACAACAATCCAATGCGCCGACTGCCAAAATTAAAACAAAAAACAACATAACTAAAGATACATGAAAAATATACTGTGAACTCAACAAGTTAGAAATTTTCAATTGCAACTAAACTCCAAAAAGTAAAAAAAACAAAACAGTCTATACTTTTTTTCTTTAGAAACTCGGTATCCGGACCAAAGACCTACTAATCTGGGGGCCTAATTCCAAACGTCCACTAGTGAAAGCCCCAATTAAAGCTAGAACAAAGCCCTGAATGGACTAGCCCAACAGAGGAATTGACACTGGGAGGATTCGGACGTGAGACCTAGAAATGAGCACACTCCGAGATCCCAAGCCTACACCACCGGACCAACCCGTGAGGGTTAAAAACTAGTCTATACTAGTGCAAATCAGCTTAAATTTTTTTTTGTTTCTTCAACATCAATAAGTTGTGGTCTTAAGTAATTTGGTAACTCCAATTGTACCAAAAACTAGTCTTATAATTTGAATCAAAAGCTAAAACATTGTTTCAGTTCTAACAACCCAAATCAAATCCAAGCACAAAATAATAATAAAGTATTGATTTTTCTCCAAAATTGCATAAAAAATTACAAAGGGGGTAAGTGAAAAACCTTGCAACGCTCATCACTAGTCATTGCATAAGTTCCTTCAAGTGCAGTTTTAAGGGCTTCCACAGGTTTATACCTAAATTTGCATCAAAATTAATAATTACTTATTAAAATTCAGCATTCGATTCATCAAAAAATCAAGAAAGAGAGAAAAAAGAGAGGGTAATGATAGTTACTGTTTGAGTAAGCTTTCGATCTTGCGGGTTTTGTGTTCAATTCTTGTAATAATGGCTTCTGCATTTTCAGCTCCAACGAATCCTTCTGAGCCTGCCATATAAATCAGAGTTCTATTGCAGTTTTCTTGAGCTTCAATTTTCCCGAGAAAATGTGTTTTTTTATTTATTTTCTTCTTCTTTTGCTTCCAAGTAAAGTGATTGTATACTTACTTTTCACTGTTTTAATTAAATTGTCATTTTTTTAATTATAAAATGATGAAAATTATTATTCTCTAAATCCAAATGAATCAAATTAGATATAGTTTATTGTTTAACGAACTTAATTTTCAATTCAAACTTGAGTTGTTTGATTCATTAACCAAATTCAACGAATTAATTATCAAATTATTATCGAGTTGATTCGGTTCATTATTAGTTGTAGAAAATAATTCCAACATTAGTCATATAAAAAACATAAATATTCAAAGAGGCAGGAAAGATGAGGCGGTGTCTGGGTTTGCGTGAAAGAGAAATATGGATGTAAAATAAGAGATACGAGCGAGTCTTCCACCCTAGACACCGCCTCATCTGACGGTAACATAATATTTCTCACCATGAGAGATATGAGAAAGTCTTCCACCCTAGACGGAGCGGTTATTTAAGTTTGACATTTTTTATTAGACTGTTTTAAGATTTTCCTTTTCTTTTTAATAAGGTAAAAACACTACGAAAACATAATCTAACAACAATAAAGAATGATTTAGAAAAGGGTGAACGATAACTTTGAATCAATTTCTTTAAGGATTTCGAGAATAATATGGCTCAAAATCCTTATCACTTAAACCAATTTAGTGAATGAAGAAGAACATATGAAAAACATTTAGTGAACCATATGAAAAACATTTTAAAAGTTCGTTCTCATAAGAATTTTGAGCCCCACTAAATGTTTTTCATATGCAAGCTTTAGAGAACAAATTTTTAACCACTTGGTTAAGGGCTCAAAATCCTTATTACTTAAACCAATTTATCAATGATTCCTTTTTAATACTCCCTCCCGTCTCATATATAAGAAACAAAAAAAAGGCACACCCTTTAAGAAAATGGAGTAAATGATTAGGAACAACATGTCATTTCCACTTTTACCCTTACTTTTTGTTTAAATTAAATTATTATTTATTATGGGGAAAAGTAAAACAAAGGGTAAAATTGGAATATTCAAAATAAATGTAATGATTGTAGTAACTTTTTCTTATATTTAAGACTTTGTAATTTTTTTTTTTGTTTCTTATATATGAGACCGGAGAGAGCAAGTTTTATTAAGAAAATAATTGTGACATTTTAACTATTTTGTTGAGTACTTCTGGTACTTTTGATTTGTACTCTAACAATCACTTTATATATATATATATATATATATATATTTGCCATTAAAAAAAAAAGATGCGAGGGAAAGAGGAGCAAGAGAGTAAGGAGAGAAAGTCTTTATTTCTTATGATTGGCACTAGAGAGAAAAAGAGAAGAGAAAGCCAATTTATTTTGCTTTTTACATGTTTGTCCTTATCTATTTTTTATTTCAAAAGCACAATTGGCTGGGGCCCACTTTTTTTTCTTGCTTCTTTTGTAAGGATATAATTGTCTTTTAAAAAATTAAACACACTTTTCTCTCTTCTATTTCTCTTGTACCAAAATCAATACGTACATTAAATCTAATGAGCTACTCTATTTCTCATCTCTTTCGCTCTTCTCATATAATCTCTCTCACCTATTTCTCTCTTCTCATTTACTTCTCACAACCAAACACACCATAAAACATCTAAATTCTAAAATTACACTTTTATTTATACACCCTTTAAAATTCCAATACCTACTTTTTTTTTTCTTTTTCCGTATGTCTTTATTTAGGTGCAATGGTTTGAATTTTTGAACTCAAAATAATGAGTCATTTATCTTTAGTGTGAAACACGATGAATGTACTGCATGTGTTTATTTTTAATTATTATGGAATAAAAATTGTGGTTCACACAATTTTTTTTTCAGTGTAAAAAAAAAAGAGACAACAATGCAATGAGAATAAAATTTAAGAATCCATAATGTAGTATTTATTTTAACTCTTCAATTCTCATGAAAAAAAAGTTCCGATATAATTCAAAGTTCCACTGTGAAATATAAATAAAATTTGGTAAAAAATCGTATCCATTAAAATTGAACTTAAATTCACTCGAATAATTCATCCTAAAAAGAGTTCATTAACCATTTGAGACGAATATCTTGATTGATTTTCTTCTTCTACTAGCACCAAGCTCATTAGACACCCGACACCCCATTATGGTGTCATAAATTTGAATGCGAATTTAGGACTAGGGTCACCTGATTAAACACCCTCTATTTTTCTTTATTTTTTTCATTTAATAATTTGAATGAAATATAATGGTCTAAATTTTTTATTGAGACACATTTAATAATTTTCTTAGGCACAGGAATAAAAAAATTGAGTGATTAAGTTTAATATTAAA
Source organism: Trifolium subterraneum (assembly GCA_951799995.1). NCBI lineage: Eukaryota > Viridiplantae > Streptophyta > Magnoliopsida > Fabales > Fabaceae > Trifolium > Trifolium subterraneum. The sequence continues at coordinate 67,714,712 of OX637462.1, read as the reverse complement.
AAATATAAATAAGTGATGTGTATTAAACTTACAATTTTAGAGGTACGATAATTAAGAGTTTGACTACGAAATAAATAAAGTTTAATTATAAATGATTTCTCTTAATTAAACTCAAATTCTTCGGAACAATTCATTATGTGAAGAATTTATTAACCATTTGAACTCAATCACTTATTTAATGATATGTATAGAGTACTGTGATATCCGCATAGACATCAAAATAATTTTCAATTTGCAGGGGCATGGTTCGAATCTCAGTCATCCCACTTATTCACGCAAAAGTGAAATTTCTGGCCACTAAATTGACAAAAAAAAAAATTCAGTGAATAATTTATAATCCACAGACCTCTTGAGAGCTCCATGCATATCTCTGGGCTCTGATTAGTGATTATTCAATCTTGATTTGGAAAATCTGAACCCCTAATGGCTCTATCTATTTATTTGGTCCATACATTCATAGTTATTTGAAGTGTATATCTATCCATAATATATCATATATGAACCATAGAAATAGAAATATAAATATTTACGCAAGAGCATACGTTACTTGAAGTAGAAGTCACGGTAACCATCTATTATAGACCAATTAAGTTCATTACATTCCTCAAATGCAAGTGCTAAGCAACACTCATTTCTTCCACTACTATCCACAACTTTGAAGTCACAAAGGATACGTCTTATATGTTGGTATTAAATCTATACTTCTTAAGGAAATGGACCTCGTTAATAAGAGTTCAGCCGCAAAGTAAGTAAAACCTGATCAAGAATTACTTTTACTACAAATCGAAGGTTCTCTCGAAAGATTCGTCTTAGAGGAAGCTAATTAATCACTTGAGCTCAATGTCTTAGTTGAATTATATTAATTCCAATACTGTCTAACACGGTATATATTTTTACATGTTAGATGTGAGGTCAACCAAGTTGGCGTTCCTTAGTTACATATGTGATTATATATACTTTGAATTGCATGTATGTTGAAGCCTCAATTTTTATCTTACAACCCATTTTTATAAGGATGAATTAATCTCAACTCAAATTTCTAAGATAATATCGGGGCCAACTACCTGCTATCAGGTTTTCGCTATTAGACTTCCCACCATTTATATTCATGCACCAAACTCAATAGTGTTGGATGTAAGAGTGTGTTAAAGAGTTCCACAATGAATAAAAGAAGGCATGTAATTATGTTTTTAAGAAAGGGAAATTTTCACCTGATAAACCGATTTTGTAAGGTTGATTTAGACCAACTTAAAATTCTAAGATAGTCTTTAGTCTTCACCTCATATTTCTGCATTCTTGACTTTTGATTTAATGTTACATTCGTTAATGAAATTTTCTTTTGTAAACTTGAAACTTAAAAGAGTGTACTCCTCTCTAAGTCTTATATTTATATGGTTTCGACTTTTTGTTGTAAAAGAAAAATAAGCACCACTCATTTCTTATAAAAACCATCTTCAACAAATTAAATACCCATCTCACAAATCACATTTCTTTTCTATAATCACTTATCTAAACTTCAACACATCATCATGACTAAGAAAACATGCATAGCTATGGTTCCTTCCCCAGGATTAAGCCATTTAATTCCACAAGTTGAATTTGCCAAACAATTCCTCAAACAACACAATGAATTCATTGTCACATTCCTCATTCCAACATTTTCTCCTCTCACACCTTCAATGCAACAAATCTTGAACACTCTTCCACCAAACATAAACTTCACTATTCTCCCACAAGTAAAAAACCTGCCACAACATAACGACGAACCTGCTACCAAAATGAAACTCGTAGCAAAATACTCTGTTCCATTTCTACAAGAAGCAATAAAATCACTTATTTTAAAAACTCATCTTGTTGCTTTAATCTCTGGTGTATTCTCAACTGATGCACATAAAGTTGCTAAACAATTCAACTTATCGTCTTACCTTTTCTATCCTTCAGGAGCTTTTACATATTCATTCTTTGTCACTTTACCGAAACTCGACGACTCTGTTTCATCTGAAACAGAGTACTTATTTGATTTTGCTAATGAAACAGTGGATGTTCCAGGTAGTACAATCACTTTAAATATCGAAGATATTCCTGATGTAATTAAAAGTGAAAGATCAACCATAGTTTACAAATCATTTCTTGATGTTTGTAAAGAATTCTCATTATTTGATGGTGTTATCATAAACACTTTCACTGATTTAGAACCAGAAGTTATAAGGGTTCTTCAAGAAAATGAAACAGAGAATAAGAAACCTTGTGTTTATCCAGTGGGACCAATCATTAGAAATGAGTCAAATTGTGAAGAAAACATTAATTTGACGTGTTTAAGGTGGTTGGAAAATCAAGAACCAAGTTCTGTTCTTTATGTTTGTTTTGGAAGTGGTGGAACAGTTTCTCATGAACAACTTAATGAGTTAGCATTTGGATTAGAATTAAGTGGTAAAAAATTCTTATGGGTTGTTAAAGTTCCAAGTAAAGTTGCAAACTCTGCATATTTTGTTGGAGAAAAAGATGATCCATTAGAGTATTTACCAAATGGTTTTTTAGAAAGAACAAAAGAAAATGGTTTAGTTGTTTCATCATGGGCCCCACAAGTTGAGATTTTAGGTCATGTTTCAATTGGTGGTTTTTTGAGTCATTGTGGTTGGAGTTCAATTTTAGAGAGTGTGGTTAATGGTGTGCCTATGATTGTATGGCCTTTGTTTGCAGAACAAAAGATGAATGCTAGATTACTTATTGATGTGCTTAAAGTGGGTGTGAGTGTAAAGGTTGATGATGAAAGTGGGATAGTGAAAAGAGAGGAAGTTGTTGAAAGTGTAAAGAGAATTATGGAAGGTGATGAAAGTTTGGAAATAAGGAAGAGAATCAATGAGTTGAGTGTTGGTGCTTGTGTTGCAAGAAGTGAAGATGGTTCATCTTGGAAGGCACTTTCTTCATTAGCTTTGAAATTGCATAGCTTTTGAATGGTATATGATGACATTATTGTAATGATTAAATTCGTAAAGACTCTGCCGGTAAGTGTAACTTAATCGATAATTATTGGAGATATTATTAAAGGCATTGATGTTCGAATCTCAGATTTTTTTTACCTTTAAAGTATATGAGTCTGATCACTAGTCTAATTAACAAATAAAATTGTAAAGAGTCTCGATACATACATCAAATATAAAATAAATGGTATCATCTACATTATTTAAATTTAATGTTTTTCAAGTTTCATGTGCTTTTCAAAGAGCTTTGGATATTATCTATACATTATTTGATTCTCCTATGGCTGCAACAATGTGATCAAATTAAATTGGGTAGTAATGACACAAAATTAATGAGAAAAATAGTGAAATGCAAAGTGGTATTTTTATTGATAGAATGACAGCACTTATGTGTTTATACAATCGGTTAGCCTCACATCAGTTGCACACTTACAATTATGTTAGGATTTACTCTGCATCATAGATAAACCCAATTGTTATTCAACCATTCTTCTAGGTGATCTAGTTTTGCATATACTCTTATAAACCATTTTCTTCAATTGCAAGAGTTCATTTTTTTTGTTGGCTGAAATACATTAATGTAACTTAGCATTCACCATTTTGATAAAATGATTGAGTTTATAGATGTTAAGACACTCACATTGGTTGATATAAGGTCAAAACATGCAAAGACACTCATCACTTTATAAGTAAGATTTATAGGGTCGATGTAGCCCTCCTAATGTAACATGAGACAACAAACAACACTCACTCACTTAAGTTTATAAAAACAAGTGAGTACTTTTTTCGGACGAAATGATAAATAACACTAAAACTCTCACAATTGTAAGGTCCCAGGCTCGAACCCAGGTGAAGGATCCAGCCTAGCCATATCGGCTATTGACAATTGAACTAAGACTTATGGTCAAACCATGTGAGTTCAACAGAGTAGTCCATGTGATCAGGTTTATATGTACTCTCTGGTAATCGATCCGCCAAATAGATGTACATATGTCCCATAGCTCCGGTGCGAAAGCCACTTTTATATCTTGCTTCTACAGTCACAACTTCACCATCTTTAATCTTGACCGAACCTAATTTTGGATAACTTCCTGACATCCCGACAACATATCCTTTCTCATTTCCTGGTTCCTTTCCCTTTCCATATGTTGGTTTCGAAGTATACAAAATTCTTCCATCCTAAATTAATCAAAATATTATCATCTTTAGAAGTGCACAATGATGATTTAAATAATATGACTTCTTACAATAATATAAAAAGACTAAAATGTATTGCTTAAGGAAAATGACGATCAAACACAGTTTAATGAAACATACATGCATTTAAATAATACATATTATATATATATATAATTGAAAATTATAGCATTATTATTTATATATAATGAACATTACCTGTCCATATAAAGTTGCATTAATGACACCTGTATGCATATGAGCTATGCCGTAGATGAGATAACCGCCTCTTTCCATTGGAATGTTTGCTTTTTCAATATGAGGAGGGGAGTTCTTTCTACCATTATTTGGTGGAATTGTAAACTCTGCCTATAACCATCAAGTTAAACAAAAATGTATATTTACATTAAGTTTTAGAATTGATAGCAAATTCTAAAAAAATGTGAAGAAAAAAAGATCACAAACAACATAAACAAATAAATAACCCCTGGATTACCTGACAATCATGAATAGCATGAGAAGTATTTGTTCTAACTCGATCAGTTGAATCAAGTATGTAAAATCTAACAGGAATTTGTTGATGGTTCCAATCAACCCATGTTATTTTGTATCTCAAAGCAAACTTTCTTGTAGGTGCTTCAAACCCTTTTTTCAATTTGCACCGTAAATTATCTTGGCAACAAAAGATTCCTCCTTTATAACTTGAGCCCAATGGTTTGCCATCAATGCCAAGTGTGACGTTATAAAAATTCTCTGGCAAATTAAAATGGTTACACCTACATTCAGTACAACGTTTTCTATCTTTTGTGCCACGTGTATCAATGACCATGAGATTTAGGAGCCACTTTTCTTGGTATCCAAATGGAACATGTGAAGGGGACCATGTTCTACAGCATAAGGGTCTGAAATTTTTGATTTTGTTCCTCGTGATTCACCTCCCAAACCCCAATAAGCTGGAAGAATGTTAGTATTACATGTTCCTTCATTTCTAATGTAAATGGCACCTTCCATAGGATTCTTTGGGATTATTTTCGACATATTCCAATCTATTGCATGATATTTTATAGCAAACCAATGATGTAGGTATGCCTCATATAATGGTACATAATTTCCTTCTTCATCAACTAGTTCTGCATCAAAGCTCTTTATTCCAACATGACCCTCTGGAAATTCAACATAAAAAATATTTAACATTATTTGTACATTTAAATAATGTTATATATATTAAAATATTTATACAAGTATTCTTTTATTAAATATAAATTTATGTATTTTCTTGAGTTATATATGTATTCTTAAATAAAATAAGTATTATATTATTAAAATTTTTGTGAGTTTTTCATACTAAGAGAATGCTCATGATAAGTTAAGATTCTTAAAATAGACAACTCCAAAGGTTTCATTTAGTGGTAAAAAGATAAACGTCGAATCTAGAGATTATGAAAATTGACAAATAAATTAAGGTTCGAATCCTATCCTAAGAGGTACCTACATTTAGGTTTAACATACATTTTGTGAAAAAAACATGAGTGTGGATGTTTGTTGCGCTAAAAACACACTCAGAGCAAGTGTGCTCTAATAAAAAATAACATTGTATATACACCTCATATATATATATATATATATGTTGTCCAACAACAAAATTGTTGTTCAAATATCATTCCTTTTGAATGGTGCAAATGAAAATAAAAGACGGGCTACATCATGACCGAAATTAAAGTAAACTTATAGCATCACAATTGTGGTGTGCCGTATCAATCTACCTCCCTTGTTCGTCAAAATTTTCTCATTAAAAAGATAAAATTTCACGCCCCCATATACCTTATCTACTTGAGATTTGAAGACTTTTTAAATCTCTCACAATTGTGTATGTCAAACACCTCTCAACAAATACATGTGGAGAAATTTGAGACATTTCTATGGTGAGTAAAAGTAAAAATGTTTTGCCCAGTAATATGCATCACAATCACAACCGCAACCACATTCGTGATCACAATCACAATTTAAAATCATGATCAACAAGTATATTATTGAGTCCAACGCTACTTTGAAATACCATATAAAAAAAAAAGGTCAAATGCTACTTAGAAATACCATATAAAAAAATGCTATAAGCTAATTAGAGCAGCTTACTATCAAACATGTATCATTTTTATTAAACAAACTTATAAATTAGTTCGATAAAATATAAGTTAGCTTATTGGACTTATGAAATAGATACTTAACCTATTTAGTTTAAAATTTAAATAAAATACATACATTTTTATTTACTAAATTTCATTTATATTTTAGAACAAACAACCTAAACACCAAAAGACATTAAAACGACATACGTATATATAAAGCAAACAAAACAAAACCGAACAAAAAGAACCGAAAGGAAATAAATAAATCCAAGAAGAAAAGACTAGACATTTGGACCAATCACATTCAACTGTTTGCATATGTGTCAGTGTTCCTTTGCCGGCAATGACAGCATTTCAATAGTACAAGTCTACAACAACGTTATTTATTGTTATCAACACCTCACACTCAAAACAAACCAAACTCACCAAATTACTCTTCTCCTCATGAGTCCTTCTCAATTTTCATTATCTTCAACTGCAGAAGATGTTACTCATGGAATTGATGGGAGTGGCCTCACTGCAATTGTCACAGGTTACATATATACTATTGCTTGCTTTGTGTAGTAGGTTTCTGCTATCGGATCACTCACTATTTATATTCACACACTAAATTCAATAGTACTAGGTGTAACAGAGTGTGTTAACCCGGTGTTGTAAACTTGTTTTGTAAAGTTGAATTAGGGTCTAACCAAAATTTATAGTATGAGAGTAATCCCGTGGATGCAAACTTTACCATACAAAGAGGTTTTGTAAATTTAATTTAGACCCGACCCAAAATTCAAAAACTTTCTTTGACTTTCCTTTTTGATAACGGCATTAAAATTTTCTCAGCAGTCCAAATAGTGGTTATATCTTATAAATATTAAATATAAGAAACTCATTAGATGCAATCGGCCTCAATCATCATTTATGAATTGTCCAATTAAGATCAGACGGTTTAGATCTTCAGATTACGATCAAACGGTTTAGATCTTAAGATAATTTTTAATTTTTTATTTAAGATAAAAATTGAGGTAGAAATTTAAACTATCCGATCTTAATTAATTGGAATCGGACGGTTTTGATGATTGCAAGGAATTTTGACCGCACAGAATTAAAATCCATAAATCTATGATCAAAATAAAACTAAAGTTGGTTGGTACCAGTTTGTAACATTTTGTTACTAACGTATAACATTTTTTTGGATATGATTTTAAGTAGAGTTTAAACTTATAACTTCATTTTTAACCTCATCAATTTTATACAATCATGTTCATTGAAAACACTAGTATTTTTGTTACAGGAACAACCAATGGTATTGGCAATGAGACTGCAAGAGTTCTTGCCTTACGTGGTGTTCATGTGATTATGGCTGTTAGAAATATTGTGGCAGCACAAAATGTAAAAGAAGCAATACTTAAGGAGATTCCAACAGCTAAAGTTGATGTGATGGAGTTAGATCTCAGTTCAATGGCATCTGTTAGGAAATTTGCATCAGAGTTCAATTCATCTTCTCTTCCATTGAACATTCTAATGTAAGAAAATTAGTACATAACACCATAAGCACATTTATATACCTTAATTATTAGTATTATTCAAGAAAATACATGATGAGTAATATTTTTATGGTTATTTTGTTGTGATTGTAAGAAACAATGCAGGAATTTGTGCACCTGTTTTCACACTTTCCAAAGACAACATTGAACTGCAATTTGCCACAAATTATTTAGGTATGTATAAATTGTCTCATATTTGGGAACATAAAATATTTTGGCTAAATGACACTTTGATCAAGTCAACGCATATGTGGATAGTGACTCACACGCCATGTCAGCATGTCTTGACACGTGGACAATGTCTTACATGCCACGCTAACCTACGCAGCAATACATACTGACATGACACGTGAATCACTATCCACGTGTACGTTGACTTGGTCAAAATTAGTGGGGGGGGCAAACTTTTGCAAAAGGGGTTAAAGTTAGGGACCCAATAGTGCTATTATGAAAGTTAGAAGGCTAAAATCTCAAATTTGTAAAAGTTAGGGCCAAAAATGTAATTTAGGCTAATATTTTGAATTTATGTATATAAAACACTAAATAACTTTTCTACTGTTTGTTTTGATGCATAGTATTAGAAGAGAGTGAAAACAATCTTAATTATTTTCGTCTATCATTTATTTCACAGGTCATTTTCTTTTAACAAATCTTTTGTTAGACACTATGAAGAAAACAGCATGTGAAAGCAAGAAAGAAGGAAGAATTATTAATGTCTCATCTGATGGTCACAATTATACATATCCTGAAGGAATCCGTTTTGATAAAATTAATGATGAATCAAGGTAAGAACAGAGGAATTATAAATACAGATTGTTCCGGAGACTCAATTAAATGATATATAAGAGAGAAGATTTATATACTCAATGTCTTAAGATTTTGGATATAAATGTAGTGTAATAGTATCTTGGCGCATGTTTGGATTTGCCGTGAATTTGGAAGAATCAAAGTAATCAGTTGTAATTTCGTCAAACACACTATGATTTCAAACATGCACTTAGTGGTCGTGGTCTTTAACTCCTTATTGCTCCTATGCTCCTCAAACTCCCCAATTAGTGGTACTAGAGCTTTAGTTTGACCTGTAAGGCGTTTCGGGGTAGATTCAGATGTAATGTATCCTTGTATAGAAAGTCTTCCAAACTATGTGGTGGAGTCAAATGGTGTATCATGTTGGTTGGTAAGGCCGGTACAAGTATAGTAATGTGAAAAATTCAAGTGTGAATTGATAGCTCCACATCGACTAAGAATGAACTGAACGAAAGAAAAGAGACAACAAATATGCTCAATATCTTAATTGAATGTAGAATAAAAATTAAACATGAACATACAATTATTGTGGTGTATGTGGCTAGAAAAAAATAGTTTATAATTCATTATTTTTTCTTCCTTGTGTATAGTTACCAAAGATGGAAGGCATATGGTCAATCTAAGCTTGCTAACATTTTACATGCCAATGAACTTGCAAGACATCTCAAGGTATGATGATATTGCTAACATTTTTTTTTGTATGCACCATATTATGATTATGCCATTGTTCTTATAACCATAAATTAAAGCAACTATGTAGAAGGTTCTATAGGATAAGTAGCTTCAATATCTGATATTAATTTTTGCATCTTGATTCTTGATCAGGAAGATGGAGTTGATATTACTGCAAATTCTCTTCACCCAGGATGTATTTACACCAATATTGTAAGTCCTGAGGTTGGTAAGACTATCCCAAAAGGTAACTATACCATTTTACTATTCATGAGTCTATATACCATTTTACAGAAGAGTGTATTTGTTTTATGAGGACGAAAAATAAAAGTTGGTAAATATTTTTAGGCTAAATTGCATTTTTGCCTCCCTAATTTTCATAAATTTACGATTTTGGCTTCCTAACTTTCACAATAGCACTTTTGACCCTCTAACTTTAGCCCTTTTGCAAAAGATTGACTCCCCCACTGATTTTGACCAAGTCAACCCACACGTGGGGAATGACCCACATACATGTATGTGAGTCACTGCGCACGTGTGCATTGACTTGTTGATGTGGCATGTGAGTTACTGTCCACGTGTGTGTTGACTTGGTCAAAATCGGTAGAGTTCCAACCTTTTGTAAAATAGGCTAAAGTTAGGGGGCCAAAAATGCTATTATAAAAGTTAGAGGGCCAAAATTGTAAGTTTGTAAAAGTTAGGAAGAAAAAAAAAAATGCAATTTAGCCTTACTTTTATTGATATTTCTTTTATGCAATGAATTTTTCCATTCAGATTATGAAAATTGCTACTCTTGTCGTTATGTTTCTGTCTGAATTATACAGATATGCTAAATATGCTTGGTGATTATGTACTTAAAAATGTACAACAGGTATTTTATTTTTAACACAGTTTGATCTATTGAATATTATTATTGCTTATCTATTTAATCTAAAAGAGAATTTAAAAGTTCAACATTCAACCTTATTGTAGGGAGCAGCAACAACATGCTATGTAGCATTGAATCCACAAGTGAAGGGTATTAGTGGAAAATATTTTTCTGACAGTAATGTGGATGAACCAAGCTCACAGGCAACAGACATTGATTTGGCCAAGAAACTTTGGGATTTCAGCATGAAATTAATTGAATAGAATATCAAAAAGAATATGTACTTTTAATTAATTATTAGTATATCAAAAAGCATATGTCTAGTGGCATTGAAATATCATCAAACATTACATGGAAGTACCAAATGTCATTAAATATTTAAATTGGAAAGTGAAGTATCAACATTTTTGTTTTATTTTAATCTTGTAATTTGGAGGAGAAACGATTCTAGTAATCCAGAGTTCGTCTATGAAGTAAGTAAAATATGACGAAAGATTTTATTCCAATCACTTGGTTGAAATTTCAATTATTTAATTGTGTAGAATAGTCTTGAGACTAAATCTTAAGAATAACTTGTTCCTTGTTGAAACAAACACATACGCACGAGCTTACATCACTTGTCCACAAAGAGTCCTTAAAATAACAGTAAATGAAATAGCAGCTCAATTTGTGTTCCTTAAAATATTCATCAAGGTCATTGCATTGCTATTTATACTTTTAGACATTCTTGTATAGCAAGAAACAATGATTCATTAGTCAAACTTTACTATTCTCTCGACAGAATTCGGATCACTAACAGAAAATTCTCATTATAAAAACATCTTCTGAGATGTCCATCTTACAAAATATATCTTACACATTATGGAGAGTAAAAAGACATGCATTGCTATGATTCCTTCACCTGGATTAAGCCATTTGATTCCACTTGTTGAGTTTGCTAAACAATTACTTCAACAACATAATCATTTCCATATAACATTCCTTATTCCCACACTTGGTCCACTAATTCCTTCCATGCAAACCATCTTGAACACTCTTCCACCAAACATGGATTTCATTGTTCTTCCTCAAGTCAACATTGAAGATATTCCACAGACTCATCATCAACCTTCAACACAAATGAAACTCATAGTAAAACACTCAGTTCCATTTCTACAAGAGGAAGTGAAATTACTCATTTCCAAAACTAACCTTGTTGCTTTAGTCTTTAGCATGTTTTCAACCGATGCGCATGATGTTGCTAAGCAATTCAACCTCTTGTCTTACCTTTTCTTTGCTTCAGGAGCTTTTTTATTCTCATTCTTTCTCACTCTTCCAAAACTTGACGAAGCTGCTTCGTCCTCCGAGTTCTTAGAATCGTATTACGAAACAGTGAATGTTCCTGGTCTTGCGATTCCTTTCCATGTGAAAGAGCTTCCTAATCCGGTTCTCGTTGAAAGATCAAGTTATACCTACAAATCAATTCTTGATATGTGTCAGAAACTATCATTGTGTGATGGTGTTATTATAAACACCTTCAAAGATTTGGAACCAGATGCTATAAGGGTTCTTCAAGAAAGACAGAAACCTTGTGTTTATCCTGTTGGACCTATCATTAGGAATGAGTCAAACAGTGATGCAAACATGTCAGTTTCTTTAAGGTGGTTGGAGAATCAGCCACCAAGTTCTGTTGTTTTTGTCTCTTTTGGAAGTGGTGGAACACTTTCTCATGATCAACTCAATGAATTAGCCTTTGGTTTAGAAATGAGTGGACACAAGTTCTTGTGGGTTGTGAGAGCTCCCAGTAAGCATTCTAGTGCTGCATATTTTAGTGGACAAAAGAATGATCCATTAGAGTATTTACCAAATGGTTTTTTGGAAAGAACAAAAGAAAATGGATTAGTTGTTACATCATGGGCACCACAAGTTGAGATTCTTGGTCATGGTTCGACCGGTGGTTTTTTGAGTCATTGTGGTTGGAGTTCAACTTTAGAGAGTGTGGCTAATGGGGTGCCTATGATTGTATGGCCTTTGTTTGCAGAACAAAGGATGAATGCTAAATTACTCACTGATGTGCTCAAAGTGTCTGTAAAGCCTAAGGTTGATGATGAAAGTGGGATAGTGAAAAGAGAGGAAGTTGCTAATGCTATAAAAGGAATCATGGAAGGTGATGAAAGTTTTGAAATAAGGAAGAGAATCAAAGAACTGAGTGATGGTGCTGCTAATGTGCTAAGTGAGAATGGTTCCTCTAGGGAAGCACTCTCTAATCTAGCATTGAAATGGCACTAATATACATGTTGAGTGACTAGCAGAAATTATTAATAATGTACTCATTATTAGAGATGTAGAAAACTATAGAATAAGAGTTGGTTTTTTTTTTTTTTTTGGTATTAACCTCTGGTTGCCGAGGAAGGAGGCCCGGTAATCCAGAGTACGACCGCGAGGTAAGTAAAGTGTGACCAAGAATTGTTCCCACCAGGAATGTTTCTAATTAGTTGACCTATATAAAGACTTGATGTAAACATTTTCTATTACTTCTCCTCATATTGTACTATTATTATCATCATCATAATATACTTGGTACACATTATATATTCTTTTGCCATGTTTCCTAACACTCATCATGCATTTGATGTCAAACATTTTGAGCATTGAGCCAAAGAAAGTAAGTTCTGCAAAGCCAACCAAGATTTGGGAAAACAAAATACACGAAAATGAGCCATTAACTGTCATTAGCTCAAATCTAGTATTTTGACGTGGCACTAGGCCAAAATGTAATTGAACGGACCGATCCGACTCAATGTTTTATTTGGTGCTACTTAGATGTGGCAAAATAGATACAATTGTTTTTGGACCTCTTCTTTTATAGGCCAGCCCGTGATAGTCATTCGGGCATGCCCATTAGAACGAGGCCAAATTCAAAACATTCACATGAAGTAATGATAAGTAATAATGTTATTAATGTTGAGTGAGATGTTAGGCAAAGTTAATGAAGAACAAGTAGGCATTTGGTGTCGTGTAAATATCGTAATAGAGTTCGATTCATACTCATAAAAAAATTAATTGAGGCAGTTACCTTAATATTATACAAGTGGTGGAATGAGTGTTTGCTACAGCTTAATTATTGCAGCATAAATAATGTATAGTTTATGAGTCAAGACAAAAGGATCAAAAGGTCTTTCTATGATTGCAGTGGTGGAGTATACATGTAACAAAAAATAAATCTGCACAAAAGGGTTCAACCAACAAAGCTAGATTGGTTTAAGTATTTGGTAGTCCAATGACAGATTAAATAAACAAATGTCACAATATGATTTTTAACTTTTGCATCACATTAGTTCAAATAACCAAGAATTAGTGTTTTTTTTCCTTTATAGAAACAATCACATACGCAAGAGCTTACATCACATGTCACAAAGTCCTTAAAATAATAGTAAAGTATAGAGCAGCTCAATTGTGTTCCCTAAAATATTCATAAAGGTCATTGCATTGCTATTTGCTATTGATTTTAAACATTCTTCTATATAAAAATGAAGTGATTGGTCTCAAATAGTTAATTAGATTCAGTTAAGAACAAATTCTTCAGGAGAGTACTAGAGTTCGAACCTTGACAGAAACAAATTCTTCAGGAGTATCAGAATTCCAGATTATCAGGATCTCTTCCATTAAAATCCGAAGAGTAGTTATAGACGAAAAAAGAAAATTCTGGTTATAAAAGCATCTTTAGGAGATATCCATCATACAAAATATATCTGATATTTCAACATCTATCTCAAGTTCAATTAAACATCATGGAGAGTAAAAAGACATGCATTGCAATGATTCCTTCCCCAGGACTAAGCCATTTGATTCCACTTGTTGAGTTTGCTAAACTATTACTCCAACAACAAAATGACTACCAAATCACATTCCTCATTCCAACACTTGGTCCTCTCAATCCTTCCATGCAAACCATCTTAAACACTCTTCCACCAAACATGGATTTCATTGTTCTTCATCAAATCAACATTGAAGACCTTCCAGAGACTCATGAACCTGCAACACAAATGAAACTCATAGTAAAACACTCAGTTCCATTTCTACAAGAAGCAGTAAAATCACTCATTTCCAAAACTAACCTTGTTGCTTTAGTCTTCAGCATGTTTTCAACCGATGCGCACGATGTTGCTAAGCAATTCAACCTTTTGTCTTACCTTTTCTATGCCTCAGGAGCTGTTTTATTCTCATTTTTTCTCACTCTTCCAAAACTTGATGAAGCTGCTTCAACTCAGTTCTTAGAGTCAAGTTATGAGTCAGTTAATGTTCCTGGTGTTTCAGATCCTTACCTTGTCAAAGAGCTTCCAGATCCGTTTCTCTGCGAAAGATCAAGCGATACCTATAAATCAATTCTTGATGTGTGTCAAAAACTCTCATTGTTTGATGGTGTTATAGTAAATACTTTCACAGATTTGGAACCAGATGCCATAAGGGTTCTTCAAGAGAGACAGAAGCCTTGTGTTTATCCTGTTGGACCTATCATTAGGAATGAGTCAAACAGTGAAGCAAATATGTCAGTTTCTTTAAGGTGGTTGGAGAATCAGCCACCAAATTCGGTTGTTTTTGTCTCTTTTGGAAGTGGTGGAACACTCTCTCATGAGCAGTTGAATGAGTTGGCTTTTGGTTTAGAAATGAGTGGACACAAGTTCTTGTGGGTTGTGAGAGTTCCAAGTAAACATTCTAGTTCTGCTTATTTTAGTGGACAAAAGGATGATCCATTAGAGTATTTGCCAAATGGTTTTTTGGAAAGAACAAAAGAAAAGGGACTAGTGGTTACATCATGGGCACCTCAAGTTGAGATTCTTGGTCATGGTTCGACCGGTGGCTTTTTGAGTCATTGTGGTTGGAGTTCAACTTTGGAGAGTGTGGTTAATGGAGTGCCGGTGATTGCATGGCCATTGTTTGCAGAGCAGAAAATGAATGCCAAATTACTCACTGATGTGCTCAAAGTGGCTGTGAGGCCAAAGGTTGATGATGAAAATGGGATAGTGAAACGGGAGGAAGTTGCGAAAGCTATAAAGAGAATCATGGAAGGTGATGAAAGCTCGGAAATTCGCAAAAGAATCAAAGAGTTAAGTGACGGTGCTGCTAATGCATTAAGTGTGAGTGGTTCCTCTAGGAAAGCACTCTCTGATCTAGCATTGAAATGGCATTAGTATACATGTTGACTTGCAGAAATTATCAATAATGTACTCGACTTGCATTTTTCTTATAGTTTCTTTTATCAGTTAAATAGATCATTTCAAGTATTGAACTATGTAATAATTTCTTATTTATAATGAATTTGATATCAATATATTCACTTTCACTATCAAGTATTAAGCAAATAAGAGCTTTGGCATGTAATCATTGTGAGGGAACAAACTAATTGGGCTCAATCCTCAAATGAGTAAGCCCATATTCAACTTTTTTAGGTGCTAAAGTATAAGAAACATAGCCAATTTTTCTTTATTTTATGGCCATAACATGAATCTCATCCATACCTCAACACTCTCTACCATGTCTCTTACATCACTTCCAACTTTTCCATCTCTAAAGACACATCATTCACTTCAACCAAATTTACCTGTCACTCCCTCAAAGTTTGGTACAAATTTGGTTTATAGTGATGCATCAATCAGTATTGCAGCAACAGAAGCATCGACAGCAGTTACAGATTTGGTTTATACTGCTGTCGATGCTTTGTTTATGTCTCGAGATATATGTGGTTAATATGATCTTATTTTATATCTAATATTATAACAAGATAAGATAAGAGAAGAATGTTGATTAAGAATATACTGAATCACCTTTTTAGTCCCTAAAATTATAGACATCTTATCAGGAAATTTCAGAAACTAATTTGATTGATTCAAAATAAGTACTGTTTAAGAGAATGAATTAAAAGTGTCCTAGAATTGTAACTTTAAGGACTAAATCGGTGACTCTTAAGAATAATATGAAAGTTATGGTTAATTGTGTTCTGTGGGTGATAAATAAATTATGACACCTTGTTATATTCAGGTTATGAAGGACATATAAAGATGCATTCAAATAATAAATATAATACAGATTCAGTATTAGCTAAGTGAATCCTATCTTGTGGCAATCAATGGCAACCATGCATGTTGATCCTCTAAAATAAGTTTACAAGAAGAATCATGACAATAATAACATGCCCACTTTAATCTTCAATTAATCTACTTTGGTTCATATGGTGACTTGGTCCTCCATTATTATGACAGGGATGTGAGCAATTTTGGACCAATGTTCCTGCATTTTATACCTTTCTTCTAATATAGGGCATCGCCAAATGACCAGTAGCTTAAGAGAGGAAGGGAGTCTGTCTTCTGGTAATGACTCAAGTCTTTTACAATAACAAAATTCAAGTGATTTGAGTGAAGAAGGGAGGAAGTTTCCCGGCAATGACTCAAGTTGTTGACAATTAAGAAAGTCAAGATTTTCGAGAGAGGAGAGGTGTCGAAGCCCATTTCCATCGAAGGACTTCATTTTATAGAGATGACTGATAGTCAGAGACACAAGGGATATGGGGAGCAATGACTCCTTCATCAAGGCGTTGACTATATCATCATCCTTTCCAATACTCAACGATGAAAGAGCAGCGAGGCCTCGGAATCCCCATTCAGTTACAGGCTGAGCTGTTGTTCTTCGGGACTGAATATCAATGGATTGTAATTTCGGAGGTAGGAAAACTCCTTCAAAAAATGACAATTCTCGACATCCTAGAGACAATTTTTCAAGAGCAGTGAGTGTGTCCATTCGAAGCTTGACTTTAAGTGATCCAATTGAGTAATGGGATTTGATTTTAAGTGATTGAGGCTTGACGCATGACGCGAAGGGCTTTCTGAAATAAAAATGGTATCCAGATTCTTACAACTATAAATGTATAGTCTTTGGAGCGCAGGGAAACCATCTAGTAAGAAGGAGGTAAGTGCATCACAACTACTCCATAACTCAAGACTCACAAGTGATGTGTAACTGTTCCACGTTTCAAGAGGCGGAAAGGTTAAATTCTTACACATACTAATATGAAGTGACTGCAATGAAGTTGGTTGAAAATTCGTTGGAAATGCAGTGAGAGACGGGATATCATTGAGCGTCAAGTGTGTCAGACACGTGCTCCTCATAACCATTTTAGGTAGAGACAATAGATTATCGCACCTTTCAATTGTTACATGCTGCAGCCGACATGAAGAATCACTCTCAACCAATGACCATTTGGTTCTTTCATTACACCCTTTAATGTTTATTTTCTTAATTGATGATAGCCAATGGAAAGTAGACGGTGTTTCCAATAAATGAGGACAACCTTCTATTTTAATTACTACTATTGAAGAAAGGGGGTTAGGAAAATTCCCCCTAAGTTTAGGACAATTAGATAAAATCAGAATTTTAAGACGAGGAAAAGCAAAGTTGTTGCCAACAAAGGGAAGCCATTCCTTCCAATTTGGTATGTTGCGAAACATTAAACACTCAAGGGAAGGAAATGGTTTGAAGGAAGGATCGGAATTTTGTCCTGCCTGACCACAATAGAACTCTGGACCAATTCTCTCCAATATCTCCATACCATATATTAGTAGGTCCTTCAGAGAAGGTAGCTGCCCTAATGGCGGAAGTGTCATGCAATGTTCACCATTACTGATGCCTAGGAACACCATGTTAGAAAATGAGGAATCTCCTAGCCAACTTGGAAAACTTGTCCCACCATACATGTCAATGCTTAGTTTCTTCAAGTTAACT
The DNA here is from genome assembly GCA_951799995.1 of Trifolium subterraneum. Taxonomy (NCBI): domain Eukaryota; kingdom Viridiplantae; phylum Streptophyta; class Magnoliopsida; order Fabales; family Fabaceae; genus Trifolium; species Trifolium subterraneum. The sequence continues at coordinate 67,696,792 of OX637462.1, read as the reverse complement.
GATGGTTGCAACATATCAAGCACATCTTTCTCTTTTCGCGAGTCTTCAGTTTGTTCTCCCCATTGTAGCTCCAACTTCTCTATTTGCTCTTTGCTTTTCAGGTTGGCATCGCCTGCCTCTGCGGCATCAATGACATTATGCAGGTTCTTGATGGTAAGTGTTCCTTGTAAATGTGGGAGTTTTCTAAGCTCTTTGATACTTAACCCTACTTGTCGTTTCCCCACTACAAAAATAGTTAAAGTTTGAAGGTTTTCAAGTCTAGCTATTTCCACAGGCAACTCCTTTATTGTCGTCCCACTTATATCAAGGTGACGTAAATTGATTAAATTTTCCATATGCACTGGCAATTTAGTGAGAGCCCGACAATATGATAAAATCAAAGTTTGCAAACTGTAAAGGTTACATGTTGTATTGGGCAAGCTTTTGATTTTAGTGAAGGAGAGATCTAGATAACGTAACTGCACTAAATTGCCAATTGAATCCGGTAGTTTGGTGATGTTTTTATAATTTGATAGCGTTAACACACGCAGCCTTTTGAGCTTGGGTAGAAAATCATCAACCACTTTGATGGATAAATAATTTCTTGTCGTTGAGAAGTAAATAGGTAGGAAACTTCGCAAGCGTTTGAAATTGTATAAATTCTCAAACTTCATGAAAATGTCATACTCTTCTTGATTATATGACAAATGACGGATGTTTTCAGAGATGTAACCACAATCAAGCCTGCCACAACTTTTTCCAGATACAACTTTAGCTAAGTCGTATACAAGGTCATGCATGAAAAGCTTTTTTTTGTGAGAATCATCATTTGATTGTTGAATTAAGGATCTGGATAACAATTCAGAAAAACAATCATCACCCACTTCCTCTATCGATTTTCCGCTATGAGAATAATCTAGAAAGCCTTCTGCCATCCATAACAAAACCAATTTCTTCCGATCAAGTGAGTAATCTTTTGAGAAAATTGAACAATAGGCAAAACATACCTTCAAATGAGACGGAAGATATTGATAACTCAAATGCAAAGCAGGGAGAATTTTATCATTTTGTAATTTCCATATATCGCTATTCAGAATTGTATTCCACTCCTTTTCATCGACCTTCAAACGCATTAGTCCACCTAGTGCTTTGGCAGCTATCGGCAATCCATTACACTTTCGAGAAATCTTCCTACCAATTGCTTCTAGCTTTGGATATTTACCACGACCAAGGTATTCACCTCCAATTGCATGCATTGAGAGCAAAGACCAACAATCTTCATCAGATATGGGTTCCAATTTATGAATTGGAAATGTGCGTGCGACCTCTGCAACTTTTTGTTCGCGTGTTGTTATGATCACCTTGCTTCCAGTTTTTCCCTTAAACATGGGAGTTACTAGCTCACTCCAGTCAATGTAATTGTCATTCCATAAGTCATCCAACACAAACAAAAATTTTCTATCGATCAACTGTTTCATTAATTCAACTCGGAGAATATCAAGATTATCGCTTTCCCAAACCTTTGAAGAAGTAGATGCTGTATTTCTAACAATAGATTCAAGGAGAGACTTGGTTACCCTCACAACATCAAAATCTTCCTATACATAAACCCAAGCTTTGAGATCAAAATGTTTTTCAACGTTTTCCTCATTGTAAACTAGTTGTGCAAGGGTCGTTTTACCGACACCTCCCATACCTAGAATTGCAACAACACCGAAATTATTATATCTGCTGGTGCCACTGTCTGATACCAACACATCGATGAGTCTATCTTTATCATCATTCCTACCAACCGTGACAGATTCATTTACCACTGAACTTGATGGTGTTCTACGAGAAACTCTACCACTTACAGTTCTTTGCAAGCCAAGGATATCTTTCTGCTGGACAAAAGTTTGCAGCCTTTTACACATCTTCTCCATCTTGGAATTGATCTTCATAGATGAAGACAAATTCTGCAGCTGATCAGTTGGTGTATTCTCCACCTTGCACCGCAAGGCATCGTAACTGATTAAGTTGAGCAAATCTTCAGAATCAAAAATTGCGTCTTTCAAGTCATCAAGCCATTGTTTGACAGGAAGATCGTTGAACCGTTTCTGTTCTGCATCTACCAGCACAGCTTGTAGAGAAAACAGTGTTGTTTTAAACTCTGTGAGCAGTGAGTAATTGAACTTAGTGTTGCTGATGAAACCACGAAACTCCGCTGAGCTTAGCTTTTCTGCTATGGTCGGAATAGTTGCAGACAGAAATGCACCTGCCACCAAAGCTGCAGCCATATTCACCAACTACCACTTACATATATATCCGCTACTAACCTATGGCAACTTGTGAAATCTTGCACCACACATTGACGACGATGCACCGCGATCCCACATTTGCGATTCAACTTCTATATCCTCAAAGAAATCTTGCACCATCAAAGATTTGCCAGAATTTTCGCACTCGGTGATATTAACTTCTACATCCTCCTTTCCATTCCACAAAGGAGCTTGTTTAATTGGTATAATTTTCCTGCCACAATCAAACATCTAGTCCCAAAAACTCGGGGGGATTTATATCGCCAATTATCTCGGCCACATTTTAACAAATCGTGCAACCTTCAGTTCTAAAAGATCATACAAAAACAACATTATCATCATTAGAAACATATGAATCATAGGTTTACCAAAGATAACAAAGATTCCAAGATAAAGAATAAATTTTAAAACTTCATCTTGTTACATATGAACAAATTTTAAAATGCAGCCACAATTAATATCAAGAATGAACAAGCATCAAATAATACAACAACGATTTTGAATGTCATTCAAATTTACAAGAAATTCAAATTAGTGCATAGTAATGTTGTGTCGCCTGGGTCTACGAATGTAGTTTTTCAAAGATTAGGTTTTGCTGTACAAATAGATTTAGTGGCGCAACTTTATTGCTCGTCTACCTTTTGTTCACGTGTAATAATCCTGTTGAGTATGGTTCATATACGCATCAGGAAGAGGCTGGGGGCAGCCAATACCGCTTGTAACACTGAAATCCCAATTCATTCATCCATCTAATAGAAACGAGCTGTAGCGAATTCTGCAGCCGGAAATATACCTAAGGGGAACTCCGTTATCAAACTTCTTGTGTTCTTTATTGTTTGCAATTTCGTTATTTACCTTCTGTTACTATTTGTGCACAACAAATCCTATACTAAAAAATAGAAGTGCAGAAGAAAAAAATGTTACCTTTATGAGATACTAGAATCATAGTAACCAAATTTTAGATGTCACCACCTGATATCATTAAAACCGGATGTAGAATAAGAAATCACAAAGTCTCATGTAAGGAGAAAGACTTGTGGAAGACTTTCTTTTCTTAGAAAGGGGTGCATTTAGCACTCAATTGGGCCTATTCTTTGTAGCCCAATTCAATGCTGTAGCAAAAAGGGGAGGTGTAGGAGCAATGTCATGTTCAACTGACTTGTGTTTTCTGAAAAAATCTTATTATCCAAACCAAACAGAGAGATATTATTATAGTCATAAGGGCAACACACGATTATGCTACTGCTCTTATCTTCACCATCCTCTTCTTCACTCATGCAATCTTTTCCATGTAACTCTCTCTCTCTCTCTCTCTCTGACACTTCAATTCCTGTCATGAAATATGAAATAAGAATTCTTGTAGTTGAAGTTAATATTTTTGTTAGAATCTTCATATTCTGCTGGTTCAAAGTAAAATTCAAGATATGTAATTGAAGCTTGCATTGTTTATGTAATGTTAATTAATGGATTCAAAAAGTGACAACAGATTAGAGAATTTAAGTTGTTTCTGGTACTTTTAGCTTAGAATGATAAGCATGTTGAGTATGATTTATATTCGATAAGTGATAAGTGAGGAGCGATAGCGTCTACCTTTAGGGTTTGGCCCATTTGTTTGTTGAGATATGACTAGGAGGGTTAGGGGTGCGGCCGCCTGTGGTTGTCAATTGAGCTATAGTATTTAAACAATGACCATGTTTGGATAAATAGCTTATTTTACAGCTTATAGCATAAACGTTTATCATATAAGCGCTTATGAAGAAGGTATTTCTATAACACTATAAAATAACGTCAAACTATTTTGTATAATCCATAAGTTGTTTTCATAAGCTATCCTGGAGAGCTTATTGAAATAAGTTGAAAATAACTTATGGACATGTCATAAGTTGTTTACGTAAGTTCTCCCAAACAGTGTCACAAGTGTTTATGCCAGTAGATAAGTTTAAATAAGTCAATCCAAATTGACCCAAAGTTGTGTGTTCCGTAACAATTGGCTGAACTACAGTAGATAGTAAACTACAACAGTCACCATGTTGTCGGAGATGTAGGCACAATTGGCTGAACTCCGTGATCAAACGTTGTGCTCCTGTACATTTATTTATCTGCTGACTTTAGAACCCATTTCGCTATTCTAACAAACCATTGCCCTTTTTGGCAGTAAAATTCCTTTGTGCTGTACAAGGACAAGGAGAATCAACTCATGGATGCACGAATCAAAAACCGAAGGATTACATGTAAGAGTGGCATTCTTTTCTCTTGAATTGATTATCATTTCATTCAGTATTCTACTGAGTGGCTTTTTGTTTGTATGGATAGAGTGCAGGATGAGAAAGTAATAAGGAGGAAACTTATGATTTCTGTTTTGGTCTCAACTTGTGTTTTTCCGACATTATCTTCTCATGCGAAGACCAAAAGTATAAATCCGTATAATGAAAAACGCGTGCTACAACAAAATAAGAATATACAAAAACAAAACAATGCACCAGATGACTTCCCAAATTTTATTAGAGAAGGTAATAATCATTGTTTTTTCATACATGATTAAGTTACTTTATAAGTTCAATGAGAAAATTCTTACATGTTTACCCTGTGATGCTTCTTGTAAGTGTCACAGTTACGTTTCTATTGATGTTTTAGCGTGAAAAAGTTAGGAAGCTAGTGTGGTATTTATTTGTCCTCAAACTTTTGGATATGATGTTCTGGTTTATTAATATACTTTTCAGGTTTTGAAGTTAAAGTGGTAACACCAGATAACTATATAACGCGTGATTCGGGGCTAATATACCGAGATTTTGAAGTTGGTACAGGTGATTGTCCGAAGGATGGTCAGCAGGTTTTTCTTTTATTTTCTTTTCAATCGACTATTTCTTTCTTTGCAATTTTACCTTAATTGTTTGGGAGAATAAGCTTACACAAATATTAGGCATTGTGAGCACCAAAATGGAACTAGAATTGTCTCCATATACTTTGAGTTTGTTGAGATGAGGAAAATTGGAAATTGACGCTTGAGTGATTATGTCATGTTTTGTAGGTCACATTTCACTATGTTGGCTATAACGAATCTGGCCGCCGTATTGACAGTACATATTTGCAAGGCGCTCCTGCTAAAATTCGCATGGGTAACAAGGCATTGGTTCCAGGTTAAAAAATAATCAGATTAGTATTATAAGTTCTGGCAGATTCTATGACAAAAAGCACTAATTCTTCGCCTGCTTTTAATCTTTCTCTACTTTTTCTGATGTAGGATTTGAGGAAGGAATTAGAGACATGAAAGCAGGTGGAAAGAGAAGGATAATCATTCCTCCTGATCTTGGACCCCCGGTACATCTCTTATTTTATCTCATTCACCAATGTACCTTGGAGTCTTTCTATTTTTGATAATGACCGATAAGGTCTTATGCTAAGGTCAATGAAATTTGCCTTGTCTTTATCTTTCCTTATGTATAGACAATGTGTAAAATAATCGCGGTTGCGATTATTTTGTGATTCTTGATAGTTCTGATAAACGTGACTGGTGCAACATCGATTTTTTCACGATGTAGTTGTTGAGATCACAAAAGTCTTTATATTATGACCACAATTGTGGTTTTGAACTGCAATCAAAACCATGCATATAAGTGGTTAATGAACTCCACTTAAGGACAAATTATTCAGGAGAACCTGAGTTCAAATCCTGGCTAGAACAATCTTTGGTCAACCTTTACTTACCTCCTGACCGAATTTTGGTTTACCAGGGTCTCCTCCTCTAGCTAAGCATTTTATCTGAACAAATATAGAACCAAAATGGATTGTTTTATGTCTCTTTACCAAAATGGATGGTTTTATGTAATTGCGGTGAACTCATGACTGGCATGATGTTTGTTGTTTTTTATTCTGCAGGTAGGACCTTCAACATTTTTCAGCTCAAAACAATTTGAAGTTTTTGATGTTGAATTAATAAGCATACAAAGCTGTGAAAGAAGAGTCTTAGTAGGATTTTATTCTGATGTTGTATGCAGTTGAGATAAGGCTGCAATATCTACAGCAAAAATATTAGCTAGTAGGAACTAAATTATGATCTTGCTTTAAGACTATTATCAAGTATTCTTTATTGTTTTGGTTTGTAACCATTGAGAAAGGAACATATGTATTATGAAATTTTCATAGTAGAATCATCTTATCTTCATGGATGGATGGTTCAACATCAAAAACTCTGTACTACACTTGTTTGTACTAAAAGAAAAAGAATCACACCAAAGTCATTCATGGATATGTGTAGAAATCCAAGAATTGTTTTTCAAACCATTTAGGAATATTGGTTGTTGGATGAAGATTATACGGTTCATATTAGAAAATTACATATTTATAACTTCAAAATTATTATAAATTTTAGTGATATGATTGATTTTGGTTTAAAACGAGTTACATATTTATTTTTTGTTGTTTAAATTGAACTGATATTAAGTTATTTTCTCAATCCTAGAAATTAGGACGATCATGTTTCTATATTAAGCCTAATTCATCTTTGTAAAATCGGCCTATAAAACGAGAGATGTTGCTCTTTATAAACTTTAGTCGAACCTTATGTCTAATCTACGTGGGATTTGGTTTTTTCCAATAAGAACTAATTCTAATAAAGACTATTTACCTTTACTTCCAAGAGACATATCTTGTGGTTGAAGTTTTAAACTTTTTTAAGTATCGCTCGACGGTGGACAAGTTATGAATATCGTCTATGTTAAAATTTGTCATCTTAAAATATTTCTTAGGATTACATTGTATATTGTTTATTTTACACATTAATTTAATATTGTTTATTTTTATTATGATTTGCTTATGATTTATGGTTGAATTTATGTATTTTTTACACATTAATTTTATATGTAAATTAAAAAACTACTCCCTCCGTTCCTTTTTATTTGTCGTTTTAGAAAAAAATATTTGTTTCAAATTATTTGTCGTTTTGATAGTATAAGGTTATACTTTGTCTATTATACCCTCCTTTCTATTTTTTTATTGACTAAATTTATATAATTTTTTTATTGTATTTTTTTTTTACTAAACATTTTCATATAATCTTTTTATTGTTGTTGTTTTGTTCCTATATTTTTGTTTGTTTTTGTTTTTTTCCTATTTTTTTGTACATGATATATTCCAAAAAATAAAATAAAATAAAATTAGGGTATAATAGGAAGATAAGGTACAAAAATACACTTTTTTAATTTGTAGTAAATTTTCTAAAACGACAAATAAAAAGGAACGGAGGGAGTAAAATCTTTTTGACTTATCTTAATTAGTAATTATGTTGGTGACTTTTATAAGGATAAGTTTTAAAAAATAAAATCTTTTTTATTTTACCAAAAAACACAAGTTTTAAAAACATATCAAATCTTTTGGGGAAAAAAAAGAAGATATCAAATCTTTTTTACACCAAATTAAAAAAAAAAAAAACTATCAAATCTTATTTCTTAAAAAAACAAATCTGCAATACTAATTTTGACAAAATCCGTATGAATATTTTTTTTTTGACAAAATCTGCAATACTAATTTTAAATAATATTATATAATAATAGATTTTCCAATTTTATAAATAAAAGATTTGCCAAAAACTCAATTTTTATAAATTAAATTAATGAGTAGTGAAAAAAATAGTATAATTAGATTAAATTTAACTTAGAATTAGTAAAAAAAAAACTCTAAACGGCTAGGCAATAAAAACGTATGAATAGGAACCGAAAAAGGTGCAAACTTTTATTGATACTTCTCTTTCTGTTACTTTGCTCCCAAGTTTCTTCCTTTTTATGTGTCATCATCATCATTTTCTCAATTCAATTCTCAATTTTGATTTCATTACTCACTTGTAATTCACCACTTTTCCCTTTTTCTAATTTATTCTCCATTGTTAGGGTTTTTAAATCATGATTTGGGGTTTTTATGATTTGTTTCTATTTGTATTAAATTTGTTGATTGATTATGCAATTGAGACTATGAGTAATGCATTTGTGTTTTAAAATCACTTTTAGGGTTTTTTATTAGTCCATAATTGGGGATTTGTATGTTTTTAATGATGATAATTTGGTTTTTGCATGATCTCTTAGCAGTGATGGTTGCGAGATTTGCGAAAATGTGCCCGGCCCAGGATTTGGAGCTAAATAGGCAATTGGAGAATATAAATACCCCTGAATTTTTGGGAGTAGAAAACTGTGGGGATGATGATTGTTGCAGGGAAACGATACCAATTGAGGATGGACATGAGGATGTAGAAGTTAATATCACCGAGTGTAAAAATTCTGGCAGAGCTGTGGTGGTGCAAGATTTCTTTGATCTCACTGAGAGTTCTAGTTCTAGCTCCTTTGGTGATACAGGATCAGGCTCAGAAAATGCTGTAGCTGCTTCCTTTGATGATCTAGAAGTTGAATCGCAAATGTGTGTTGACGGTGCATCCTCGTCAACGTGTGATGATTGGCACGAATCACTCCGAAAAAGGTATATTTCACTTTTAGTATTTTTATGCATCTATGAGTCATGATGACTACAATTGATAATGTCTTTGATTTGAATTTCAATAGTTCATATGTTTTACTATTTTCTGTATTAACCATTCAGAAAGAGAAGGACGACGACAGATCATTGGAGAAGGTTCATAAGCCCGATTATGTGGCGCTGTAAGTGGGTTGAGTTACAACTGAAACAACTTCAGTCTCAAGCACATAAATATGAAGAAGAGCTTGCGGCACTCAATCATACAAAAGAGCTTGATTTTGTACACTTAACATTAGATGGCTCTAACATAAAATCAGTACCTATTTCTGGTCGGATGCGTAAGAATAAAGTAATGAAGAGGAAAAGACGAGAAAGGGTTGAAGAGAAGTGTGATTTAGCATCATACACATCTAACCACACTTTATTCTCCTACTATGGTATGCCATTTCTTTATATATTTTGTATTCAATATTTTTTCTCTTTATAATTTTCTGTTTCTCACTTCTGTCATTTTTCAGAGAAGAAAGCAGATCATAATGTTGATGTTGGTTTGGAAGATTGTCAAGAAGTTTCCGTTGGTTAGTAGCCGATATATATGTGATGCTGTTTTTGTTTCTTATGTAACTTGCAAAAAACTCTACTCATTATTGCTAATGTAATGAGTAAGATGAATTGGATAAACATTTTTCTTATGTATCTTTATGTTTTAAGTATATGACCGCTTTAAGAAACAGGTTTTCATCATGTTTTTTACATGAGAGTTTGTTTGTGATTTCTTATTCTACGTCCGGTTTTAATGATATCAGGTGGTGACGTCAAAAATTTGGTGGAGTTCACGTCTTCTATTGATTTGTGGTATCCTGTAGATTGTTATGATACTGACAAGTCCTGGGAGGCCACCATTCAAAAGCTTACAGCTATACAGTCTCAAGTTCAAAATTTGAAAAGTAGATATGACAAAGTGATTAGTGAAAATCCAGGAAGGTTTTGTTCTGTAAATCAATTGTGCGCGCTTGAACCATCTGATGGAGTTAATCATTCCGATTTAAAGCCTGCTTCTCGTGCTGGTAACAAAAATATATTTTCCAGTTAGTTTAACTAATTTCTTATCTCAGATTCAATATGAGTTTCTAATCGGATATTTACTTTTGCCAGGAAATGCATCATCAGGTGATGATGCGATAGTTACCCTTATTGAAGCCACGGATAGGCCTGAACTGGATGATCCACGGTACCATGTATGTTTACTATACAAAAACTCTATAATTTCAAGTTTGTATTTGTGATTTTTATGTAGTGTATTTCTGATAGTTATGAACAAGTTTATGTTTGTATGCTCGACATTTGTTATGCCAGTTCCATTTACTTGAGTCTGTTATGTCATCCATGAAGTTGTTCAAAATGACTAAGATGCCATATAACTTATATCCAGTTTATCATGTCCCTAATTTCTTTGTCTATATTTTCGGTAACGCTCGATGGAATTTGACCTTTATAGACTCTATTACTGGTCGGATTTGTTGATCAATCATGTCAAAGTTCGTTTTTCTGCACTAACATTTTATAATCATGATCCAAGGTTGATTTTCTATTGTAATTTTGGTCTGTTTGTATACGCAGAAGAAGGATGAACATCTTACATCATATCAGGTAGCCAAGGAAGAATTGCATGAATTAGAAAATGTTGGTAATCAACTTGTAAAGAAAATCGAATCAATTGAAGAGAATGTAGCAATTTCCGAGTTTCAAATGTCAGAACCTAAGACCTCTGAGTATGCTGTGCATTATTCTACTTTGAGATCATGTTCTACTTTGAAGTCAAATATAGGAAAAGGAAAAAAAGGAAAAGGAAAAAAATCTGGTTCAAAGAGAAAGAGGATATCTGGTTAAAGTGAATCTGATTAGAATATTATTCAACACAGCTTAAGGAACTGATAATTCCGCAAACATGTTGAAAACGGCTTCTTTGAGTGTAAATCCTGAGCATGTGTTCCTCTCTTTTGCAACATGATATTAATATGCTTTAGTCATAAAACACTATTTCTTGTTGGAATTATTGCACTGTACCTTCTTTCCTTTTGACATGTTTCGAAATGAAGGTTATGCTAATTCGAAGAAATACAATTTTGGTGCATTAGTCTAAAGTGTAAAGTTTAATACTTGCTCAATAATATCAAGTTTGCAATTATTTACATTGGAAACACGACACGAATTAACGGCATGAAATATCAAACTTAACATTTCACAATCACAAGCAATTGGAGATTAGTCATATACTATTACATTACATTAAGAGTGAAAATTAAATAGGATTCAGTTTCTTGATTGACATTCTTTTGGTAACCTTGACAGCAATGAGAGCCAAAATTGTAGCAGTTGGTACAAAGATAACATCAGGAATGACTTTCAAAGCACTTAACTGAGGAACTGATTGTCCTGATCTCTTGGCTACCATAGCTGCAGGAGGTGCAACTATTCCAGTGACCATCATAGAATTATCTACTTTGCTGATATTTACATACTTAATCATGAAATCAGTGAAAATATTTTTCTTATTTTCTTCCTTGGATTCATTCCATTGTTTAAAAAAGTTCTGTTTAATGAAAATATGTTAGTTAAGTTAATGGAAGATGAATGCAGATTAAAAAAATAAAATAAAAGTGATTAAGGAAATAGTTAATTAATTTACCTCAATCTCCTTGTTTGATGGTACATCATAATGTTTACCAGGCAAGGCCATGTTGATAGTGCTAGTAAAAAAAAAAGTCAGAAACTATAACAAAATTTATATGAAATGTGGTTTGAAATAGGTAAATTTTCCTTTTCTTTTGAGATTGAGAAGTAAAATGATTAAAATTTCCATTCTTACTTGAATATATCAAGAATGGCAGTGTGGAAGGCATCAAAGCTTTTGACTTCTTTCTTCATAAATTGATCATAGAGTGCTCCTGATACAAGATTTAAAGTCTGGGATGCTAATCCCTCACCTAAGATATAACAAATTATAGTTCAAAACCACAAATAAAGATTATTATAATAATAATCTATGAAACACTGACACATACACCAAATACGATACTGATACCGATATTTTGAAACTATAATAATCTTTTTAAAAAAATAAAATAATTGAATATTATCTGATGCGTTGGTGTCTAACATTGTCACATGTCAAACATTCTGCTTTCAAAATGAAATATAGATAGATGCTAGATTGATGATAAACAAAAAAAAAATTAAAACATAACTTAGCAATAAAATACCAATGTAAATAAAGGTAGAGAGCAAAAGAAAATGTAACCTGATCCTCCCATATAACTCATGATCATCCCCATGATGTTTTTGTATTTTGAGAATGATTGACAACAAAACCTAGCAATTATCACAACATCAATGAATATATATGTATATATTTCAAGCTAGAATGTGGGCCTAGGGAGTGAGTATATCTATTTCTTTGGTGAAAGTAAAGTATTCTTTTGTTTAGGATTTAAGTAATATTTTTTTCTTTTCCTTTCTATAATGTTAGATTCTTGACTTGGAAATAACATGTGCCTTAAAGATTCCATATCAAATGCAGGGTTCATCTTGCTTGATATTCTTAGGTCTTAACATTTACATTGTATCAAATTTTTAGTCATTCAGATCATCCCCAAGTTTGTAGAAAGGTCAAAATTAAAAATAAAAAAAGACAATGCACCAGCCGGGAATCGAACCCGGGTCTGTACCGTGGCAGGGTACTATTCTACCACTAGACCACTGGTGCTTCGGATGTTAATTCTAGCATACGATACAATATTGTAGTCTCGGTTAAGTTAATGTTTACAAAATTACAATGGACTAACTCTATGTCACATACAAATTAGATCAAAATTGTTTTTATATTAGGTAAGGTTAAAACTTTTATTTGATGTCTATTTATCTAAAAATATCATGTTATGAGCTACACACATAAAAAAGTTTTAGACCTTTTGGATTGGCCTATTTAAAAAAATATGAATGACATTCTTTATTACACTTCTTTTTTCTACTTCGATCACGTTTTATATGTGTTGCATCTTCATGTGCTTCCCTTGATGGTGGTGGTCGCGGTTGTAACTATATAATTTGGGTTGTTGTTGACTACTAGTCGCCAGCACCGCTGCAACCTGCTTAAAAATACGGTTCTAGTTTGTTTTATTTGCGTTCTTCGTTGATTTGTTTCTGGGTTCATTTGGGTTATTAGTGAACTGTTTGTTAAAGCCTTGATCTGAGTTGTCGTTGCTATCTTTTTCACAAGCTGGAAGTGTTTTGTTACATTTTCGGTTGTGTTGCTGTTAGATCTTAATCTAGGTCAGTCTTAGTGTTGTTTCGAACTGATTGACATGAGAATGTTTGGATTGAAATGGTCATTGATGCTTGTTGTTGTCGTGTTTGATGTAGTAAGTTGTAGGTGAGTAGATCTATTTTCACTTTGATGGTTGTATTTAATCGCCGTTTTCAAGATTTGGTTCACAATCCATACACCACTATTCTTTTGCAATATGATTTTGCGCATGTACTCGAGTTTGCTAGATTATGCATGAGGTGCGTGGTTGGTTTATTCAGATTTTGATTTACCCGTCATGTTGTCTGGGTGTGGCTTCTTTACACCTCGGGGCTGATCTATATTACCCTTCTTTACACCGTATAATGCACGGAGACATACGATTTTGGAAGTTTTTTAATATTTTTTTCACACCTCATTTTTAGTGCCCATCTCTGGCTCCATTTTTCTACCTGATGTTGAATACGGTGTACGGGCAACTGTGTTCTAATAGCGGCACTTTAGCAAGGGAGGGGGCACCCATGCTTGCCCTCCCTTGAGTCCATCCTCAAGAATGGAAAGACTAAGTTCAGTTCTGCTTTTGGAAAACCACTTTGTAAATTAAAAAGAGAATCAATTCATTCTAAGATGATAAAAATATAATGTAGGAAATTTATATCCAATAAATTTGGATAAAAGAACTCATAGATAGGCAAGTATAAAAATTGCTCTATGCTTTATATTAAAAGGGATATTATTAAAGAAATCAAAACATGAGGACTAATCTTAAAAGCATAAAGATTAGTAAAACATAATCTCTCTTGCACAAGAACTAGAATCCAACAGCAGAACACACCAAAAAAGCATAAGACCTAACACCCAAAATTATAGTCTTCTACATATAAACCATAGAGCCAAACTCTTGCAGAAAATCCAGTAATAACACCCATGATTACAAGTTAAAATTAGAAGTACTTCAGTACTCCTCGTTTTTTGCTTTATCTCCATGCTCAACCTTGCGCATTTTAGCCAATACTAACTCATTCAAATATTTTTTAAGGGACCCGACTGATGCCTGCAGGTTAAGAGACATTGATACTAAAGAATTAAAATATGCATATAGAAACTAAATTCGTAAAACTTGTGTTAAAAACATTGCTAAAGATTGTATAAACTTTGTTAAGATTTCAAGAAAAACTTACCTCATCTAAGTTAAATTTAAAATTCCGAATCTTCGTAGGAAGCATTTCCTTTGTGCTTTCTACATTTTCCTTAAACAACTTTGGCTTCTTCTCATGAGGAAGCTCTTCCTTTGCGCTTTCTACATCACCCTTCTTAGCAACTTCTATTTGTTTATCTATTGCGTTGATCAAATCAGAAACCAACGGGTGAGGTTAAAAAGAAACTAGGATTAGTTTTTATTGATAAATTTAAAAAGAGGTAATTTGAGTTACCAATTTGCGGCGCTTGTGAGATGTCCACCGGAGAGAGATTCAACTTCTGGCAAGGTTCCTTTAAATTCCAACATAGATCAACTAATTAAACGCGGAAAATTAATAGAAAGACAATTTATTTAACGGCGGTGAATAATAACAAACATGAATAAATTGGTCTTAATAAATAGAGTCATGTTCCAACCTGATCTTCTTTCACTTTCTCTGCTGCTTCCTCTCTCTTTCTCTTTCTCTCATTCTGTCTGGCTTCCTTTTTCTTTCTCTTTTTTTCAGCCTTCAAATAAATTTTCTGCCGCAACTCTGCCTTCTGATGTTATAGAGATTGATATTAAATTAGTGAAACTTGTATCAAAAGCATTGCTAAAAGCTCGATAAACTTTGTAGAGATTTCCAAAAACTTACCTGCCAGCATATCGGGCACATAATGTTTCTCTTTTGCTTTCTGAAACGGCAAATTTATTGATTAGCTCCGTTAGAGTACAAGACGTACCCGCGCGAGGAAACAAATGCCTGCAACAAGAACATGACAATCTCAATCTCAAAATAACATAATCAGCTATAAAGAAGAAACCAAATCCCTCAAACATATATAAACTAAAAAAGACAGAAAAACCAAACAGGAATCGGGAAACTGAACAGAAACAGCTCCGAATACGTTCAATGTATTATTGATTATGTCGTGTGACAGAGTACTAATAAAGAAATCAGGAGAAGAAGAATGCATGATGCATGAACAAACACAAACACACTGAATAGATTTCAATATTTCCAAGCAACCAACACATAATGAATTCAAAGGCTTTAAACCCTAATTTTTTTTTTCAAAGGCTTTAAACCCTAATTAATAATCCCAAAAAATTAATTGAAATTGAAATAGAATGAAAATACCTAAATTTCTGATTGAATGAATGAAACGGAAACGGCAAGCAAGCCTTGTGTGTGATGTGTATGAACCAATTATATAAATGGAATCCTTGCTTGCTTGCCAAGTAAGGGTAGTAAATACATCGCTATTAAAAACCTAATTTACTTTTTTTATTTTATATATATATATTTTTTAAATCAAACAAACTTACTGTATATTCCAAAATTTCACCACTAGATGAGTTCATCCTTTGTGTTCTCTGCTCATGGTGATCCTCACCAAACAGCCAAAAAACCCCCAGATTTGCATCAATCCAAACCGTCCTTTCGTGATAAATTATTGGGTCCTTCACAAGAAATCCCTCTACGACACAAAGAAGATATGATAGAGAAGAAACTCGTTCGTATAGAACTCGAAAACGGCAATAGACTTCTTCCCAAAATCCATCTGGAGCCGCAAGTTTTCCAGGATTTGTGCACACCGTGGAGAGATGCTCTTGTAGTCAAACTCTTGGGTAAAAATCTAGGCTACAACACCATGAAAGATCGTCTTCAGAAGGTGTGGAAATTACAAGGAGGCTTCGAGATTATGGATAATGATAATGGTTTTTACATGGTGAAATTTGATCACGCTGCAGACAAGGAAAAAGTCATCACCGGTGGACCATGGTTGATATACGACCATTGTCTCGCCGTTTCCCACTGGTCTCCAGATTTTGCTTCGCCGAATGCCAAGGTCGAACATACAGTGGTTTGGGTACGTTTTCCTGGTCTTAATATGGTGTATTACGATGAAAGTTTTCTCTTAGCTATGGCTTCGGCAATTGGTCGACCAATAAAGGTAGATAATAACACGCTGAAAGTTGAAAGAGGAAGATTTGCTAGAGTCTGCGTTGAAGTGGATCTTACTGTACCGGTGGTTGGAAAAATTTGGGTTAATGGTCATTGGTACAAGGTTCAATACGAGGGACTTCACTTAATCTGTACAAATTGTGGATGTTATGGCCACCTTGGAAGGAACTGCTCCCACCCAACATCTATGCCGGCGGTGGTGCAATCACAACAACAGCATAGTAACGGCCAGCCCAACAACAAGCAGGTGTTGAGTCAGCAAAAGTCCAACCCTAGTCAATCTCATTCAATAGCTGATCCTAAAAACGGTAACACAATTAACAATTTAAATGCAGGTACTGTTTTTAAGGAAACCGAAAATTTGGCAATTATTAACAATAATGATGATTCAAATAAGATGCATGGTGATTGGCTTCTAGTTACAAGGCGTAGGAGACCAGCCAAAAACACTACAGTGAAATCTAAGAAATTTAATGTTTCATCCCCCTTGACCCACCACAACAAAGATACATCATCCAACCACAAATTGCCACCTAGACCCAAACCAAATGATATTGAACGTAGCAACAAAGGAAGTGGAGATCCCAAACGCCGACGTCATGATGATGTCACCAATCATGACTTAACTACAAAACAAACCTTTGAACCTATCCTTGCAAAATCCCATGAAACACATAACAATGTTCCATCTATATCTCACGTGTTACCTCAGGCCAAGATAACTAACCAAGTGACCATGTCTAATGACCAAAGTACCCCTGATTATAACAAAGACCACAACTTTGACCACACCCACATATTACAGCCCACCCCACACACAAATAATCACCAACAAGAAGCCCACCTTGCTCACGCCAATCCCAACAATGATCAAGAAGATGATAAGTTGGAAAATTACGAGATTGTCCGAGAAACTCCTAAGCAAGATGATGAAGACATGGTGGTTGAAACTCCCCTACTCAACCAGTAGGCTTACGACCATGATGGCCCTAGTTTTTCAATTTTTAGTTATGATGAGTACATTCAATGATTTTTCTATCCTAGCTTGGAATGTTAGAGGTTTTGCTAACAAGAAGAGTTGGAATCATATGCATGATTTGGTGAATAAACACAAACCTGATGTTATTCTTCTTTTTGAAACACACACCTTATTTACCTCTGCAAAAAAATTTTGGGATAGGGTGGGTTATGAAAAAATTGAGATTCAGGAGGTCCAGGGTCACTCAGGTGGTATATGGGCTTTAAAAAGACAACATGGGGTTTTCAACTTCTCAGCTGTCCATAAAATGCATCAATGTGTTAGCTTCATTATCTCGAAAGGGACGGAGGAATGGTTATGCTCGGCAGTGTACGCTAGCCCGACTTTTACGGCTAGAGCCACGTTGTGGGATCATCTTGATCAATTATCTAAAGACATCACTTTACCATGGCTTGTGTTTGGAGACTTTAATGATATTTTGCTTCCAAGAGAACAAAGAGGTGGAGTGTTCCCAGTATCCAAAGCGGAGGTGTTTAGTAATAATATTGACAGATGCGGGCTCATCGATTTAGGGGCTTTTGGGTCAAAGTTCACTTGGCAAGGGCACTGTAGAGGTAATAGAATTGTCTACAGAAGGTTGGACAGGGCCTTGTGCAATCATGAATGGCGTATGAAGTACGCTGAGGCGACGGTAGAACATCTTGTTCGTAAACATTCTGACCATAACCCACTGCTCCTTCGTTGTAGTAACTCTATGAGCAATAGAGAAGGGAGACCATTTCGATTTCAAGCTTCATGGTTCACTCACAAAGATTACCCTCCGCTTGTTAAAGAAACGTGGCAACAAGAAAGTGGTAACATTGTTCTCCGGCTCCAAAATGTTGCTCAGAAATCTGTCATTTTTAATAAAGATGTGTTTGGAAATATTTTTGCTCGCAAGAAAGAAGTGGAAGGCAGATTGAGAGGGATACAAAGGGCTCTTGAAAACATTGACTCCGCCAACTTGATGAGATTACAAAAAGAGCTTCTTGCAGAATATGACAATATTCTCTTTCAAGAAGAATCCTTATGGTATCAAAAGTCTAGAGAACAGTGGATTAAGCTTGGAAGCAGGAACACCTCCTTCTTTCATGCACAATCAATCATTCGCAGGAAACGAAATAAAATTCATGGGATAAGGCTTCAAAATGGGGATTGGTGTACTGATCAGGATCTCATGAAAAGTGAAGCTCTAAATTATTTTAAAGAATTGTTTTGCTCTAGTCAACATGTTTGTAATAGTAACAATGAAGATGAAGTTTCTTTTCTTGACGACACTGTCACTGCAGAACTTGTCAAACCTGTGACCAAGAAGGAAGTTTATGATGCGCTAATGAGCATGAAATCATATAAAGCACCAGGGCCGGATGGATTTCAACCTATCTTCTTCAAACTTTTTTGGGATACAGTGGGCGATGACCTCTGGAATTTTGTTAAGCTTGCCTTTGCTACAGGTACCTATGATCCTCAAGTGTGTGAAACTCTTATTGTGTTAATTCCAAAGGGAGACAACCAGAACACATTTAAAGATTTTAGACCGATTAGTCTCTGTAATGTCTCCTATAAATTGATATCCAAGATTATCGTGTCTAGACTAAGACCTTTCCTTGATGGTATTGTTAGCCCGCTCCAAAATAGTTTTATTCCAGGAAGAAGTACCAAGGACAATGCAATTGTGTTACAAGAAGTACTGCACCAGATGAGAAAATCAAAAAGAAAAAACGGTGATATCGTTTTCAAATTGGATCTGGATAAGGCATATGACCGTGTTAATTGGAACTTCTTGAAAGACACTCTAGTGAAGTTCAAGTTCCCACCTACAATCACATCTCTCATTATGTTTGGTATTACGACGGCGTCTAACACAATTTTATGGAATGGTAGTAAAACTGACGCGTTCACACCAACACGTGGACTCAGACAAGGGGATCCGCTGTCACCCTATTTGTTTGTTTTATGTATGGAACGTCTTGGAGCTTTGATTAACAGGCAGGTTCGGGATATGAGGTGGAAGCCTATGCAAATGAATCAGAATGGTACGAAACTCTCTCATCTTTTCTTTGCAGATGATGTTCTTCTTTTTGCGAAAGCTACAGCAACGCAGGCCCGGGTTATTGATGAGGTCATAAAAAACTTTTGTTCAATGTCTGGTCTAATGATAAGCCATTCTAAATCGAAGTTTTGTACTTCGTCGGGGGTGGTGCGTAGTAAAAGAGAAAGTATTGTGAACTGCTCCAATATACAAGCCACAGACAAGTTTGAGAAATATTTGGGATTTAAAATGTTTTATGGTCGAGTTCGCAAGCAAGACTTCAATGTTGTGTATGATAGAGTCACAGCTAAGCTGGCATCTTGGAAGAGTAGATTGTTGAATAGACCGGGGAGAGTTGTTTTGGCAAACTCAGTCATATCCTCGCTGCCCTCTTACCACATGCAGATTAACTGGATGCCGCAAAGCGTGTGTGAGGACCTGGATAAAACTGTTAGGAGATTTATTTGGAAAGGTGCAGGGGATAAAGGGATGCACCTTGTCAGTTGGAATAAAATCACGCAACCACGTAAATATGGGGGTCTAGGTGTGAGATGTGCTAGAACTCAAAATGTTGCTCTTCTTGGAAAACTTATTTGGGAAATTCTCCAATCTCCGGATAAACTGTGGGTCAGAATCTTCAACGATATTTATTTGAAGGGCCAACTCCCTTTTAATAACAATGTTGTGGGTGGCTCTGTGATATGGAATGCTGTTAAGAAGGCCATGAGTAGGCTGAAAGATGGTTTTAAATTCAAAATCGGTGATGGAGAATCAAGCTTTTGGTATGACTCATGGGTTCTTAAAGAGAGATTGTGCACGGTTGTGCCCTTTGTAGCGATACAAGATACTGCACTTAAAATTAAAGATGTATGGGCCAATGGAGAGTGGAACTTGAACAACTTATATACGAATCTCCCGGAGTCTATTATTAATGTTATCACTATGATACAACCATGTTTGGTGATGAACCTCCCTGACGTCTGGACTTGGGATAATTCGACTTCAGGTGTGTACACGGTCAAGGATGCGTATAATTGGCTATCAAATCCTGCCCCTCTGTTTGATCATCCTAATTGGCAGTGGATTTGGCGGCTTGAACTTCCGGCGAACATTCAGTTCTTTACTTGGCAAGCTATCCACATGTCTATACCAACTCGAGCGGTTCTTCATCATAGACATGTTTGTACTACAGAGATATGTCCGCGTTGTGCAATAGCTTCGGAAAGTATTGAGCATTGCTTATTCACTTGTAATGACGCAGCTAGTGTTTGGCGAGCTTGCGGTTTACATGTTATCCCCAACTCTTCTCAAGGTGTTGATAATTTCACTTGGTATAAGAAGCAGGGCATGAAGCATGGCAGAATCTTCTTCATCATTATGTGGGTGATTTGGTGTGCAAGAAATGAATTCATTTTTGACAATCACAGACAAAGTGTTGTTACAAGTGTAATAAAAATAGATTCTTTGCAGCAAGCTTGTGCCGCTGCATTTGGATCTACACAAACAATAGCAACTCAATCATCTAATCCTCGTTTAGTGACGTGGGCTAGGCCAATGGAAGGAACGATATGCCTTAATGTGGACGGGAGCTTGTTGGGTTCTTTAAACTCTGCTGGCTATGGTGGTCTCCTGCGAAATCATAATGGTGAATTCATATTAGGATTTTATGGTACAGCGTCACTTAAAAGCATTCTTTTCGCTGAAATAATGGCTGTGCTACATGGTTTAACAATTTGTTGGGAGAATGGTTACAGGAAGATTAATTGTTTATCAGATTCGCTTCAGGTAGTTAATCTGATCCGCAGTGGGGTTTCTCCTCATCATCGTTTTGCTAATGAGATTTTGAGCATTCGACAGCTTATTACTCGTGACTGGGAGGTGGTTCTCTCGCATACCCTTCGGGAAGGAAATTCGTGTGCAGATGTGCTAGCTAAAATGGGAGCCGTTGCGAATACTCTTTTGGTTACTACTTCAACGCCTCCAAGAACTTTGGCTAAACCACTCTTTGAAGATGCTAATGGTGTAATTTTCACTAGGGAGTAGTCTCTCCTGGTGTTTGTTTTTCTTTTGTTTTTTTCTTTCTTTTCCTTTTCTATTCATGTAACCAAAAAAAAAACAAACTTACTGTATCATTATATATATAAAAGTTGTTAAGTCTCCAATTAACCCTAATTAACCCTTCATGTAATTAAAAATGTTAAAAAATTTCCTCACCAGGATTTGAACACATGTCCTCTCACATTTACCTAGCTCAATTGCCACTGCACTATTTGAATTTATTTGATATATTTTGCATACACCAATATATGACTACGTCTTTTTATTCCTAATTATAATTATAGTGATATATTTTTTACAGTATCCTCTATTAAGGGATATTGACATGATCCTATAATTATAGCCGTGATTTTTTTTTTACAAATCCAATACATATTTTTTCAATTATTCCTAATATATAATTATAATTATTTATATTTTTCAAATCATTGTGATTATTTTTTTTCCAGCACGTAATTATAATGATATATATATATTTTTCAAATCTTTCTTTTTACTTTGTTCCATCATATTTTTGTCATGATCTTCCGGAATCAACTGACTTCCTATCGTTTTCTCACAATTGCTCCAATTTTGCCTTAAAATTAAAAAAGCAATTGAATGAATATGATTAAAAATTGGATTTTTGGTGAATTTTTTTTATATTTTATTTGCAATTTTTGTGTTTATTATATATTTATATTTCCTATTTTAATATATCTACAAAAAATAATAAAACTAAATTGAATGTTATATAACATTCTAAAAGACCCGTGGGTAGTAGTCTAGTATATATAAAAGTTGTTAAGTCTCCAAGTAACCATACTAAAACCATAATTTAATTATTAAAAAATGTCTTCAGCATGAGTTGAACTTATAACCTTTTTGTAAAGACTTCATATATTAGCCACTATGACATATCAATCAATTTGAAATATTTTTGCAACCAACATATATTGAATATGCGATCCAATCAACATATATTAACCTTTTCTGTAATATATTAGCCACTATATATTTTTTCATATCAATCAATTTGAAAAAAAAATTCTCCAATTTTTTTATAAACTTACCTCAGTAGAAATCGAACCCTTGACGTGTCACAACAATATATAATTTAATATTTTTCGCTGCTATGTAAATACTTAATTTGTTTAAATAGAAATCAATTTTTATTTTATAAAGATATGTTGTGGATATTTATCGTATATGCTTTGTTTTTCGTATATATATATCAAGTTTAGCTTTCACAAATTTTTACTCTAACTATTCATTTTCGCCGCATTTTATATTTTCCTCTATATATATATTTCAAGTTTAACTATCACAAATTTGTGTTTCTATTGCTACTATGACTGATCAAAATATTGAATTTCAACTTGCGCTACGTTGTTGAAGAGGTTTTTTTAATTTTATTTTATATTTTATATACTCTAACTATTCATTCTCGCCGCATTTTATATTTACTATATTTTAAACATGGATGGTCTGCATTGCTTGATTTTTATAATATTCAATATTGGTGCTTGGGTGATTTTATTACAGAAATGTTATTCAAACATTACATTTGCAACATCTCTACAACATCAAAGGGAGTTGCGTGTATATAACCGGGAAGTTCTTCAACACATTTGGTTAACTAGCATTAACCAAATTTGATCTCCAACTCCTCAACTATTTGTTTACGAGAAATTGTATATGGAACACCTTTTGATTGTTTGCGGATGATAAAGTTAAAAGTAAATATTTTTTCAAGTTTGAAAGATTTTATGCTAGTTAACCAAATGTGTTGAAGAACTCTCCGGTTATATACACGCAACTCCCCTTGATGTTGTAGAGATGTTGTAAATGTGATGTTTGAATAACATTTCTGATTTAATTATACACTAGGATGAGTCAATTTGGACTGATTTTAAAAGACAAATTTGATTGTGTCATTTATCTTAAAATTTTTATTATAATTCTTTTTATATAATATATGAAAATCTACAAAATCCGTGCGATAGCACGGGTCGGTGTCTAGTTTTATTAAAAACTAAACGTTCAATACAAAAGAGAATATTTTCAAATCTATGGAAGCTAGCCCAAGAATTGGCCGCCCTAGCAAGAGTATGAGCAACCAAATTCGCTTGCCTCCTAACAAACTTAACATCAAAGTTTATAAAAGATGACATAAGACTAAGATATCATGAACAATTGACAAAAACTCAGAGTTGCCTCTACGCTTCATATGAATGACCTCTATCAAAACTTTCGAATCACTTTCAAATTGAACTCGATCCAGTCCTCTATATCTTGCTTCTTCCATTGCTAAAAGTAAACCCCATGTTTCTCCTTCTATAGATGAAATCACAGTTTGCTGCCATTATGTCATACCAGCCATGAAGTGACCACTATTATCGCGAAAACACAATCCCATCGAGGTCCTTCCAGATCCAGACACAAAGGCAACATCAACGTTACATTTTACCCAGTCTAGAGTTGGTTTCTCCCATCTTACCAAATCTGCTTCTGTAGTCCCACTCACATTATTACTCTGTAACTTATGTACTGAGTACCAATCATTCCAAGCATCAAAAACATGTCTTCCAATTTGATGTGGCATTTGGACATTATCATTCAAAAGCTTATCATTACGATTGTGTCAAATCCACCAGAGTAACATAGCCACTCTACCAACAGTATCACTACTTTCATTGCCGCAAATAGCGAAAATACGATTCATAGCATAAGTTTGTTGGTACGTAGCATTATGTAAAACAGACGACAGACCAGCTGCACTCCAACTATCACGGGCTATTGCACACCTAAAGAATATGTGAAGCTCATCCTCAATCTCCTCATCACACACAGGACAATTGAGAGTACATTCCACTCGCCTTTCCAACAATCGAGAACGAGTCGGGAGACATCCTCTACATAAGTGCCAAAGTAAATGACGTGCCTTGTGCGGAGCTTGAGCTTTCCAAATACCATTCCAATTGCCCATAACATGATATTTGTCGCTACCTATTATGTAACACATAGCTAACTTATACCCGGATTTCACTAAATAACACTCATTTCTTTCCTCCTCAAAAAACAAAGGCCTAATAATCCCAAACAATTTCTACTAAATAATACATAGCTATTTTTTTTTTTTTGACAAAATAATAGTACATTGCTATTAAAAAACTAATTTAGTTTTTTTTCCTTCTATAATATAGTGATGATTTAATTTATTTTTTTATAAATATAAAAAAAAAGTAATAATTTAGTTTTTTTTATGTGGAGGAAGAAACAACGCGGAAAAACAAAATATATATATATATATATATATATATATATATTTTCCACCCTACCACGTTCTTATGTTCTGGCCCCTTTTTGTTTTAACTTCTTTTTCAATAACAAATCGATTATATCCTCATATGTTTGAATGGACTCCTAATTTAAATTCTTAAAATATATATATTTCACGATATATAGGTAGAGACTCCAAAGCATCCCCAAATTACATATTAGGGTGGAGTCTAAACGGTTAGAGTATAAATCAATCCTAGCTTTGCGAAGCTAATAATAAGTATGGAGATGACTATTTCAATGAGAATTGTAACGGATGTGTAACAGTTGGGAGCGGTATTGGCTACTGTGACATGGAGTGGTATTGAAGATAAGTTGGAATGGCAATCAATTGATGAGGGGTTTTTTATGGTTAATTCGGGTATGGATTGTTACCTGAAGAGCTTATTCATGAACATGAGCCCGAGTCAGTGGAAAGCCGGGTTTTTCATCATATTTGGAAATGCCTAGCTCTGTCAAAAGTTATTGATTTTTTTGGGCAAGTTTTTCAAGATCGTATTCCAATGCGTAGCAATATTTGCTTACACATCCGAAGAGTCGATACACTTGTACTGCAAATATGAAGACCACAAATCATCTTTTGTTACATCATCGATTCGCGTCTATTGTTTGGCATGAAGTTTTTTTATGGTTAGTGATTTTTTTTTATGGTTGATGATTCTTTTACAAAGGGAGAGGTTATTTTGAAAGGATGTTTTGGTTGCGAAATATGGAGATCATATGATCCATAGAGGTTGTGGAGGATATTAAACTGTGATCTTGGAAGTGGAGTCTGAACAGAATGAAGATCGAGCCGTGTTTATTTTACGAGTGAAGATGGGAACTAACAATTGCTTCACGGTTCTGTCCATGCAATTCAGTTTATATATGTAAAACTACTTTGGAAATTTAAAAGAGAATTAATTAATTCTAAGATGATAGATAGACAAAGATTATTAAAACATAGTTGCCACAAAGAAATCAGAACATATTTTCTGATAAACAAGAACTGGAATCTAACATCCGAATACACGAAAAAAGCATAACCCTACTAATAAGCAGACATAATACCAATCCTATAATCTGCTCTTCTTTCCCTTTCTATTGACCCTCCCATTCTTCCTCTCAACAGCTCTGTCCTGCGCTCATATCAATAGCCACGGCCCTATTAATATCAGCCTCCAACTCTTCCTTCTCCTTTAAAGCCATTAAAGCTAAACGTTTGTTTATAAGCACGTGGATATCAGCCCGTGTTTCATCCCTACTTAATTTTTTAAAGCATGCAACTGATGCGTGCAGCTGCAGGTTAAGAAACGTTGATACGAAAGAATTAAATATGCACATTCAAACTAAATTTGTGAAACTTTGTCGAAATCATTGCTGAAGGTTCCATAAACTTTGTTGAGACTTACATAAAAACTTGCCTTCCTGCACTTGCACCAGCACCTGCACCTCCACCTGCACCTGCACCTCCTTTCCTCGCACATCCTATCCGCCCACCTCATTTGCACCGATTGTGAGATGATTTGCTTCTGTTGGCAATGCTTCTTTAAATTCCAACAGAACACAACTAATAATAAGATGAAAGAACAACATTTAAAATTCCAGCTTAATGATAATGATAACAAAAGTAAAATGAGGCAGAAGCTGTATTATAAGTTTTATTTTTAAATAGCAAATATTATTGATTAGCTCCTTCAGAGTACAAGACGTACCCGATGAGATTTTATAGTGTTAAAAAATTTAAGATTTTATAGTGGTCTAAGGGCGAGCCTACTAATAAGTAGTTTAAAGAATTTAAATTGCTAAAATATATAGAATTTTGCATTACGAAGGCAGAATGATAGAGATTTTTTTTTTTTAATTGCAAATACAATATATGTAAATATAGTAACGAAAATAGTATAAAAGAAAGTTCGGAAAATTAAAGAGATACCATAAGTACACTCCACACAACCTAACAATCTTATGTAAAATAGAAAGATAATAAAAATACGTACAAAGAGACAAGAGGGTCTCCAATCCTCCTGACCTATCGGGAGACATCACAACAAACTCTATCGGTTGTGGCATAAAATAAAGTGGATACCCCACTCATAAAAGGAACAGGGTGAGTCAAAGTTTTTACCTAAATCTCTCCCAAAGTTAAAAGTAAATATTTTTTCAAGTTTGAAAGATTTTATGCTAGTTAACCAAATGTGTTGAAGAACTCTCCGGTTATATACACGCAACTCCCCTTGATGTTGTAGAGATGTTGTAAATGTGATGTTTGAATAACATTTCTGATTTAATTATACACTAGGATGAGTCAATTTGGACTGATTTTAAAAGACAAATTTGATTGTGTCATTTATCTTAAAAATTTTATTATAATTCTTTTTATATAATATATGAAAATCTACAAAATCCGTGCGATAGCACGGGTCGGTGTCTAGTTTCATAAAAAAACAATTGAAAAAGAGATGTGTACAGTCCTCTACCTCACTAAAACAAAAAACACAAGGTAAATCCTGTGAATTGCTTAAAATGCCTTTAGATGCAAGAGTTGCTCGTGTAGGTAATTTCTCAAGAAGTAATCTCCACCCAAACATACCTACTTTTGACGGTATATCGTTTTTCCAAAGAGACTGCAACACTGTTAATATTAAAGGATTTAATACCTGCATAACTGTAGCATTCTGCAGAAAGGAGTAAGCAGACTTAACAGAAAACAATCCAGAACTTTCCAGTATCCATCTCCATTTATCCTCGCTTTCCCCCATCTAACACCACATCAAATAATATTACGTTGCAGCTCCTGTAGTTCACCCTCTTCATTTTCTGTTAACTCGCTGCACCAAGACCAACACCACTCTCTATTATTGTTGTTGCCTACCAATCTTTTAGCTACCACAACATTTTGGTTTAATTCTTTCTCGTATAAATTAGGAAAAAGCTCTTGAAAAGAAATCAATCCGCACCACTTCTCTTTCCAAAAACCAATAATTTCCATCACCTACTACACTACTTACATTTTTAGTAAACCAATGCTCGCCACCTAATTCCCCCATCTTCAATACATCACACCACCAAATTGAGTCTTTAGAACTCGAAACCACATCATTCAAAATCAACAAGTTATGAAAGTTGTTCCCATACCGGTACTTCAAAAGATCATACCACACCGCCTTCGTATCCACAACACATCTCCATTTCCACTTACTCAAAATGCTTGGTTAAACAACACTAAATCTTTCACCCCTAAACCTCCCTTCTCCTTTGGTAAGCAAACATGTTCCCATTTAACCCAGCATACTTTTTTCTCGTCCAAACCTCCACCCCACAAAAAATTACGTTGCATTTTGATTGATGACTCCTTTGGGTGCCTTGAAAAAATAGAGCCTTTTTGACATGGACTCTACAACTGGCTTCCATGTATTTATCCTTCTCGGATTAGCTCCTACAGGTAATCCCAAAAATTTGATTGGAATTGCTTAATACCTGCATAACAGAAAATTTGATGCTGCCCCCATAAAATGCTCATCAACGTTGATACCGTACAACTTACTCTTCACAAAATTGATCTTCATTCTGGAAACAAGTTCAAAACCCCGTAAAATAGATTTTATGGTCCACACATTATCCCACGATCCTCTACCTACTATCGCCGTGTCGTCTGCAAATTGAAGTGGTTGAAACTGAAGATTATCTTGAACCTTAAAACCATGGAATTTTCCGATTTCAACTGATTTTTTAACCATTCCTGTAAGACCTTCAGCTGCTATTAAAAATAAGAAAGGAGAAAGTGGATCACCTTGCCTTAATCCTTTATATACCTTAAATTCCTCCGTTGGACTCCCATTCACCAAAACGGGGATCGAACTATTAAAAATGCAAGCTTGCATCCATCTCAGCCACCCCTCAGCAAACCCCATTTTTTCATCATTCGTTCCAGATAACTCCAACTAACTGTATCATATGCTCGTTCAAAATTAACTTTGAAAATCATACATTCTGCATTTGTTCGCTAAGCTAAATCAATTATCTCATTAATAACAACCACCCCATCCATGATTTGTCTCGACGGTAGAAAAGCCGATTGACATCCTGAAATCATCTGATTTAAGATGTATTAGATTGAGAATTTCATATTTCAAAATAGTTTTGCTATTCATCCACTTTCTATTAAAAATAGTCTATGACATTTTCAATCTATATATCATCAAATTAGTTTTATTAATTTTCTATCAAAAAGTCACTTTAATGTGATTGTCTACGTGACACTTAACACTCTACGTCAACACATTTAATGGTGTTAGAATATGGATATTAATAGAGAGATCAATTGAGAAACGTTTAATAGAGACACATACTAATTTGAAATATTGAAAGAGTTAGAGCATTATTTTAGTTTGAGTTACAAAGAGCTAAATTCTTCGGTACACATATTATGTTTACATGTACCAGTATATTTGTTGAGGTGGATGATTTTGATTGGTTTTCAAATAATATTTATTGACTTTTCTATATCAAATACTATTTGTGGATCAATCACAACCATCCACCTAAACCGTGTACCGATACATATCCACATAATATGTGTACCGAAGTGAACACCTTACTGCTTTTTATGATATAAAATTTGTGGTAAAATTTTTATTCCATATCAACGAAATTTGCTTTTGAAATTTTTCACGACTTATAAAATATCTCTTAGTGTTTAAATATCTACTAATTTTAATATATTCCTTGTGGAGTAGATTTTTTTGTACCGTGGCAGGGTACGATACAATATTGTAGTCTCGGTTAAGTGAATGTTTACAAAATTACAATGGACTAACTCTATTCACTACAAATTAGATCAAAATTGTTTTTATATTAGGTAAGGTTAAAACTTTTATTAGATGTCTATTTATCTAAAAATATCATGTTATGAGCTACACACATAAAAATGTTTTAGACCTTTTGGATTTGACTATTTAATATTTACTAGTAGGACTATTTCATTGTATACATGTTTGTCCCTTATAAATCTCACAAACATTCCTACCAATTGAGCTAAGTTTAAAGGAATGTTTACTAGTAGTACTATTTCATTGTATACATGTTTATCCCTTATAAATCTCAAAAACCATTTTTTTTTGGAATGCATTAGGAACCCAAATTTAAACACTAGACACCTTATAATGCACGGAGACATACGGTTTTGGAAATTTTTTAATATTTTTTTCACACCTCAGTTTCCGTCCCATGTCTAACTCGATTTTCCAACTTGACGTTAAAGGCAACTATATTCTAATAGCGGAACTTTAACAAGGGAGGGGGCTACAAACTATGCATGCCCTCCCTTGAGTCCATCCTCAAAAATGGAAAGACTACTAAGTTCACTTCTGCTTTTGTAAAACGACTTTGTAAATTAAAAAGAGAATTAATTTTTTTTTTTTTGAACTGCAAAATTTTATTAAAGAGGCACTAATATGTGCAAGAAGTACATAGAGGACTTAAAGTAATACAAGGGGAAAACCAGCTGCCAACAAAAGGACAGAAAATCCAAAGCAACAAACATATGCAACAGAACAGACAACAAAATACAGTAGAAACAACAGAGACATTCCGTTTTGGAGTACTTCCGGTACTCCTCTGTATTTTGGCTTTTTACCCTATATTGTGTATTCTCTTTATATATATATATATATATATATATATATATATATATATATATATATATATTATCTTTGTCATTAAAAAAAAAACAGTAGAAACAACAGCTCGAGAATTAATTCATTAAGATGGTAAAATATAATGCAGGAAATTTTAACTCATAAATAGACAAGTATAAAAATTGCTCTATGCTTTATATTAAAAGGGATATTATTATAGAAATCAAAACATTTTTTCTTATTGACTAAAAATTATAGTCTTGAAGCATAAAAATTAGTAAAACATTATCTCTCTTGCACAAGAACTAGAATCCAACGGCAGATACACCAAATAAACATAACACCTAACACCCAAAATTACAATCTTGTAGAAAATCCACTAATAACACAAATGATTCCAACTTAAAATTAGAAGTACTTTATCAAATATTTTTTAGCTAATACTCTTTCACTTTCTTTCGACACTCATCAACCTTGTGCATTATATAGCCAATAACAATTCATTCTCCTCCTCCTCTTTCGCTTTCTTTTGACGCTCATCAACCTTGTGCGTTTTAGCCGATACTAACTCATTCAAATATTTTTTAAGGGACCCGACTGATGCCTGCAGGTTAAGAGACATTGATACTAAAGAATTAAAATTCCTAAAACTTGTGTTAAAAACATTGCTAAAGATTCTATAAACTTTGTTGAGATTTCAAGAAAAACTTACCTCATCTAAGTTAAATTTAAAATTCCAAATCTTCGTAGGAAGCATTTCCTTTGTGCTTTCTACATTTTCCTTAAACAACTTTGGCTTCTTCTCACGAGGAAGCTCTTCCTTTGCGCTTTCTACATCACCCTTCTTAGCAACTTCTATTTGTTTATCTATTGTGTTGATCAAATCAGAAACCAACGGGTGAGGTTAAAAAGAAACTAGGATTAGTTTTTATTGATAAATTTAAAAAGAGGTAATTTGAGTTACCAATTTGTGGCACTTGTGAGATGTCCACCGGAGAGAGATTCAACTTCTGGCAAGGTTCCTTTAAATTCCAACATAGAACAACTAATTAAACGCGGAAAATTAATAGAAAGACAATTTATTTAAGGACGATGAATAATAACAAACATGAATAAATTGGTCTTGATAAACAATAGAGTCATGTTCCAACCTGATCTTTTTTCACTTTCTCTGCTGCTTCCTCTCTCTTTCTCTTTCTCTCATTCTGTCTGGCTTCCTTTTTCTTTCTCTTTTTTTCAGCCTTCAAATAATTTTTCATCTTCTGCAACATCCCCTTCTGATGTAATAGAGATTGATATTAAATTAGTGAAATTTGTATCAAAAGCATTGCTAAAGGTTCCATAAACTTTGTAGAGACTTAAAACAAAACTTGCCTTGCTGCACCTACACCTGGACTTGCACCTC
This sequence comes from Trifolium subterraneum, assembly GCA_951799995.1. Taxonomy (NCBI): domain Eukaryota; kingdom Viridiplantae; phylum Streptophyta; class Magnoliopsida; order Fabales; family Fabaceae; genus Trifolium; species Trifolium subterraneum. The sequence goes on along the minus strand of OX637462.1, from coordinate 67,665,150 downwards.
CTTTCCGCGCACCTCCTTTCCGTATCGGGTACCGGTACCATACCCACACCTAGGAAACGCAGGTTCAATGTATTATTGATTATGTCGTGTGACAGAGTACTAATAAAGAAATCAGGAGAAGAAGAATGCATGATGCATGAACAAACACAAACACACTGAATAGATTTCAATATTTCCAAGCAACCAACACATATTGAATTCAAACGCTTTAAACCCTAATTAATAATCCCAAAAAATTAATTGAAATTGAAACTGAAATAGAATGAAAATACCTAAATTTCTGATTGATATGAATGAAACGGCAACGGCAAGCAAGCCTTGTGTGTGCTGTGTATGAACCCTAATTATATAAATGGAGTCGTTGCTTGCTTGCCAAGTAAGGGTAGTAAATACATCGCTATTAAAAACCTAATTTACTTTTTTAATAAAAAAATCATTTGCGTAAAAAAAAATTATATACTTTTTTTATAAATATAAAAAAGTAGAAATTTAGTTTTTTATGTAGTGAATCTAATGGGAGTTTATTGGATTGAGATTTCAATGGATTTTAAAAGACTTTTTTATGTTAAAAAACTTCATTGGTATTCAATCGAGACTTTTATAAAATCAAATCAAATCTTGTGGTATTCAATTAAGACAATTAAGATTTTTTTTTCAGGGCAATGAAATCCGCTGTTATTCGATTGAGATTTCTCATAACTTATAAAATGTCACTTGGTATTTAAAAATCAACGGATTTTGGTGGATTCTTTCATGTAGTGGATTTCATGAGACTTTTTAGTTAAAAATACATTTGATAGACTCTTCCAACAATCTCACCAAAAACCTTGAGACTTTTTCAAACTCTCCAAGACTTTTTTCTTTTCAGAGTTCATCATCACTGTACCAGAATTTTTCTTCTTCTTTTCTTTCTTCACTTGCTTATCAAATATGGTTTTTGCAAGTTTTCTTTTTGAACAAATTCTGCAACGTTTTTTCATATTGGATTCAACACTTTTGCTATTTCTTGTGTTATCCCGGCCATTGAAGTGAATTATGCAGTTGTTATTACATTTTTTTTATATATACAATCGGTAATCGGTGATTCACTTGCTCCATATGCTTTCTTTTCCAACATAAAGAAAAACACAAAACTTTTCATCGTATTTTTTTTTGTTGTTGTTTTGGATTCCCAAAAAAATATATATTTTTATTTATTACTCTTATAATTTTTTTATTAAAATTTATTGAGTCTTTTGAAATTTTCCTAATATATATTGAGTCTTTTGAAATTTTCCTAATATATAAAGTATTATGCAATCTTGATTGTAAAAAGTCTTTTTAAAAAAATCTCTCAAAATCCATTCAAATTATGTGTTAAAAATCTTGATTGTAAAAAGTCTTTTGAAAACAATCTTTTAAAATCTCACAAAATCAATATAAACTCACAAAGTCTTTTAAAATCTTCAAGACTTATTTTGTCAAAATAGTCTTTCAAAATCTCAATCGAATACACCCCCTAAATCTTTTGATTGGAGACCCTATGGAGAAAGAAGACTATTTCAATGGAATTGGATCGGCTGCATGGAACAGTTGAGAGAGGTATTGGGGTATTGTGGCATTGAGTGGTGTTGAAGATAAGTTAGAATGGCAATTAGTGGATGAGGGCTCTAATTTTACGGTTAATTCGGCTTATGGATTGTTACTCGAAGAGGTTATTTGTGAACATGAGCCCCGGCCGGGTCGTTGGAAAGCCGAATTTTTTATCTGGAAAATCCTAACTCCGTCAAAGGTTATTGGTTTTTCTTGGCAAGCTCTTTATGACCGTATTCTTAGTATGGAAGAGTCGACAGATTGTGTACTTTGTGTTGTAAATATGGAGACCTCAAATCATCTTTTGCTACATCATCAATTTGCGTATGTTGTTTGGCGTGAAATTTTTTCATAGTTGGTGACGACTCCCGGTCATAACATTTAGAACATTTTAGATTAAATTTTAGTTATTTTTACTATGATTTTTGTATAGAATTGCAGCAATGGTCTACATGAGTCAAGCTTTGATCCACGTAGACACAACGGTGGTCTCTCTTGTGACTTCCCTTAACACCTTATCTCCGAGGCATAAATAATGGCACTGGTTGCCTTATAATTCATCTTAGTTTTCTCTGTTGGTGTCAGATTCGCCGCCGGCACAAGTGCATCACCACGCTTCTACATACTTTTGTTGGATTAAATCGCCTTCATCTTTACCTTCCACAACGTCCCGAAATCGTTACTACCGGTAAACTTTTCAATGTCCCACCTAGTATCCATATGGTGCTCAATTAAATATTTGTTTCGATTGTCCCACGGTGTGTGTCAATTGTTGTGAATTGGATAGGCACACCAATACTTTGATGTGTGGAGCAAAATTAACTACAATCAAAACCAAAAGGAACTCAACAATAATCACAAAATACATAAACGAAGGAAGAAAAAGAAGTGAAAAACACACAATATTGTTTATTCAGTTCAGTCCAATAATATCCAATGCAAGGGAGACAGGGCAGTCATCCATTCCACTACTTCAAAAAATCACGCTACACAAAGATTTCAAAGGAATTACAAGAATCAGTTTTCAAACCTAATTCTACCCTTATCCCAAAATTCTTCCCATGACCAAGTTGTTGAGAATAATGCCTAAATATCTTTTTGAAGATTTTAGAATTAAATATAATTTAGATTTATATTTCAAATAAAATAATATTAGGGTTTAAGATTTATATTTCAATTTAGAATATTTAAGATTTGTTTAGAATTTTTAGAATTAGTTTGTTTTTAAAATATATGATTTGTTTTTATGTAGCTCTATATATAGAGTCATATAGTTATGAATAATACAACGAGAAAGAAAAACAAAAACATGAGAGTATTCTGCATGTAGCAATATACTTTCTTCTCCGTTTTCTCCATCAAATATATCCCACCAAATTCCGCAATACCAAAAACACAAAAAACCATATCACAAGTGATCTCTGAAATTGATATAGTGTTCTTGAAGGTGAATCAAATAGTTGCCACAAAGAAATCAAAACACAAGTACTAATTAATCTGAAACACAATAATTAGAATCTAACATCTGAATACACGAAAAAAGCATAACCTACTAATAAACAGACATAATTCCAATCCTATAATCTGCTCTTCTTTCCCTTTCTATCTTGACCCTCCCGTTCTTCCTTTCAACAGCTCTGTCCTGCGCCGATATCGATAGCCACGGCCCTATTAATATCAGCCTCCAACTCTTCCTTCTCCTTTAAAGCCATTAAAGCTAAACGTTTGTTTCGAAGCTCGTGGATATCAACCCGTGTTTCATCCCTATTTAATTCTTTATAGAGTACAACTGATGTATGCAGCTGCAGGTTAAGACACATTGATACTAAAGAATTAAAATAAGCACATTGAAACTAAATTTGTGAAACTTATGTCAAAAGCATGCTAAAGGTTCCATAAACTTTGTAGAGACTTAAAACAAAACTTGCCTTGCTGCACCTACACCTGGACTTGCACCTCCTTTCCGCGCACCTCCTTCCTGCCTCCCATCTACGCATTGCTTTACACATTTGCAGCAATTGTGAGATGAAAGAACAAAATTTGAAATCCCTGCTTAATGATAATGATAACAAAAACACCCACCTCAAAAAAAAGAAAGGCCTGCGATGAAAACTAACAGAACCAAAACACTACAGAAGACATGGCCATTTTCAAGATTTTATAGTGGTCCAAGGGCGAGCCTACTAATAAGTAGTTTAAAAAATGTAAATTGCTTAAAAATATAGAATTTTGCATTACGAAGGCAGAATGGTAGAGATTTTTTTTTAATTGCAAAATATATATAAATATAGAAACGAAAAAGGTACAAAGTTCAGAAAATTAAAGAGGTACTAGACGTACATTCTATCATAACCTAACTGATGTAGGAGGGCTAGTTTGAATTCTAGTTAGTTTTTATCTTTTTAAGTTAGTTTTATTTTCACTATTATTAGTTGTTACTATCTTTTTAAAGTTTGTTTTATTTTCATTATTATTAGTTATTATCCTATTTTTAAGTTTGTTATTATTAGGATAGTTATCTTTTAAATATAAAAGATAATTAATTTAGAATAAGTTAGTTATTATCTTTTTAAAGTTTGTTTCTATTGTAAGCCTATTTATAGACAAACATATTTGAAAGCAATTGAAGTTATAGTTTATCATTAAATTTTTGAGAATTTATTCTCTTTCTTGTGGATTCAAGAAATCTGGTGGAAAGGAAGAGCAAGCGCTAATCCTATAATAAGAACACAAGTTTGCAAGCGACAAACTTGTCGTGTAAAGCTCTGGAATCCACCAGATTTCTTGAATCCACAAGAAAGAGAATAAATTCTCAAAAATTTAATGATAAACTATAACTTCAATTGCTTTCAAATATGTTTGCCTATAAATAGGCTTACAATAGAAACAAACTTTAAAAAGATAATAACTAACTTATTCTAAATTAATTATCTTTTATATTTAAAAGATAACTAATAACTAATAATAATGAAATTAAAACAAACTTAAAAAGATAGTAACAACTAATAATAGTGAAAATAAAACTAACTTAAAAAGATAAAACTAACTGGAATTCAAACTAGCACTCTTACATCACTAACGATCTCTTATGTAAAATAGAAGGATAATAAAAATACAAAGAGACAAGAGGGCCTCCAATCCTTTAGACCTGTCGGAAGACAACACAACAAACTGTATCGATTCCAACATAAAATAGGGTGGATAACCCCACTCATAAAAGAAACAGGGTGATTCTGAGTTTTTACCTAGAAATCACTTTTAAGATAGAAGTTTCACACTATCTATCAGACACTCGATAGAAAAGATTTCTTCCGAAAAGAAAGACGTCAAGAATGATAATTGACATAGTGGGAGGAATACTTACATACCATTATATGAGCTCATTGAATCAACTCATACCAGCTGCGAAAAAAACTCATACCAACCATATCAAATAGGTTTTTTCTAATCTACCCTTTCATAAATTGAGGGCATTTACCCATCGGCTAATAAGAACAACTTATATGCAAGTTCTCATGTGTAAATTCAAAATTTTGTTATGTAAATCCACTTATGTGACTTATTCTTATTGGTTGATGGACAAATATTCTCAAATTCTACCGAGGTAAAGTAGGTGTCACCTATCAAATATCATTGATACAATGATACATGCACCAAGAGAAATAAGAAACAAAAGACAAAAATTTTGGTATATTTTATGGTTTGTTGGGCTTAATAGACCTCTAAAAGAAATTACTTAAAAATAACTTTTGGCCCCAATTTTGGACTTACTTTTTCCCTCAAGCATCAACTAAAGCTATGTCAAACAAAAAACACAAAAACCAAAGAGCAGCAGAGAACCAAAACACACTCAACAACAATAAAAGGAGAAAGACAATACCTAAATTTTCTGAAATCTGAATGAATGAATGTAACGGCAACCCTTCCTTGTGTTGTGTGTGAACCTAAAGTCGGCCAATTTTATATAATAAATATAATACATCCTTGCTTGCTTGCCAAGTAAGGGTACTAGTAAATACATCGCTGTAAAAAAACAAATTTTGTTTTTCTAATAAAAAATTGATAATTTTATTTTTTTTATTAAACATAATAAAGTACAGTAATAATTTAGTTTTTTTTTATACAGAAAAGAAACAAAAAAAAAACAAAAACATAGTGGGAGGAATAGCTAAGCCAAACCAAAAACATAGAACATACATATTGAATCCAATAAAAATTTCCTTAGAAAATATTGAATTATGAATCGAAAAATAATGGAAATACCTTGAAAATGTCTAGCAAGAAAATACCTAAATTCTGAATGAATGAATTTGACGGTAACCCTTGTGTTGTGTGTGGACCATAATTGATTGATTTTATTTTTATTTTTTTTGGGTACAAAGGCCAAAGTCCAATACACTAAATATCTAATTTAAGGTGTATTAGATTGAGAAATTCAGATTTCAAAATAGTTTTGCTATTCATCCACTTTCTATTGAAAATGTCTATTAAAAATAGTCTATGACATTTTCAATTTATATATAGTCAAATTAGTTTTATTAATTTTCTATCAAAAAGTCACTTTAATTGTGTGATGTGATTGTCTATGTGACACTTAACACTCCACGTCAGCACATTTAATGGTGTTAGAATATTAATAGAGAGATGAGATTGAGAAATGTTTAATAGAGACACGAACTAATTTGAAATATTGAAAGAGTCATAGAACTATTTTAGTTTGAGTTACAAAGAACTAAATTTTTCGATATACATATTATGTTGACATGTACAAATATATTTGTTGAGGTGGATGATTCTGATTGAAAATAATATAATAAATTTAATAATTTGGAGATCCGTAGAAACGAGGAAGTGAAAAGAATATTCCTCAAGATGAAAAAAAGAGGACGGTGATATAGAGAATTTTAGATGGCGAGAAACAACTCCATGCTCCCACTCTGCACTATTGACATATCCCTAAACATATGAAGGAAAATAAACTCACAAATTTTTTAAAGACTTTCTCCATCTCCAAATCACTTCATAGGTACATATACGGAAAAAAAAAACTATCTTCGATCTTTTTTATAAAAAATAGTTGATTTTTTATGTTTATTGAATAATTGATATATTTAATTAATTTTAATATTTTATAGACCAAATACATCAATTATTTAAGTAATAAATAATTTCGTATCATTTGAATCTAAACTTTAGATAAATAATTAGTTTGTCCTAGAGTACACTTCTAAAGTTGCTACCTAACCACTTTAATAAAAAGAGAAAAGGATGGGTTGACACCATTTATCCAATAAGGTTATACTTATGTATGCTTTCATTTATTTTGTTCATTAATTATAGAAGTATATGTATGGTTCATGTAATTGAATAGCCAGGACAATATTATTTTCTTATTTTCACAAAATTGGCTTTAGATGATTCTAAATGATAAATAAATGCTCAAAACTAGCTCTTTTTTTTGTTGTTTAATTTTCTTCAAGATTTTGGAACGTACTTTTAAATTTGAGAAGTACTTATAAAAATCGAAATGGCTAATTTCATCACTTTATAGCCATTTTGTTATGAATCCAATTGGTTGTTGACAAAAACCAATCATAATTATATGATTAGCTTCAAAAGAGAAATATTAAAAACCTTTTCATTATAGTTGGTTTTATTTGAAATCTGAAATTGTTTCATATATTAGGAATATTACAACTTTATTTGGAGTGGTGCAAAAAAAAAGTCACAATATGAACTTCTTGAAGCTTTTCTTAGTTGCATTAGCTCCAGTTATGAACACTTTGATCATTGCTGTTATTGGGGCTATCCTTGCACTTGACAACATTGGCATACTCAGAAAAAATACCAAGAAGCATCTCAATATTGTAAGTCTAATTGGTTTGTGTTTTTTAAACCATCAATTTTATTTTTTATTGTGCTCCATTGTAAATTTTAATCATTCTCCTTTTGAACAATAAATTTTTATTGTGTTTCTTTCATTCCTTACTTTGGTTTTATAATTTACTCTCAAATTACATAAATAGTACTCTGCTTTTGACACACATTTAAACACACTTGATTCGAGGTGATCGAGAATGTATGTCGAACTTGAATAACTTCCGTCAAATGACGGGGGTATGCCTGCAAAGACTACAAAGCTCAAGCCAGAATTAAATCAAGAGTGAGAGATTTCATGATAGGATAGTGCATTGGCAGATGTAGGTGGTAATTGGACGCTCAAGTCCCCATAAAAAATAATAATTTTACTTTAATACTAGTAGTATTAATATTATTTTTAAGCCACATGATTAGGTTTAACACTCATTCACCACAAATTTATCTTCTTATTTTTCAACTTTTCAATTCCCACACATTTTTTCTCTTAACTTTACTCTTCTTCTCTCTTATCATCAAAGCATCAGTTTCTTCTCTCTCGAACATTTTTTGTCTCTTTCTCTTACTTTTAATTTCATTGAATGATTGTTTAGTTATATATATATGGATATATAGAATGGTGGCAGTGAAGCCCGTAGAGGGTAATTGTAATTTATATAAGTTTTTATGTATTTTGAGATATTTTTTGTCACTATAATTATAATTATGTATTTTATAAATGTTCGTATATATATATATTTATTTAGTCAAAATATATATACTATTTTCTAGTCTCCATACTCCATTAACAAAAAATTCTAAATCCGCCACAGAAATAGTGTGTTTTACGTAGTTGTGAAGAGTTGTTTATATAAACACCAAAAAAGAGTTGTCACACATCGATGGGAAAGCGGCACCTATGGATGTCGAGATTAGATGGCCGTTGGAGGCATAATGAGCTGTTTGGCGGTTACGAGCCATTATGGGACAAAGAGGAATCGAGGCAGAAGGAAGACTACAGAACTGGGCCTTTGTGGAAGTGGGCTCTTAGATGAATTTGAATTGGGCCTTTGACCAGAAGCCCAGAACAATACTCTTTACATTAATCGAACAAATTAGCTAGTCCTTTATTTTAACGAAAAATCAATATATAGTTTGTAAACTGATAAAAATTGGATAACATTTTAGAAAAATGATTAAGTTGTAAAAAATGTGTAGTAGAGTATGTTAAAAAGATTGTGTGTTATTGATAATTCTCTTCAAATCATTCTCATATTATTTGATTATTTTATGGTACAGATGGTATATTTTGTCTTCACTCCAGCTCTTCTTTATAGCTGCCTTGCTAAAATTATAACTTGGAAGAGCTTGGTTATGCTGTAAGTTTGTACTTATTATTCAATCCATATTCCATACATTTTGTTTTGTTTTGTACTTGCTCACCTCACAATCACAATATAAATAAATTATGTATCTAAATATGTCTTTTGGTTGTAAAAAAATTGGCAGTATAAAAAGAAAAAGACCTCTCATCTCCTAAAAAAATTCCTCATTGTATTTTACGTCAATAAAAAAAACGTGGCGTAACATGTGACTATCAACTATTTAAAATGGGAGCTTCTACGGTACATTCGAATAATTCGAATGTACCGGTACATTAAGTTAAAAAATTGATAAATTAATGATTATTTTTATGAATTAAAAAACTATTAGTCGATTATTGTATTTTAGAAATAATAATATCACAAGAAAAAAACACAATTTCATTGTTTATAAGCATTACACTAATTTTTCTAATATTTTTTAGAAAAAAATCAATATTTACTATTATGAAGAATAAAAATTCAAAAAATATCAAATTTTATATTTTTGACAGTTTTGATGAATAATATTTAGTTATTATAATCATTTTAATGATAAGAAAAATAACTTACTTTAAAAAAATGCATTTACATGTTAATTTAATTACCTAATGTACCGGTACATTAGGAATTATCACATGTACCATAGAATTTGCCATTTAAAATAAGGAAAAATAATTTATTTTGTGTTGCCTCGTGGATTTCCGTCAATCAACTAATAGTTGTTGAAGTAATGTCAAGGGCTAAGATTAAAATGGAGATGAAAATATTGTATTATTTTAATATAAGTACTAAACTAAAATTTGCTAATTTTATTGGACTGAAAACTTATATATAACCCTTTTTTTGAATGAATTGTGTAGGTGGTTCTTGCCATTAAATATTCTTCTAAGATATATTATTGGGATAGCTCTTGCATGGATTCTAGCTAAAATAACTAGAGCTCCTCGTCATCTCCATGGCCTTGTGATGGCCTCTTGTGCTGCAGGCATGTTTATTTACACATTTATATAATTATTTTTTTCCCTTTAATGATCTATAGTAGTATTCAATATATTATATAGATTAATTTGATAATTGACGGATGCAGGAAATTTGGGTTCTTTGCCTCTTGTTATAGTTCCAGCTATTTGTAAAGGAAGAAGCCATCCTTTTGGTTATGTGGATTCTTGCTACCATAAAGGATTAGCATTTACTTCTCTAACAATGGCAGTATGACACTAATTCACATTATCTTAAATTTAAGTTTATATATATATATATATATATATATATGTATATATATATATATATATATATATATAGTGGAATTGAGATTTATAAATTATATATATGCATGGCTAAATTGCCCTTTTGTCCTCGTAATTTTCACAAACTTGCGATTTTAATCCCCTAGCTTTATAATAACATTTTTGTCCCCTTAACTTTAATCTATTTTGTAAAATGTTGGCCACACTGATTTTGATCAAGTAAATGCACATGTAGACAGTAACTCAATGTCATGTCAGCAAGTCAATGCACATGTGGACAGCGACTCACATGAGATGTTGATATGACATGTGAGTCACTGTCTATGTGTGCGATGACTTGACCAAAATCGGTGGGTGGCCAAAATTACAATTAGCCTAAATTATTTAATTTTCACTATATGCTTCTTGTTTTGTAGGTAGGACACATTTATGCTTGGTCTCTTGTGTACAATATTCTCCGCATATATACACCTAAGACCAATGTTGTCAAATTTGATGAATCCACAAAACTTGAAGAAATCAATAATCTAGAAAACTTTTCAAAATGTTCATCAAGAGCATTGACCCCAATTGAAGAAAAATCATTATCCAATGATTGTATTGATCAACTAGAAATAGAATGTAAAGTGATTGATGGACAAGAAAAGGTTGTTGTATTTTCTAATATTTCTTGTATTATAGAAATTATAATATGAATGAATTGATGCAAAACAACTTGCCTTCATATACTATAAGGATTTAATTAAATTATTTAATAGATTAATTGGATCCTTTATATTGTCAAGTGTTTCACAGGTACAAGAAAAGTCAAATATTATGAAACAAATTAACATATTATTATGTGACAAGGACAATTTGAAGGCACTATTTGCACCTGCATTGTGGGGAGCGGTATGTCCATAATTCTCATATTTTTTTCTCACTACTTTTTTGATTATTTTCAATCAAGTCATAAGGTAGACATTGTTATCTTGATTGATGAATATATTCATGTAGATCTTTGGAGTAATAATTGGCATAGTTCCTCAATTTCGAAAAGTACTAGTTGGTGAAAGTGCTCCTCTCCATGTGGTTCAAACATCTATAGTTATGTTGGGGTGAGTATCCTCTACCATCTATTTGATTATTATACTATTAAGGATAAAACTTTAGTACATTAACACAACATTAATATTGTTTTCTACTACAAAGATGGGAAAATTTGTTAAATCATAATATTCTGTAAACCCTATAATCATTCATATTGATCATTAAGAAATAATTACTATAACCATAATCATAAGTGGAAGCGTACCTGAGTTTGCCATAGATAATAGATCGAAGGTCACCGGGTATGTGATCTTCCAACTGTAGAATCTCTTATGAGCTCCTTGAATCTCCTCTGATGGGGATGAAGAGAAAACCTTATGAGCCGCCGTTTTCACGTTAATCTACAATTGGGGACCATAACCCCTATAAATAACCTTAGGGTTATTTCTTAGTTTTCAATATTCTAATTTGGCCCCTCATCAAATTAGATATTGACTTATCGTATCTACACAATAATTACCTTTCATGATATTTATGCTTTTAGCCATAGACTTATTATTAATTAGACCACTGCAGCTTTGGCTAATTACATAATGACCCTAAAATATGTAATATTACATTTGTGACCCAAAAATCCTAACAATCTCCCACTGGTCACATATGTAATTATACACTTGTGTTAGACTTTATGAGCTCAAAATTCGCCATTATATTCCTTAAGCATATCCAAATTATCTCATCCATTAGTCATGCCAATATATAGAACCAAGGTGATTTTCGTTATATTAATCATAACTAAACCCATCAATGATCACCAATAGTGACACAATTAAATGACATAGATCCATCATGAAATGTGTAGCATGAAAATCACATGAAGTTGGTCTGTACATGTCAATTTTCAACTGGTCCTCCTTAATCCTTAGTGAGATCAAACCTTAACCAAAGTCAGAGTGTAAAAATACCAAAACTTTATTTCTGCAGAAATATTCTTAAGTTTTACTTGGAACTGAAGTATGTATGTATCATTAGAGCATTAAAAAAGTAACAAACTCCCACTAGAACTGAATATCACTTAATGACTTGACACCCATACGAGCAATATGCTGATGAAGCCTTTTGGGTGGAAAACATTAGTAAGCGGATCCGCAAATATGGAGTTTGTACTGATATGCTCTATAGAGAACCGTTAACTCTGAACTTAATCTTTAAAAACAAGGAACTAGATCTCTATATGCCTGAATTCGTCGAGTTCCAGTTGTGACTGAAAATAGAACTACTAATTTATTGTCACAAATAACTTTAGTGGTATTTTAATGCCTTATCCACTATGCACAACCTCGTGACCAAGTTCTATAATTGGATGTCTCATAATAAATTACCTTTGCATCCAACAAAATTAGAGTCAGTATACCGAATGATCTCATGCTGATCTGACCTCCAATATATGAGCATGTGTTCTTTAGTTCTCTTTAAGTATTGTACGATCCATTTGACTGCTTTCAAATGGTCCAATCTTAAATTACTTAAATACTTTACGAACATCTCAGAACTATACGCAATACCCAAACGAGTACATTTTGAATTTACATTAGAGTTATTCATAGGGCACTGATTGAGACTAAACTTGTCTCCCTTAGCCACACGAGTATCATATGGTTTACTGTCTTTTCATCGACATATAAAACCAAGAAAATATACTTACTCCCACAGAACTCATGGTATATACAATCATCAACCAAATTCACCTCAAAACCAAACGAGATGATCACTTTATGAATTTTGAAATATCATAGTTGAGATGCTTGCTTGAGTTCATATATGGATTTCTTAAATTTGCAAACCATATATTTTGAATTTTTTGAAACAAAATTTTCCGGTTGCACCATATACATTGTTTCATCAATGTTACCATTTAGAAACGTTGTCTTTATATCCATCATATGTAGCTCAAGTTCTAAATGTGTCACCAATGCCATTATGATCCTAAAAGAGTCTTTCAAATAAACCACAAAGAAAGTCTCTTTATAATCAATGTCTTCTTTATGTGTAAATTCCTTTGTGACAAGACGAGCTTTTTACCTCTCCACACTGCCTTTTGAATCCCTCTAATTGGTCTTAAATTTTTATTTAAGACCAATGAGTTTCACACCTTATGGCAATGAGAAAAGATCCCAAATGTCATTGTCATTTATGGACTTTATCACTTTATTCATGGCATCAATCCACCTTTGAGAGTTAGAACTTTTCATTGTTTGATGAAATATGATCAAATCATCATCCATCATCCCAATGTTAACCTCATGTCCCTGAAGAGATACAATATAGTCATCTGGTATTGTATTTCTATTTTTCTCTCATGGATCTCCTGAAAGACATATGTTTTTGAGGTGTAAGAGTTTGTTCTTCTGAAACAATTTCTTGTATGGGGAGTTAATAACCATATCTGCCCCTGCAAACTCGACATCCTCAAAGAATTGACATTAACCAAACTTAATTGTGGGATTATAAAATTTGTACCCCTAGATCTTTTAAAGTATCCCATAAAATAGTAACTTACGGTCCTGAAGTTCAGTTTATTTTCATTTGACTTATAAGACCCTGTTTTTAACTGAACAACCTCAAACTTGCAAATGCTTTATACAAGACTTTTGTCCATCCAAAGTTTATAAGGAGGTTTTGTAGTTGCTATAGTTGGGACCCCATTAAGGACATATACTGCAGTTTTAATTTAGAAAGAAAATTATTGGACGTTGTTCACCTGTATTGTTAAATTTACCATTGTATTCACCATCATGGTTAAACTTAACACTTTTGATTCTTTAGTCGAGTTGATTCTCAACTCCAGCCTTAAAAAATTTGAACACGCCCAAATGACTTTATTGTTTCATGAGTGAGATCATGATGCCATATAGAAAATTGTCTATGAACGTTATAAATATTGTTTACCATTTCAAAAACCGAAAATAATAGTACACAAATATCAATATTAATAAGTTCAAGGACATCTGAAGTCTTATTGGAGTCATATCTCCTTTATTGGTTTGTTTTCCCTTTTCTATAAAATATGAGCTGAGATTTGATTTGACACAAGTCTCTTTATTCTCCGTTTGGAGATGTCACCCAATATCTTGTGCCAAATGTACCTTAATTTTCATTGCTCAACCAAATGAAGCAATTGTGCCAAATCAAATAGAGATTATTGTAACCTGACAAAATAACCAGAACCGACTAATTTTGAATTTTGAAATAATTTAAATTTCTATTCCCAAATAATCAAAAATAAAATAGGTTCAAACCACAAATAGAAATTAAATTTCGTCAGAAATACAATACAAAAAAAAAAAAAATTGGTTACATCAAAATTCAAATAAAATTTAGTCTTTATTAATAATCTAAATTTTCCAATTGCCTCAACTTGAACTGTATTATCGTCAACCACATATAGATGTATCTTTCATCATGACTTAGTTGCCGACAATTCATAAATCTTACATAGGCACACTGTTGTTAGTTGTGGCACCAAAATCTATCCAACATGTGTGTCTACATACCAAAGTTAAATCAACCTCAAAAAAAAACCAAATTAAGAAACATACCTTCCCTTAACATGTCATATTTGACCGTTAAAGTAATGTTTCTTTACCTTTAGCTCCACAAAAGAAACAACTATCTTTATCTGATTTAATTTATTTATGTTGTTGTTCCTTGTGATATACTGTATCTGCAGCTTATCCTTATACTTTATTGTTACCATATTTATCTTTTCAAATAGTCTATCCTAGAATGTTTCCAAAATGACTTTCTTATGATCATCGAACATATGCAATTTGACCTCTCCAACCTTTCCAATTTCCCTCTTCCTTTTAGAGGTACTCTCATCCGTACGAAGTGAGGGAGAATCGGTCCCTAACGCAACGTCGAGATCCACTTCAAGAACTATCAAAAGATTTGCTTTCTAGAACTTGAAGTTTGAGCCATTTAACTAAATTGACATTGGAAGTAAACTTCAACATGTCATTCATAACCAAAAAGAGAACGAAAATCAAGCAAAACATGCTCAAATAAACCTCAAAATAAAAGTAATTTTAAATTCAGATAAAGATAAATCACATCGCAAGATATCGGGAATCCATTAACATTCTATCTTTGGACAAAATATTAACTTTTCAGTGATACCTTGGCGTAGTAATCAAACACTGATAATAAAAACATGTCGAATAAAAAAAATTCATTTAGGCCAATTTATTATTCACACGTAAAACCGAATAATTATCACGCGTTTATCACCACATGTGCACTTATGATTCTGTAAAATAGTTACCTTCCTTTGGCCCGGTTAAATATTCACACAAGTCACAAGCACACAACCTTCTATATTCCAAAATAAATTAATCTCCACAAAAGAGGTTACTTTGGCAACATTATGTTTCAATCGACTTATTTCAAAATATATAACTTAAACTGCCAAATATTTGAATTTAAAAAATTACTTAACCAAAATTATAACCAAATTTGCAAGTATAACTTGCAATTTTCCAAAAGAGTGCATATTTATTTTTATTTACCAAATACACTCGATTCATGATTCAAAAGAACAATTGAATCCCACAAAATATATACAAAACTGAAAGTACAACACACATTAAACAAAACAAAAGAATGCTTTAACTTAAAACAAAATCAATTCGTTTCATTCTGCAAAACTGAATTCATAAGCTATTAAGAAAAAAGAATAATTAACTGAAACCTTATACTGAACCGTAGAATTTAACAAAGTTTAAATGATCTCATCTTAAATTTGAGACTAAACTGAAATTGTCAACATACCATGAACCTTAATTTGGAATGCAGCACATGTATATAAACCAAAATTTCAGTAGCATAGGATACCCAAAATATGACAATTCCACTAACATTATAACCGAATGAAGCAGTAACCGAAATCATTGCAATTCACAAACCAAATTAAATCCAAAAAAGTAGTGCAATTCACAAACCAAAATTCAAAATAGCAGTAACAGAAAGTTTAACCATAATTTGTTGCAAAACAATTAAATCCCAGAACATTAAAATTGGAACCGGAACTATATATATGAATTTGAGAACTAGGTGAATTGCATCATATATATATATATATATATATATATAACAGAATGAAAACAAAACAAAATGGAAGACCATATAGTTTTTAAAAAAAAGATTTGTTTCATTCACTAAAACTCAAAAGTAGAAAAGTGATATGTTTATCACATGGACGAGAAACCTTATGTCCCTGATTGGTTTATCACAAATTGTGTATATATGATGTACAACTTACAAATTGATTGTTATCTTTTACTTATCAAACTGTATATAATGATGCTACCAATTAAAAGATGCACACTGTATAATGAATACTTTAAATCTTAAAAACAGAATCGATACCTGACAAATAACGCCGACAAATAATAGGCAAAATCTTTCAATTTGTAATAAAAAAATTGAAACTCAAACTGCATATATATATATATATCGAACATAATCGATGCCGATAAAAAACCAAATGGCATACAAAATTGTTATTTACTTGATAATCAAATATGATGCTCTGATACCAATTGTTAAATCATAATATTCTGTAAACCCTATAATTATTCATATCGATCATCAATAAATAATTACTATAACCATAATCATAAGCGGAAGCGTACCTAGTTTGCCATAGGTAATAGATCGAAGGTCACCGGGTATGTGATCTTCCAACTGTAGAATCCCTTATGGGCTCTTGAATCTCCTCTGATGGGGATGAAGAGAAAACCTTATGAGCCGCCGTTTTCACGGTAATCTACAATTGGGGACCATAACCCCTATAAATAACCTTAGGGTTATTTCTTAGTTTTCAATATTCTAATTTGGCCCCTCATCAAATTAGATATTGACTTATCGTTTCTACACAGTAATTACCTTTCATGATATTTATGCTTTTAACCATAGACTTATTATTAATTAGACCACTGCAGTTTTGGCTAATTATATAATGGCCCTAACATATGTAATGTTACATTTGTGACCCAAAAATCGTAACAAAATTGTCATCAATAATTTTGAAAGAGTGTGAAAAAACATGGCTTTTTTAAAAAAATTGTTTCTTTGTGAGAGGAATTATAAGAAGAGTACTTAGCATTTAAGTTAGTCGTTATATTAAAAACTAATATAAACTTAGATGTCTTTTTGGTCTCTTATTTTACCTACAACAAGATTTTAGTCGTTCAATTTTAAAATCCGAGTTTTTGGTCCTCAATTTTTACACGTTGTTGCAATTTTGGTCCTATTGATTTTTGTCTCTAAAAGTGGTGCATTTTTGTCCCAAAAATGATAATTTTTTGTAAGCTCTCTTTAGGTTGTGGCAAAAAATCATCATTTTTGAGTTAAAAATCTAAGTTGGGACAAAAATTACAATATGTGAAATTTGAGAATAAAAATCCAGATTTTAAAATGGGGGACTAAAATCTTGTTTCAGGTAAAATATAGGATCAACAGTATATTTAAGCCTAAAAAATATAGTTACTTTAATAGATTATATTCTATTTCCTGTTACCATTTTTTTTGGTTTGCAGGGATGCATGTATTCCAGCAATGATCTTGTTAGTTGGAGCAAATCTTCTTAAGGGTAACTAATCAATTATCACAATAAAATGAATTTTTCAACTTTGTCTTTCTTCTATTGAATTTGAGTTAAATTGAGCTGTTTTAATAATGAATTATGTATAAATTTTCAGGTTTAAAGGGATTAGGAAAGAAGATTCCACTAGTTGTTGGTATTATTGTGGTTATGTATATTGCATTGCCAGCAATAGGTATAGCCATTGTGAAAGGTGCAGTTCATTTCAGCTTCATAAGCTCTGATCCATTATATCAATTTGTTTTGCTACTTCACTATGCTGTTCCTCCTGCTGTATCTGTTAGTAAGTTCTTTATTTGTCATAATTCAACATTAATTATTATTTACTACTTGATTCCAAAAATGATGAGATGTCTTAGGAAGAAACCATTTCGGCGACCATAATCATGTCCACCAATTGCTCAACCATTATTCTCTTCCCATAAAAAATAGAGTTGTTTACGTCTTTTTAGATGGACCACACAACTGAATGTCAAATCAAAGTCAAACTTACGATAAATCTCGCCCCCTTTATATTCTAGACCCAAAAAAGATCAAACAAACAAGGTAACTCGTTTGGTAAGACAAACAGTCACCCTAACCACCTAAAAATACTATACCAAACTATAAGGGCGAAATCACAAAGGACTTGTCGACTCATCTAGAGAACCATAAAACACACACGAAGTACTATTAGAATCCACGATATCTCTATTTAATTAAATGATATTGTGTTATTCTAAATTTTTATTTTGACATTGAATGTTGGAAAGGTAATATTACTATAAATAAATGTGTTAGGTACAATGACTCAATTGCTTGGAGTTGGTCAAAGTGAATGCTCACTTATCATGTTTGCAACTTATTCATCAGCTCCAGTTTTGCTTACCCTTTGGTGTACAGTCTTTATGTGGCTTGTGCTATAAACTATAGTTTATCTAAATTAGCACTCAAAGTATAGAAGTGTATAATGATTTTCTCAACATATATAGAAGTATGGAATGTTAATTTGAAAAATTAAGGTTTGTTCATCTTAAGGTTTGTTAAATATAATGTCCTCTGGATACTTTTAAGTTATTTTTTTGTTTAAGTTTTAATTATAACTACAATTTTTTTAAATTTTTCTTATTATATGACTGTGTTATGTTAATTAACATTTGTCTAAATATTTTATTAATAAAAAGGTATTTTTAAATCATATAAACAAATCGTACCCGTGCGTCGCACGGGTCCACCGACTAGTATACTACATTTGATCCTTTTTATAAGAGACAAATGAGTTAACAAAAAAATGATGTATTTATTAAATACATAAATATTTGTTATCTCTTATAAAAATGATCGAAAGGGGTACATTATTGACCATAACTAATCGTAGAGCTGAGTTGGATGCTTTAAATAAATGACTATTGAGCATACTTTTTTTGACAATAACAAAGTGGAATTTAGTAACATATGATTGGATACATTTATTTATGTTTAAAAAAATTTACACTATCATTGAATAAAAGTCTTTAAATTTGTAAGTTAATTATTCCTTTCATGTGAGATTTTGATGTACCTTTTACGGTTTAAATGACAATCCAATCTCTCTGACCAAACCTTGTCTTAGTTCTTCATATGAGTTCTTCTTTTCGTGCCTGTTTGTTCTTGCGCGCTTATAGAAATTTTAAAAATACCCCCTTCGCTACTTAAGTAGCGAACTCAAGGGTGCAAAATTTGAAGAAAAAAAAAGAGTTTGCAATGCGAACTTTTATAAAATAGGGGCTAAGGAAGGATGAGACATAAAAATATTAAATTTTGTAAGGTTCGCATCCTAGAATGCGAACTATTTTTTCTTTCATTTTTTGCTATTTACACACTCGCGTCCTACGTTACGATGGGTAGAATTAAAAAGTTGGGAGGCGCATGAAAGACTCGGGAGCGCGAAAAGAAAAACTCTCTTCATATAGTGACATTGGAGAAGGCCCAATAAACAAATAGAGTTTGGGACGCAATAGGGCTTTTGGAAACAAAACAACATTACTTTTCTCCTTTTATCCTTTTTTTTTTCCCTCAAAAACTTTAAGTGAATTTGCTCCTTGCTTAAAAAAAAAGTGAATTTGCTCCTACAATTAATCATTTTCTACTAAAATATTAAACAATAATTAAAATATACTTTCATGTTATTTTATATTTATTAGTTTGTTCAATTACAAATTTTACCAAACACTTTAAATTCAGATTCTGTTTGATAAAAAATAATGGATGACGGATGAACTACATAATAACATTTGAGTTGATAACATTTTGTCTTTACCAAAAATCAGTCCTAATTTAGGTATACTGTGTCATTTACATCTTGAAATAGAATACTTGAAGCATGAAAATGGATCTTAGTTTAAAATAATTATAGTACAAGCCACATAAAAAATGTGCTCCAAAGTGTAAGTGATAATGCAGCACAAGAATAAGTTGCCAACATGATAACTGAGCATTCACCCTCACTAGCTCCAAATAATTGAGTAATTGTACCTGAAACATTAACAAATAAAAGTAAGTACATTTCAACTAAATAAAGGTTCAAATTCTTATAGACACATAAAATGGACAAAAATATGGAATATGCAAACAAGCATAGACAAAGAAAAATTAAAAACTCAGTATCCAGCGAAAGAACGATTAATCTGGTCCAGTATAGTTGGACTTCAATTGAAGCCAGAATATAGCCCTGTATGGACTGACCGAACACATGAATTGAAAGAAAAAAATTATTAAGTTTGTTAAACAACTTACTTATGGCTACTGCAGGTGGAAGAGCAAATTGAAGCAGTAAAATAAATTGATACAATGGATCAGGATGGATCAACCCAAAATGAATGGCACCTTTAACAATTCCTATACCTATTATTGGCAACACTATAAACCTAACCACAATAATACCAACAACAATTGGAATTTGCTTTCCTAATCCTTTTAAACCTGAAAAAAAAAAGTATATATATAATTTTTGCCATCACATTTATTTTCAAATAAACTAAGTACTATTTAAATTTTGATAAATTTTATCTTCAAAGAAATAATTGACAAATTTTTATTTAGTTACCTTTTATAAGGTTTGCTCCAACCAACAAGGTCATTGCAGGAATGCCTGCATCCCTACAAATCAAACAAGCATTTTTTTTACTATATAGAAAAAGGAAATTATATATTGAAATTTTTTAATACTATGGATTCTGATGATATATATTGATCAATTTTAGGGTACTTACCCCACCATGACTATAGAGTCTTGAATAACACTAAGAGGAGCATTGTTTACAATCAATATTTTTCTAAATTGAGGAACAACACCAATAATTAAACCAACAATCTGTTTAGAAACAGAGACAAAAAAAAATGTTAGAATAATATTAATTAACAAAGTTTCATTAGATTTCAACTTAATTGTCAATTAGTAAGTACTAGTCAATATTGTATATTATCAATGTTACTCCGAAATGACAACCACAACTACAATATCAGTAATGTACTTTTTAACTGAAATGACAACCACAACTACAATTCATACACATAACCGTGAAGTCTTAGATTCAAACATAAATAAAGATGTACAACGTAACAATATCAGTATTGTCGGTCGAGTTAGAACTTTATTGAACTTAGCAATGATAATTCTGAAATTTGGTCAAAAGTTAAGCAAACGCTAGTCAATAATTGTTCAGGTTAATATTCAAATTTGGATTCTCAAACAAATATTCATCATTCACTTAAGTTCATTAACCACTTGAAGCAAACATTTAAATGAAAAACAAGAAAAATAGAAATTTGACATATACCGCTCCAATGGTGGCTGGTGCAAATAGTGACTTCAATTTCATCTTTTCTGCTAATACTTTTAGTCGTTTCATAATCTTTTCCTTTTTTGGTACCTATAAAAACAACTCTTGAAAATATAAACATAAAATAGATGCTAGTGAATGGAAAATAGTTTATGAATCCATATTATCATTAAAAACTTCTCCCAATTTGATAAAAACTTGTTCCACATAGATAATACATTCATTAAAAAGACTTAATGTAGCAACACCAATAAGAATTTTATATAGTTAGATTATGAGCTCTAGACATCACATTTTATATGCACCGAAATTCAATTAAAAATGTGAAATTAATTTTAGTCACCGGACTGCTTAGAAAAAAAAATATTTAAAGGTACCTTTGCTGGTTCATTAGAATTTGTAAATTCAATTTCAAATTGCTTCCCATGATCTATGTGTGACCTATCTTTTGAAATGTTTTCTGGATCATTTTCTATTGCAGAATTTGAACTAATCATGGAATCATCAACTTTAACTTCATTGGTAATTTTGCTCGAATATACACGTACAATGTTGTACACAATTGACCATATGTAAACGGTTCCTATCTGAAAAACCAAAAAACAAATTAAAGAAAATGTTAATTCAACATTAAGAAATGTCAATATTGTTTAACTTATTTGTAGTTTATCTGGAGTCGCACATTGTTCAGATTTCTAAATTGTTGGTATATAAATATGTGTGTGCACCTCACTCTTTAAATTAGCTTTTGGAATAAGATTCAAGTTCATTTAACAAATATCATTAGTATAATGATTAAAGTTTTATTGCAGGATTGACTATGTTATACTTATGTCGACCCTAAAAAAATCTTTTACATAAATTTCAAATATTTAAAATTTCTGATTAGAACAGTAAAAAAAGTTGGCAAAATCAGAGTGTCACGGTTATTTCATTGAAGCTATATAAATTGTAATTTTTGTTAAAATTATAAGGGTTACCGTGATTTTGTCAATCTTACCACAAGTTCTTATATGCATAAATCTAATCATTATCATACCGCCATTGATAGAGAAGCATAAGCAAGTCCATTTCTATGACAAATATCCACATCTCCAAAAGGGTTGCCTCTTTGTTTACATACAGCTGGGACAATAATTAGGGGCAAGTTTCCTAAATTTCCTGCATATACATCAAACCAAATTTGTCTTTATCCATGTAATAATTATGGCTTTAAATTATTCATCATCAACAATTATCTACATTCACGCAATCAGCACATCAATAATTATTATCAATCAGTCTACTGATGTACCGACTGCATGAATGTGAGATTAGGCAAATTCTATAAAAACGTTGGTGATTCTACCTGCAACACAACAACCAAAGACAAGGCCTTGAAGATGGTGAGGAACTCTCATCAATTTAATAAGCAACCATCCAAGAGCAGCCCCAAATATAAATGTGAGAAGAATATTTAATGGCATAAACCACCTACATAATTCATGAAAACATATATTTTTAATCCAAATAATATGAAGTTTTTTCTAAAGAAAATGTTGTTGTAGTATATAATTAAGAAAGAAATTACTTACAATGCAATGATACTTTTTGATGTTATTGTTTCAGCTAGGCTGCCACAAACAAGAGCAGGAGAAAAGACAAAAAATACAATCTATATTATAAAAAAAGGTTATGTAATTAATTATCATATAGGATAAGAAAAGCTTTAAAAAAGATGTAAAAAGCTTGAAAAATATTTTAGAGGATTGGTGTAGAATTATTTGCACCTCTAAATTGGCCAACTTGGATGTGTAAATGTTTACTTTAAAAATTGTTTACACTTTTGGATTGGTCAATCTAGATGTGTAAAAATTTTTACTTCCAACTTTTAAAGATCTTTTACACCTCTAGCTTAGATCGGTGTAAAATGTAATTTTTACACAAGAAGTCTAACCTAACTTCACTCTAAAATTATTATAAGAAGTCTTACATCTCACACTAGAGTTAATGAAGTCTAATATCTTACACTAGAATTCAAAAATTTCTGTAAAATGTTTGCTTCTAATTTTTCGATATATTTATGCAAATTCACCAATTTTACCTAGATCGAAGTCAGAAGAAAAAACAAAACAAAAAACGTACAAAAAACATTATGTTTTAAGAACTCTCACTTTCAATTTCTACTACTTGATTGATTAATTAAGTAGATGGACATGAACCTTATTTATAGGTGAAGTATAAAACGAATTGCATGCAAGAAGACAAGTGTGTTCTATTACATGTAACTTCCACTTGTGTCGCATGCAACAAAGGTTAAGTGTCATTTCATAAACAAATACAATATGTCAAACATGGATCCCACAACAATTTAGACTTGGATTATTACAGTTAAATCTCTTTCGAGTTGGCAAATCTCATCTAAAATAGTTAATCTACTTAGGGTCAAAATCGAAACAAATATATATTATACATATATTTTAGGGTCAAAATCGAAATACAACAACATTTAATTCCACTATCCAATAGATTTTTTAGGATTATTATGTTATAATTTAAAGTTTCCACCAGTATTTAGTGTTTGACTAATTTTTGTCAAAAAAAATTAATTGACCACATAATTTAGTGTTGACTAATGGATTGAATAAATTAAAAAATTTAGGACCAAAAAAACAGAGATATAATTATGATATAAAATATTTCTTTTGTGATAAAATATAATTAAAATTTATTGTTTTAAAATTCATCGAATATGAATGTATCTGATTTATATTATAGACCATATACATTAATTATATAATATAATGAACCTTAAAAAGTTAATTTTATTTATATTCTGTCATAGACGGAATAGGGGAGAAAGAAGTGAAACTTACAGTATTCAAGTTTTGTCTTGCAGTCTCTCTACTGAGTATATCAAAATGATCAAGTGCTAAAAATGTTCCAAGAGCAGTAATCAACAACACCTTAAGAACTGGCATTAATGCAACAACAAAAAGCTTCCAGAATTCCATTCTTTATTTCTTCTTTTCTATCACAAAAGCAAAATCATGTTACATAAAACATGTTTCAATTAAATAAACATCAAATATACTTCGTCTAAAATGAAATATAAACATCGATTAAAAGTCTGGTTTAATATTTAGATCGGATACATTTGACGTTTTAATATTTTCGCTTGTTATTATTGTTGTGGATGGAGTAATTATTAATTTTTGCACATAAAAAAGAAAAGGAAAAAAAACAAATTAATTCATCTAGCTAGAATGAAAAATGAAAGAGTTGTAGATGAACAATGTTCATTACCTGAGGTTGCTCTGTTTTCAAAGGAACGTTGTTTTTGATTGAGGTTAATTAAGTGCTAGTAGCTTGTAGTGTGTGAGAGCTGAGAAATGCACAAAGATTATAATTTATATATATATAACACTATGAAAAGTAGATGATTCCACCCAAAAAATAAATAATTAAAAATTAAAAGTATACAAGGAAATCAAATTGGCCACCTATTGTTTTACTCGAATAATTTTTTATTTAATTAACCATACTTTGAGTCATCAATAGTAATAGTTTACAAAGCTATACAGTTGGCAGCGACATTGTATTAAATATGTAGAAGGTCAAAGTTCAAACTCCGATCATCCCACTTATGGTGTAATTTCTAACCACTAGGCTATTTGACCAAAACAAAAGAGATAGTTTACAATTTAACATAATGGATATAATATATAGATGAAACACATCTTGAATATAAAAGTGTCATAACATGAAGGGTTAAATAAATTTTTTGTTCATATAAATATTTTGAATTTTGATTTTTGTCGATATAAAAAATTTCAGCAATTTTTTGTCTCTCAAATATTTTTTGTCACAACTTTTGATCCTTACTTTCAAATCAACTCTTAGTACTAAACATGATAGAAAATATTTGAGGGACCAAAAGTTATTAAAATTTTTTATAGATACTAAATACGAAATTTAATATATTTATATGGATAAAAAATATATTTAACTCTAAAGCGAACATAAATCAGTTATTGGGATAAAAAAAGATAAAAAAAATTCGTAGACAGAACCTCTTTTGTTTGACACAAATAGTAACTTATTTGGTTGGCAAGCTAGTAATAATATGGTGATTTTTTTATAAAATTATAAAAGTTTGATTATTATTATAGTCAATGAAATTCGAATAATAGATTTTATGCTAAAAACTTCGCATAAATAAATGTTTTAAAATAGTGTTACGTATGATTTTTTTCTTAAAGATCAATGAGAAGCGTTGGAACAATATATGGATTTTTAATTATAAAAAATAGATTAGTTGGAACAACAAAATAATTGAGATCAAATAGTTAATTAATTTTCTTTAAATTAAAGAAGGATTATTTTGAAGAATCTGAGTGGAATAATATAGCCCCTCCGGTCTTATTTATTTATTTTGAATGACAAATATAATATATATATATATATATATATATATATATATATATATATATATATATATATATATGAATGTATAATGATACACCGAAATAGTCTACAAAAGGGAGTATAAAATGTACTGATTCTTAAAGCAAAGCAAAAATAAAGAACTCCTAGATGAAAAACTCTTAAGAAAAACACCCTCCGACCTTATTTATAAGCAAAGTTACTTTTTAGATTCATTGAATAATTGATGTATCTGGCCTTAAATATAAGCTAGATACTTGAATAAACTTAAAAAGTAATTAACTTTGCTTATAAATAAGTCCTACCCCGGATGGAATATTTTCCTAGAAAAATTACAACTACTAGTTGGAACGCATATGGAAGTGGATTGTAGTACAGCATAAGTATAAGTATTTATTTGAGAATGGAATTCCAAATCTATGAGATTGAATTCGAATGGCATGCACACACTACAATTGAGAACTATATTTATTTATCTATGCTATGCTATAAATAGTAAACGTTTGGATGTACATAATTTAGTGCAGGTGCTCCACTTTCTCTTTAATATTCTCTTTTTATTCTTTTATATTTACTTTTTACCACACAAGTTACATCATCATTCTAATTCTTTCTCATCTTTTCCCTCCACTATCATCACACTAAAATCATTCTCTTTTTTTTTTTTGTCAAACCTCAGCATATAGATTAGTTAATATTTTAAGCATTGTATTATATTGATCTAATTCACCTTTATAAAATTGATATATAAAAAGAGGATGTCACTTTTATATATTTTAATCAGTTATTTTTATTGATTTTAAAATAAGTAAGTATATATGTTCAACATGTTTCATAAGTAGTGAGATCATTGATAATTAGGCCGTTTGTATTTGGCATAGGCCATACCTCAATCTAAAATAATTATATACTATTTAATTATCATCAATTTAGTGTGTGTTTGAAAAACACTAAAATCAGGGTGAACTTTATTTTTTACTCAAAATCATGGTGAACTAATGGTTTTATATATGGTTATCAATAAAGTGGTATGGCAGGTAGGAACCACAAACTTTTCTGTTATTTTCGGATTTGGATTCTCTACATTCAAAATTTCTAAATTCACCTACATTTAGTTTATTTTTAAGGTCAAATTTGTCTTTACACCTACCATGTTATCTCTCTTCATTATCTCTCCTAGCACTTTTACACTAAATGGAAGTGAATATAGGTGAATTTAGAATTTTTGATTGTAGAGAATCGAAATCCGTTATTTTCCTGGCTTATTAATGGTTATCAATAAAACGACCATCTAGCTTTTGTGGAAAATATGGCAGGTAGGAACCAAATGATTTTTTTGGAAAATCCCTTTACTCCATAAATCCAGTTCAGTTGGTAGTTGTATGAACATTTTATAAAAGGGTTGAAGTTCAGATTTGAATTCTAAACTTTTCTTTACTTGAGGTGTCTAAGTCTAGCTATTAAACTAAGAGGTCTGTTATTTAAACACATTTCATTTGACAAAAATACGACATGCTATCGGCATATAAAATACAATAAGCATATATATTATTATTAAAAAATAAAAATCAGTATATTTGTCCAACTTGTGTTCAAAAAGTGTCTTTATATAACATTTCTCTTAAACTAATTGACAAAAAAAAACACAGTATTAGTTTAACGGTTTTTTCTAGATTACCTTTAAGAAGTGAGAGAGCTTATCAAGCAATCAATAAAATTAAATAAATTTACAAATAAACAAAAAATTAATTTTTGTAAAAAGAATTGGGGAAGAAATTTTTTTATTAATCAAAGTAACATTAATAACTACTTTACAATTATCCCCAAATTAAGATTACAAGATTAAACTCACTACTCAACTAGTAATAGTAACTTAAATGTAAGAACAAATAATTTGTGAATATTACTTATAAATTTACTAGTATAGGTAATTTTGAATAATTGTTGAGTAGATTTTCCACAACGAATGCTCTATGTTTCATTCACCATTAGTTCAAACAAAACAACTGCACTTAATGCCCTGTGATGAGTTTTTGTGTGCAAGGTGCGCTGGTTGTATATTAAGGACCGGTGGAAGACAAAATGCAAATGGGGTTGGAAGAGTGTACCACTTGAAATTTGCTAGGTACCACTTGATTTATAAATTAGAGAGTGCAAGTTGTGAGGTCAAATACCAAATACAAATTTAAAGTCCCAAAAAATAAATATGACTATATTGAAGTGTCTGAAATATTCATGCCTCCAGATTTATAGTGTTGATGACACCAAAGTCGACATTGATTGAATCTGCATTAGATCAAAACTAATCATTCAACATGAAACAAACGAACACCGCATAAAGACGTAAAACAAAATACGCTACACAAAAACGGGACAACAAAATACACTGTACGAAGACAGGATATCAAAATAAACAAATATGTGAAAATCACATTTATTTATCATAATGAGAAGAAAAAAACGATTTGGAAGGGTGTAATTTGAGGCCAAAATTGACCTTTTTTTTTCCAAAAAACTTGACCTTAAATTACCCTGTCTTTGATAGACTAAAAAAAGAAAAAGTAATAACTGATACGATTAGCATCAGTAAAGAAAAAAAATAAAAATGAAAAGTATGGAATCATACTACCCGTACACTTTAAAAACAAATTAAAGTAAGTTTTATAAAGTCTTTATGTAATTTAATTTTTTATTTTATTTAAAAGACCTCAATGCACCGTAGTTGTAACTTGTAAGAATATAAATATGATGGAAATCTTTGGAGAATATGTGAAGGAACAATTAGAAATTTGATAGTGTGAAATGACAAAGGAATGTGTTCTATCTGTTGTGTCTGCGGGCGCAATTGGTTTATGTTCAGCGCTGATGTTGGTTCTTGCTTGATGCTGACTGCTGAGTATAACACACTTCGTGTCAAACAAAATTATATCACATTATTTGTATTAGTCATACATACACAGGCTGACATGAAAAAAATGTCGATACCCATGAAATGTTTGAAAACATAGACAACTTAGGGAAGAAGTGTCACTCTCAATCCGATATAGCAAGAAATGCTATACAATAGCGTTAGACGAGAGAATACATGCAAAATAGGTTTTTTACATATTTGGATTTTAAAATTTAAATGTTAAAAAGTCATGAAAAATACTCCTTCCGATCTCATATATAAGTAACAAAAAAAAATCGTTAAGTCTTAAATATAAGCAAAAATTACTGCAATAATTATATTTATTTTGAATATTCCAATTTTACCCTTAGTTTTACTTTTTCACACTACTACAAACCTACATCCTTGGAAACCGTGAAAGAAGAATACTAAAGGTTACTTTAAGGTTGCTTCTATTTTGAACTTTAACAATAAGGTAAGTGCACACATGTAAGCAAACTTTTAATTTATTTGAAAATAAAACTAAGGGTAAAATGATAAATGACATTTTTTTTAATACTTTATCCATTTTTCTTAAAGAGCGTGCCTTTTTTTTTTGTTTCTAATATTCAAGACTAGAAGGAGTACATTTATACACGATTCAATTTTGACTATTTTTTTTTCTTTCTATTTTTAAACGAGGGTTTTCTTATAATAAACGTCCATAATTTATAATCCACAAAAATACGTCCTAACTATAAAACTCAAAGGCGGCGTAAATGTATATTTTTTGGGATTTTCGGACACAAGTGGTGAGGGGGTTGAATTTTTTTTTTTCTTTTCTTCTAACTTCTTTAAAAAATTGCTCTTTAGTTACCTAACATGTCTATATCGTCTAGGCACCCCATAATTTCCATTTTCCTCTTTATATGAAGATCGGAAGTTACGTGATGTACAATTTAAAAGATATCTTTCGATCAATAATTTCTTAAAGATATCTTTCAATCACCTATCGAATTGTAACTTTCAAATCAAGATAAACTTTGCAATAAAGACATATGCACAAAAAAAAAATATGTTCATAATCTCGCAAAATTTATGGATTCTTTAAACATAAACTTTGTATATAAATTAAAAGGATAAATATGTTTCCAGTCCTTATAAATATCCAAAGTTTTGTTTTTAGTCTCCCAAAAAAATTTCTTCGATAATTAGTCCCTCAAAAATTTTCCATTTCCATAATTGGTCCCTGTTGTCAAATGCCACTAAGGGTACTGACGTGACATGCTGATGTGGCCAATTTTTAATAACTAGACTGTCAAGTGTCTTCCACGTGGCATAAAACCCAGTACATCTCAACTTTTCTAAAAAGTCACTCATTTAGCTTCTTCTAAAACACACAAATTTATAGTGAAGATTTCTTCATAAGTCAACTATAAAACTTATTTTAATTGAGATGCTCCCATAAATTAAAATTTAGAAATTAAAATAAGCTTGTTGGTGTTTATGGAGTATATTAGAGGACTAAAAAGTAATTTTAGAGGACCTATTAAGCAATTTTTCTTTCTTCTCAAACTCCCTCATAACCAAACAGAGTGTTATTTTCCATGCATTTTCCACTTTGAATATTCCCACATTTTCCTCTAACTCCGATCCGAATCCGAATCCAAACATCTTCTGTTAATAGTTGCGTTGAAACTTCTTCTTGTTATTCACTGAACCCATAAACTCTTGCATTTCTGGATAGTTGAGAAACTTGAAACTTCACTACACAAAGCTCCTCTTTGGTAATTATTATCATCAATTTTTTTTTTAATTTCCGTGAATTTTTATGCTAAGATTTATAAATTATAATGTTGGAAGATCAAATCAATGTATATAATATTAGAAGTATATGAAGTTTTTGTTGCCCATTATCTGTTTGATAAAATGCCAACTCTTCCTTTAACATAGTAAAGGTATTAGCTTTTGCAGGCTAATAATCTGCTTCAGTGTAAAGTTTGATTTTTTTATTTTTTTTTAATTTCCCATTTTTCAGCTGTGTCTGAATTGTGTGAAAAAATATGCTTTAGTTGTGGATGATTAAGGCACTGTTTGGATAAACAACTTATTTGCAGCTTATAGTACAAGTGATTGTCATATTAAGTGTTTATGAATAAGCTTACATAAGCTATTTCTATAACAACAACAAAAAAATTGCTTTTGTATATGTTATAAGTGTAAGTTGTTTTCATAAGCTATTTTCATAACAACAACAAAAAAAAATTTAAGCTGTTTTTATAAGTTCTCTCAAACAGTTTCACAAAACTTATGCAAGTAAATAAGCTCAATAATAAGTCAATCCCAACTAAATGAGGATTTGAACTTTCCACGCGACTGGGATTGCGAAGGAACTTAACAGCACCTTGTTTGACTAGGGAAAAATAATGGCAAAGAAATATGATTTGTTGATGTAACTTTTTGGACAGTAAATGGGAGCTGTTTGCATGGGCTTATTTGTACATATCTACTAGCATAAGCAATTATGAGACTGTCTGGAGAGCTTATGGAAGTACACACACACTAATTAGGCTACTACTCTTATTGAGTATAAGCACATATTACTTGATTACTCATGAGTTTATTTTGTTTTGTTTAATGAATGCAAGATATTATGAGAAATCTACATAAAATGTTCCTGAAATTTTTTGTTTCAATATGTTAGGTAAGACTATAGGAGTGTGAGATTCTTTCTTTATCCTATAGGATGTGCCGGAATATAGTTGCACAATGAAGTCCTTGTTTTACTTTCTCTTGTGTGCTTGTTTTTATTTGATTTTATTATTTCAATTTTAAAAAAAAATTTACTTCCCTTTTTGGAAATTGATTCCTTCCGTTGTTTTTTCTTGTTCTTTGAAGTTGGTTCTTGTTGCATCAGTCAAAACAGAAAACATGAGTGAAGAGTCTAATTCTCATGGAAAGGCTGAAGATCTCTTGCATCAGCTGGAGGATATCCTTGAATCTGATGCTCTAATGTAAGGTTTAGTGATTTTGTACACAAACTAATATTGTGATCACTCTGATTGTTGATTCAGAAACTTGTGGGTTTTGTGGCATTTGGTACTGAACCACTACCTTGTTCGATATCAACAAATTGGGAAGTTGCCTTTGATATGGTTGAAATGAATAAAATGAAGAATGGAATTGTTATTTCCATTTAATTGGTTTGTCTATTTTTTATTCTTGGTAGTTATTTATGTTCACTAGCAAACACTTTCATGAAAGTATCATCTCTGTCTGAATACCCCCATTTTACTTGCCATCAGTATTTTATAGCTCTATCTACACATTGCGGAAATGGGCTTTGATTCCTTATTTCTAAAGAATTGTGTTTTTCATTTTACAACTCGGTACTTGATATTTTGAGATAAAACATATTGTTCATCAAGTCTATGAACTACCTCTAAACTTGTGAACGTTTTAATATGTGGCTGTATACATGGTATTCTCTTAACATTCTACTTTTATGAAAAGTGTGGGATCATCATTTTGAATGTCGTTCAAAATGATTAGAAAGCCAAAGTAGTTGCTCAAAATTTGGAAGGGATACTTTTTGCACCCATATCGTAAATACTCTTGGCCATTGCATTTTTGTTTTCTTTAGTTTATCTGTTGGTGCCATAACACAATATGCTTCTGTATGTCTTTAACCAGTATTTATGTTAATCAATATGCTGCACTGTCTTCTCTTCTCGCTTTAACATGTTCATCATAAATGTTCATCATAGTAGTATTTTTTTGTTTGAATAAAAAAATATGCCAATTTTTATTTAGTAAATATCTGTGAATTTCCCTCTAAGAAGTCTATGGGTAACACAAAAATGTTTACATATAACCTTGATTGTCAGTATAACAACCTGTTAGCAATCACTTCGTTTAGGTAAATCTTGATTGCTTGTTGCTTGATTTACCTAAAAATTATTGATTCTTCTAAATATGTTTTCCCTTATGCTTTTGGATACAGTGATGAGCTGGGGTTTATTCATCCATCCCAATTTTCCTTGTTAAATGAAGAATCTGGCATTTCAGCAAATTTATCTGATGAAGCCATCCATCAATCAGTAGACAGGATAGCAAGCTCTGACGAATATTCCAAGCAAGATAACCTATGCTTCTGGAACAGAGATCATAAATTGGGAATTTCAACTCATGTTCTTCTACCGTTATATAAAGCAGCTAAACATGCATTTTTTACGGCATTTAAACAACACAAAATGTGTGGCAATCAATCTGACAAAGTTGGGATTTGCTTACCTGTTTTAGCATCCCATGACCATCTTGAAAGCATACTTTTGAGACACAGCAGGTCTCTTCTACTGCTAAGCTGTGATTTTATAACTGCTTGGAATTGCAGGTTATCTTCTTATCTACTGATATTTTCTATATGATGTTATTGACATTTGTAAGTCAACACCATAAGTTGGATTAGTTATATTATGTCACCTTTGTTCTTAGAGATAGGTATTAAAGTGCTTCTTCTTCAATCTTTTGACATCCTCTTGGACCTCCTAAGCTCGTTCAATTGTTTTCTTATGCCTTTCTCTCCTTAGCTCTTTCCACACCTCAATAAGTATATTTAACTACATATTAGAAATTATGGATTGGTCCGTAAAAATGATACTTGATTCTAATGATTATTTTTTGTTGTGGATCAGAAGTGAATAAAATATCTCTTTGGGAATTTCTTGTTTTGAACTTATTTCATGATTTTCTTTGCTTTATTTGTTTTGAGAAATCATTAGTGTGATTTATTTGGAGATCTTGTGATGTTGTAACTTCATATTTTGTTTAAAAACATCATTAATGTAAGGAAAGAAAACATAAGAAAATGGAGAAAATTGCTAGAAATTGGATATTTGGTAAAAACCTTTCTTTCTGTGTATGCATATTGCAGAAAGTTAGTAGTGTCCAAGAAGAAGCAGATCTCAATGTTTGTAGATGAACTTCGACTGTCAGAACTTGTGCTCTCGTGCTCACCCAAAAGCGAACAAGCTTGGAGTCATAGGTATTATGCAGGATAAATATTTTTCAGAGAAGTACTATATACGTTCGAATTTTGAATACTGCTTTTTCTTTTGACAAATGTTTTGAATACCGATTGATCCTAAGGTTTTGGAACATTAATAACCATCTAATGCTTACAAGTATTTTATCTAGGCGATGGGTGATCAAGTCAATCTCTGCAAACTGTTCAAATTTCAAAGAGATTTTAGGAAAAGAATCTGAGCTGGTGGAAAAAATCGCTGAGGTCTAAATTCAGTTCAGAATTGCATACATGGAAACGTTTTCTAATGTTTGTTTAGTTGATTGGTTTCTTACCCAAGTGAAGGATAATTGTTACTATATATATAGTAACATTGGCATATATATCATTTTACATTTTCTAAATAACACCTTTGATGTGTCAATCCATTTATTTTGCATTGAAAACATTAAATAGTCTACAAAACATCATATCACTGAAGGGAAAAGATAGAGGGACGAAAAGCAAGACATTTTCTGTTGATTTTACTTGATTTATGTGATGCTCCACCTTTTTGTCACATATAAGGGCTTACATATCAAACAAACCACCATATTTTGAGTTAGACACCCATTATTCCTAATTTTTACCCCTTTCATTTTCAGAGATCAAAGATGAATTATCGTGCATGGAATCATCGTTGCTGGTTAATCTCATACATGACCAACGAACAGGTATTGATCTATGGTATTTTTTATTTTTGCAAATTGTTATTTGCAAGTATCACGGTATAATTTTGGATCAGATTACAGTTATCTTAAATTCCTAAAAGATTCTGTACTACAGTAACATAGTTATTTCTTTTCTTTTCTTAAAATATTTCGCTGCATTTTGTCTTATGTAATTGTTGGTTTTCCTTAGTTGTTGGAGCCAGTTGGCATATTGACCACATCAGTAGCCCATTTTTGGCTGGATATAATGGACACATTCACCACAGTTCCTTGTTTGGTTAGGCCCTGTGAATATGAGAACTCCTATAATTGATGGAATGGGTATTTCATAAACAAGTAAAAATGATTTAATCCACATTCCACGTCCAAAATGGCTCAGCTCCCGTTGATTACTTGTTCGGTCCAAAATTTCTGTTGAGGTCAAATTGTGTTGTCTTAGGCCCAATAACATTGTGTTGGACTGAACTGGGCTTACTCCTACCTGACCAGTAACTTTGGTCAGCCAAAATCGTGTTAAGTGAGCTATTTAACCGGAAAAAACCATAAACTATTTTTCATTATGAATTAACATATAAATTTTAGTGAAAATAAAAATGGAATTAAGTCATAATGAAATATAGAATTCTTATTTACTCCAAATGAAATCTGACTGGTCAATGATTTGATTAATGGTTCTCATGCAGTCTAAATTAAAGATGTGTTTATTTAGGTGCTATCTGAGATGATGAAATCCAGAAGTTGGGCTGCACTGCATGTTTCTGATAATTGTTGCTTTCATTATCGCAGAGTAAGTTTTGATTTAGTTGTTTGAACCAGATAATGATTGTTATAGTTTACACGATTTATACACCTTGAGTAAGAAGACTGTTTAATACGTTATTTGATGTGCTTGAGATTTAGCTCTCTTGACAATCATAGCTTCCATCATATTGCAGCGGCTACTGCAGAAAATTATGGAGGACCGAAGTTATGCAAAAGAAACTGCATCTAATGGTCATAATGCTGATATTGTCCAAGCAGTGAAGGTAATAGCCCTACTCATTTATTTCATTTATTGTATATGATCAGATGCACTCTTGACTTTGAGTCTTGTCTGAAGAGCCTATGATTGAAGCCAGACCTTTGATTGTGATCTAGTTGTCAAATAAGTAGTGTGTGTTGCAGAAAAATGTTGTTGTATCATATTGATGATTTTTGCCACCTTGTATAGCTATTACTAGTATACATAATTTTAGTTCTTGTAACTATGTGACAGTTTTGATTTGTCAGGATGAACTTGATTGGAATGAAACATTGATAAAGCGTTACGTTGGAAGAGAGGTAGGTGACCTTTGTATGTTTATTATTAATTGTAATCAGTAATTACTAGTTTATCATTTATCACTATCATTAGTAGGCTAAAGTGATACATGGATCGGCTGGAGCCCATTATAAATAATATCTTCATTATCTATGGGTTTTTGAATTCATAAAACTCATTATCTGAGACTGTTCATGAAATTGTTGTATGTGACCAGTGTGTCAATAAAATATTGAATTCGAATACTAGCGGGGTATAAATACAGACAACTGCTCTATAACTACAGGTGTGCACCAAGGTCAATTTTGATCCCGTTTTATCTTGGAAAGTTAGAAGTTTAGGTACATGTCTTAACACAGTTTTTTGCCTAATTAGGAGTAAAACAGAGTATATCAAATGTAAGTTTAGAAAGGAACGCCCAAATAACATCTTCAACATGAAAATTAGAGAGCATGCCATAATAACCATACCATATCTCGTGTTTTAAGTATCTTAGATCCATTATACTAAACAATGAGATAAAGGAGATGCTTATCATAGGATCCCAAGCAAGGTGGATGAAATGAATGAATTCAACTATAAAAGTATCACTTTATAATGGAGATATTATTTACCCTACTTCCCAGAAAACAGTTGGGACTCATACAAGTGCAAGTGCTTCATCTTCATTTTAGCTATATTGGTCTCATTCCAAGTCTATATGCAAGCCATAATTGCATTTATGGTTCCCCGAATACAATATGTTTTTCTACTATAGTCAATTGTTTTAGATGGTTAATGTTTTTCATTTTAAACAGGCTCTATGGCTTCATCGTCGCTTTCTTTCCATGTGCTGGATAAATAGTTTTCCTACTGTTTCTAGTGACGAATCCTACCATTCCAAGGAGGCAACTGGCATGTATCATGACTTTGGCACCTTTCTGCAGAATGAATTATGTCTCCTTCATGCCTCAACTTCTGCTGATGATGATTATGGGGATTTCCAAGCACAAGCCACATATTCTGCGAGTTACATATTGTGGTTGAAAGTGGTATGTGAATTTTTTTTCCTTAGCCTTTCCATTTTAAGACTGCTTATCTAGATTACTTGCTCAGGCCGTCTTAAATATGTTATGTGCATCAGCAAGTGCCGAAGCCTCTTGAAAATGAGCTCCTTGAGAAGATAAGAGAGGTAGATTTGAAGACCTTACTGGATAAGTCATGCCCAGAGAGATCCTCTCTATTCAATTACTTTATGACCTATAGAGCTATGTGAGAGAGTTCTTCTCATATCTCAAGTCAAGAAGCGGGAGTTTTGGTAAAATATTTACAGCTCTCTCTAATAGAAGAAAAATGATACCTATGTATTGTTTATTATTTTGATGTCTTGTATATTAACAACACTGCGAATAAGTTTACAAATAAAGATTTAGCCTTTCTGAAGAGTGATTGATTTGTGCAAATAATAATATTTTAAGTTGTAACACAAAATAGGTACAATAGCAAAAGAAGTGAAAGAAGAAAAAAATAGCAAACTATAATCATTTTTGTGTGAAAAGCACACAGAAATGTAATGAACAGATACATTATTGAAGTATAGCCCTATAATATGAAACGAGAAGCAGACATAATACAAATAAATATAGCGTCACATGACAGAATGCTGATAGATAGAAATCATAAGATTTTAGACAGTGTAGTGCCCATTCATGGTCTCAACATCCAAACCCCTTAGCCTGGCAAACGATTCCACTCTTCCTTTCAGTGTGTGAAGCTCTCTCAACCTGCATCGCGAGGAAGATAATTAGGGTAAGAAGGAAAATCATAGTTTGATAAAATAAAACTATGAAACAGTTTGAATATGAACAAAGACCTTGCTAACTCTGCTCGCCTCTTAGCCTCGTCTGCCATTGTATTTATTTCTTTATGGTTGTTGTGCTTCTCTGCAAACCCTTTTGACTCAAAAGAGCGAAGGCCATGCAAGGTTCTCTGCTCAGCAGCCCATGCAGCCTCACGAGATTCTTTACCAAAATCATTTTTGTTGGTGAATGCAGTCTGTTAATTTTCACAAACAAGAAGTCATATTAGTACATTATAATTCTGAGTCTTGAAAACCAAATACACTGGCAGTGTAACTTTTAAATAGATACATACAGTCCAACCATATTTTATCCTCTTCAAGTTTATTTAGTTTATTTAAGTTCAGTCATAGTACTCACTCTTTGGTTTACCACCAGATTCCAAGCCCTTCCGCTTTGTTGATAAGCAACAGCAAACTTTAAAGGATCAAGAAAAACATAAGTTACAATGTTGAACAACCAAATGACTCCTGCCCAGCCCATACCTATAGCTCTGATTCCAGCAATTTCCCAATTAGCAAATGCTGATATAGCAGTTGCAACCTGAGAATACAGTGAAATTAGATAGTGACGCTTTCCACATTGATAACTACACTTGATTTTATAATCAAGTTTGAACAAAGCAACAAGGTTAGAAAAAAGCAGTACCAGCTGAGCAATAACAAAGGCAAAAACAAGCAAAAGACCAGGTCTTTCTGTGTAGGACCAACCCCTGGACCGTGTCACAAAGATTAAGGCTTGACTAATTGTACTGACTTGAAGATAGACAGCAGAAGCAAACATCGCTTTCATTTCATCAGTGACAGGAGCATGAAGATTGGGGCGGATTTGTTTCACATGAAAATGGTTCTGCACCAAAAAAATTCATTATCATGATTCATATCATTCATCGCATGAAAGAGGAAAAATAAAAGACAAAAATAGTGGACTTAAAAGAGTAGCCAGAAGATCCTTACAGGAAAAAAGTTTGTTTCAAACATTACATAGAAGAAGATCACTGTCATTAGAGCCAGATAGGTACCAAGAATCACTCCAGTTGCAAAAATTTCGCTAAGCTTCCAACTATCTGGAAGTGGAGATGGCTTAACCCTATCTTTAGATATTGTCATGATGGTACCTA
Organism: Trifolium subterraneum; assembly: GCA_951799995.1. Lineage (NCBI taxonomy): Eukaryota > Viridiplantae > Streptophyta > Magnoliopsida > Fabales > Fabaceae > Trifolium > Trifolium subterraneum. The sequence goes on along the minus strand of OX637462.1, from coordinate 67,626,333 downwards.
TTAAATAAAAATGCTAAAAAGTTAGGAACCGTGAAAGAAAATAGACCATCAAATTTTAATGAGATTTGAGATGAAGGTACTAGAAAGTAGTGAATATTACCATCATTGAGAATGGCAATGATAAGAACCATAAAGGGTGGAAAGTCAAAACTCCAAAAGGCATTAAGTAACATGAAACCCAGCTGAAATGATAAACAAATTGAAAATGAGAAAAAGGTTGATGATCCTGGTCATTGCTGAAAACTATCAATATATATGCATAAAAAAAGTTACCACAATACGAATAGTGATAGATACAGCATATATCTGCAAAGGAAAAGAAAGTAAAAAAATAATGAATTGCTGTCACGTTAAGAAATAACATAAATGTCCCTGAAAGTACAGAAATGTAAGATTTCATAGTCTTGGAATTACTGTGTAGTTTTTCATTCTCTGGAAAATTGCACGGCTAGTTAAAACTGCACTTATGATGACACTCAAACCAGGTTCTGTCAGCACTATGTCAGAAGCACTTCGAGCAGCATCTGTAGAATCTGCTACTGCAATACCTATGTCAGCTATCTTTAAGGCAGGTGCATCATTCACTCCATCACCAGTCATCCCACAAATGTGCTTTCTAGCTTGTAATCTCTTCACAATCTCATACTTGTGTTCTGCGGTAAACACGTATTATCAGAAATTGAATAAGACACAAGATTAAGACATTAACTTAAGAGTTCCTATGTGCTAAGATCACTGCTTGCTTGGCTTACCAGGAAAGACACCAGCAAAACCATCAGCATTCTCAATGAGATCATCAATGGAGACAGAACCTAATTGATCTTTATTTTCGCCAAGCAGTGACGACGAAGGATACATGTTAGTCCCCATCCCTAGACGCCTTCCTGTTTCCTTTCCTATTGCAAGTTGATCGCCTGAAAGTTTTTTTATAGCATCAGTATAACTTATCGTTCAATCAGCATTTCAAAATGCCATATTATGCCATCTAAGATATTTGCAATACACAAAATGAACTTAAAATTTCAAATAATAGTGACACTAACATACCGGTGATCATTTTGACACTAACACCAAGATCAAGAGCTCTTCTAATTGTTTCTGCACTATCATGGCGAGGAGGGTCAAAAAGAGGGAGAAGGGCAACGAACTCCCATGGTCCTCCTGGACTGTCCTTAGTTCCCTCAGGTACTACCTATATGGAGAAAAAAACTTCGGCGCTAAAACGAAAATATACACAATAATTCACTTATCAGATTATGAAGAATTCATAGAAGGAAATAAACCTGTCTGGCAACCCCAAGAGAACGAAGTCCGCGTTCTGCAAACCTGTCAATCATTGCATGAACCTTGTGGCTAATTTCTGCCTTATTATGTGCAAGATTGAGAATCTACACAGTATATGAGAAGAGTTAAATAATGTTCATACAAAGTGTTACGATGGTAGGTTGCATGGTTCGTGAAAACTGAAAAGTGAGACTGGATTATGTATTACCTGCTCTGGTGCACCTTTGCTAACCCTGTGCATGGTACCAGCAGCATCGATGTATGTAAGTGCAGTTCTTTTATCAGTTGGATTAAATGGAAGGAAGTGAACTTCTTTTATTCCAGCTCGTGCCTTGCGAAACCAAAAGACTATTAGTAAACTAACCAGTAACCATGTTTCAATTACACCAGATGCTGTAAACAAACTTCGAAGAATTCTACAATTAGTTAAGAAAATTTCGATATGTCAATCTAGGACACTAATTAAACTATCATCTACCAAACTGATGAAGATTCTGGAATTAACTACAAAAACAACAGTAAAAAGATTGAGTATTGTCAATCATGTAACTTGTAAGGCTTCTTTGAATTTGTACCTCTTTTGGGTCCGCCAACATTGAAACGATTGCACAATCAATTGCATCCTGGTTCTCCATCCTCGATGCTCTTGCAGCCATAAGTACAACCAAATCCTTGTCAACACCTTTAGCAAAAACCTGCCAGATATTGATGATTGTTAGGGCAAACAGAGTTAACATACATGGAAACAAACCTGTTTGTATGCTTTTGACAATACATGAAAAGTAATTGTGATGCAAGATTCTGTCTTACCTCAATCATCTCCCTATCCACTGTAAGCTTGTTAAGAGTTAATGTGCCTGTTTTGTCACTACATAACACATCCATGCCAGCCATTTCTTCAATAGCAGTCATTCTCTTTGTTATTGCACCCTGCATCAAGATATAGATATGATAACATTAAGTTTGACAATAATAAATTCTTATCTTTAAAAAGCTACTGGAAAATGTTAAGCACTGTACTAATTGTAACATTGCAAACCTGCTGAGACAATTTATGTGAACCAATAGCCATTGTAACTGAAAGAACAGTTGGCATTGCAATAGGGATCCCACCGATTAGTAGCACGAGAAGGTTATCAATACCAGTTCTGTATCCATATCTGTTGATGCCATATATCACAATGATTTCAATAATCATTCCAATAGCAATTGAACAGATACAGAAATTCCCAATAGATGTCAGAACCTGTAATACATGTCATGTCATGAGCTGAAAATATTCATTCATACAACATTAAGGAGGTAAAAAAGTTCCATATATATGAACCTTCTGGAAATGTCCAACATGAGTTGTGTTTTCGACAAGATGAGCTGCTTTCCCAAAAAATGTGTGAACTCCAGTTGCAATGACTATGGCCTCGATTTCTCCTTGCTTGCAGGTTGAACCAGAATATACTCCTTCTCCAGGATGTTTTGTCACAGGAAGTGACTCTCCAGTAAGAGCAGACTAAAAGTACAACAAAAACATAGTCATTGATGTCATTTGTTGCGACACTTGAGTCATGCATCACTGATTTCAAAATGCTTTTATAAGTTTTACCTGATCAATCTTCAAAGGATCTCCTTCAAGGAGACGTGCATCGGCCGGAACAATGTCACCTAGCTTGATACTAACTATGTCTCCAGGGACCAACACTGAAGCGTCTTCTTCGCTCCATTTTCCATCACGAAGTACCTATACATTCAATTTTATTAGAATTCAGAGGAACTATGAAATGAACGAGACAAAATAATAAAGGCATTGGAAGAGAAGAAAAACCTTTGCTTTTGGAGCCAATCTTGCCATAAGGGCAGCAGCTGCATTACCAGCATTGTTTTCTTCTATGAAACTTATGGTAGAGTTTATAATTAGCAAAATAATTATGCCAACAAAATCTTGATAATCTCCACGTTTCTTCTGCAGAATAAAGGAGTTATTATATTAAACTTTACTGCATGATGGATAGTAATTTGTGAACAACCAGTTCTCAGAAACAAAAATTTTATTGATTGATGTTGAAACCAATGTTTTAAATCAAGATTAAAGATTGAACCGGTGAAACCTTCGGGTCATGGTTCAATATGATTCTTTTTTCGTTTTTTTTTTGTTTACAATGTTGGCAATGAGGATCGAACATAGGCTAAACCTAGTGGCTTGATTCAATATGATTCTGACTTACTAAGAACCCACTGTGGTTAAGCCAACCAGCGGACTAAACCCGTTCCTAGTTGAACCGGCAGGTCCGATTCCTAAAACATGATTTTTCACCTCAAACTAGGATAATAACTAGAATTATTAACAAAGAAGAGATTTACCGTTCCATCATGATTTCTCCCTCCATGAGCCATAGCAATGGCCATGATAGCAGCAGCTTCCATAACCCATGACAAAGGATTCCACATAAACCCTAAAAACTTTAGTATTTTACTTTCCTGTATAAGAAATGAAAATTACATAAACTATCAGTGAATTAGCAACAATTTGGTAAGAAACTATAAGCACTTAAGTTAAGCATTTAACCTTTTTTTCTTCAAGTTTATTGTATCCAAACATATCAAGCCTATTTTGTACTTGTTCAGAGCTTAAACCTTCTTTTGTGCATTTGAGATTATCAAAAACCTCCTCAATAGGAATGTTCTCCTATACATACAAAAAATTCCATGTTTATCAAATGCCTAATAATGATCTTTGTTGAGAAACATGGTAGAGTTAAGTAGTTAACAAAGATAAAAATAAATTTATAGAAGATTGATTGATTGATCAATTTTTTTTTATATAACGATTGATTATTTTGAATCGACAGAACCGAGAATTGATTTCAAAAAATGTAAGATACGTTTTATATAGTGATCTGAACTTTTAGATGCAGTTAACACTCGCCAACATGTAACTACCAATAACTAACTCTAACTATTTCTAACGGTCTTCACCCTTATTAATAATCATCAGGGAGGTATAATCTAAAAATTTCGTCCTATTTTTTTCTATTTCATTGCATTTGTTCACCTTTTTGAGTTTGAACACAAGATATACAAAGAAGGGACACAAAAGTTTATTGATTAAATTTTTTAGTTTTTCAAAAATAACAAAAAGAAATTCAACTTTTTTTTTAATAGCAAAATCAAATTAGTTAGTCTTAAGAAGGTGGTTCAGGATTTATTAAATTTGGAAAACAATATAATTACTACTTATTAACATTTATTTATAAAAAAATCATCTGAAAATTTGTATGTAGAAGTTATGTTGTTTTGTTCCCGTGTCTTAGTTTATATGCATGAGCCGAAGTTTCAACTTCGAACACTCTACTTATTCACTTTAAGGGTAAAATTTTAGTCATTAAACTATTTGACTAAACGACAAACCGAAGTTATGTCATATAGATTAATAAAAGTTAGGGACATTTGGTATAATTGTGCATGCATTGAATTATTTATTTGACATACCAGATCAACAGCTTCCTTTATAACAGCATCAAGAGACAAGGTCCCTTCCACCGGCATGGTCTCCTCCACCATTTCCTTAAGCTTCTTTATTTTCTACTCTCCTCCAATTTTGAGCTGAACCAAAAAAACTAAACATTTAAATCTATTAGATTCATGAAATTAATTATAGTTAAAGATATATACAAATTATATATAAGAAGTACCACAAAAGAAATTGTAGTTAAGATAACAAATTTTTTAAACTAAGATAGACATATAGATATTTTTTTCTTTTTGTGTTAACCCCTTGGTTTGCAGGAGAATGAGTATCTGGTAATCCAGAGTTCGGCCACGAGGTAAATAAAGTTTGACAAAAATTGTTCCCACTAAGAATCTAATATCGGCCCCGACACAATAGTGAGTTTTTGAGTCATTGCATTTATGTAATAAATGTATGATCACACTAATATTGTGAGGATTACTAGACAAAAGTTTACCTTAGAGAAATGTTTGATAGTCTCTCACTCTATCAAACTAAATTGGATGAACTTAACTTAGAATATGATACGATAATATCAAAATTAAGAGATGACATATAAGAATGTAACAAATATATATAGTTGAGATAACAAGAGAACATTAATGAACTTTGTTCTAAGAATGACAAAAACTATAGAAACATAAAAATTTAATTATATGCATTGTTAGACTCCGCCGGCCAGCTTCTGCAATGTCATGTATGTAGTAAACAAAGTTTCAAGAATTTGTATGCAAATAATTATAATTATTTATTCAAATATATAAGCTATTTTTGCCGCCATGTTTATTATTAATTTGCCCATTAATCCAAAGTTCCTTATTAAATTAATATAATTTAACCGTACTTCTTACAATGGTATATGTACTTCGTTAGTGTGACAAACATACCAATGAGTATAAAGAATTTAAATACCATTTGATTCGGTCACTACAATCCAATTTCTAAGTTAATGTGATTAGCTATAGTATTACTTAGGAAACACGATGTTAGTTTCAATTCTTGGCATATGTCAATATTTGATTTCTTTACGGAAAAAAATATTTAGTAAGTAAACAAATAAAAGTCAATGTAATATTTTTTCTCTATTATATTATAATATTTATCATCTGATCATATATACCAAAAACGGCTTGACAACAAATAACAATTAGTCAAAAAAAATATAACGACCAAGTAATAAGGAAAGAAAAAAAGTGATATAACAGAACATAATAATTTGATGTTAGTTTACAAAAGAACTTTTTGAATAAGGATTATGAACTGTTTGCAAAGTAAGAAATTTTTTAAATAAAAAAAGAAATGCAATTCATCAAATGTTTAATATTTTTTTTGATCAATAATAATTTATCTATTTTGACTAAATAATAATAATAATTTCGTTTTTTTCGTCAAAAAAATAATAATAATAATTTCGTTTTAGTTACTCATTCTTTGGCTTATTTTAAGCCTTTTTAAAATAAATTTATTTCGAGCATTTTTAAGTATACATGTAAAGTTTCAGGTTCGATTCTCTTTGGTGCCAATTTAAATGGGTTAATTTAGCTTCTTCAAAAAATGCATACATATATTGCCAAAGAAATAGTACTATTAAATGGATGGATACTTATAGTAAATTGGTAATGGTAGTGGATGTTTGTCTTAAACAAAATTTTGGTTTTCAATCTCAGCCACAATATCTTTTCATAGAAAACTAGGGCGATGTTTTTAAATTCCTTACTTATGCAAAATGTCAAGCTAAATAAAAAATAATTATCAGTAGTACTAATTAAGGATATATTTTATTTAAAATGAAAAATATGCATCTAATAATTTAAAATGAGTCTTATGGTACTATTAAAAATAAAAGAATAGGAGGTTCAAATGGCCGAATACCGGCACTGAAAATAAAAAAAATAATAAAAATGAAAGAGGAAGGCATGACCCAATTTAGATTATAGTTTCTAACGTTATAAAACATGAATAAGTTTATACCCTTAATTTATAAGTTATGATAATCTCTTCGGTTGAAGTTAAGGGACTCGATTCTCACCCTTGACAAAAATTAACAATATTAATTATTAACAACTAAATTGCTAATATTAGCTTTTTCAAAAAAAAACCTCTTCAGTTGCTGCTCTTGAAAAGAAAAACAATTATAATTGACTAATTGTTTGCGGAAGAGTTATTCAAAGAACTTGAAAAAATTGATCTTTTAAATTTTTTGTTTTTGTTTTCAACATCAGTTTAATCTGGTTCGGGGGTCAGTTCTGGCATCAAGTGGTTTCAGCCCCCTCCCGATCGCAGTTGCAGGGGATCGAACCGTGGTCTTTCCTACCAAGTTCAGCGTCAATTATCACTGAATCAACTAACGATTGGTATTGATCTTTTAAATTAAAACATTAGACTAAAACAGATAATGAACTTTTATTCAAAAGAAATAGTTAACTCCACCAAAGAAAAAATCATTCAGGAGATCTTGAGTTTAGCAGAGCCTTTTATGACTCCATTTGGAACCAACCCACCGCTTCACATGTAGGAATATTCATTTCTATGATCTAAGAAAACTACTTGTATGCTTAAAAATAAAACCACTTGTATGCTATAAGAAAAATAGTATTAATTAAATTGTTTTTCAGTTCTACATTTTTTATGTATGTGTCCAAACAATGATTATACAAAACTTTCTCATGAGCAACAAGTATTCCAATATATATTCCGTTTTTATTGTGTTCATTCAAACTAGATTTTTTTTTATGGAACAAACTAGTAGTATTTTTATCTCTATAAAAAGATAAACAAGATGATATGTGTTTTCTAATTTCCATAGTTGGTGCTTACTGCTTAACCCTATGTAACGAAATGATACAATCAATGTAACACTTCCCACGCAATAATGAAATCATTTTTTGTCCCACACCAATGAATTTATCAATTTTATGTTGTCTGCTAATATGATTTATGCAAGAAACATACTAAGGACAACACTAACAAAAATTATTGTCATACATATATATATGTATCACGTGTCTATCCTTCTTAGTGGCTGACTTATGTCTCTTTTCCTGAGAAGTTTTTGGTTCTTTTTGTGTTGATGGGTTACAAGTATTTAATAGGACTTTATATATTTTAGAGGTTGTTAGAATTTAGCGAGATATACTTCTAATATCCCTTTATATTTTGAATTTTATCTTGTTCTTATTGTATATTGTATATAATATTATTTGTCATTAAAAGAAATATATATGTGCTTACCATGTGTCCAACTACAATCCCACCAAGAAAGACAAAATAGAAATACCACAAATTAAATAAAAAAAAATGAACTTCATCTAATTAAACAACAAAAATTAGTTTCATTCTAGTATTAATAATTGGATTATTAAAATTGTACAGTTGGTTTGATAATAAAAAAATTGTATTTATTTCTTGAAAACAACACCTATCTAGATTTATCAATTTAGATGGAGGAAAAATATGTTTTTCTGCATTTGAATAAATAAGTTCAGATAAAATAATGATTTTTTTTTCCCTTTTGAATGAGTAATTACAGACAATCGTGGTTCTCCCTATCAAGTTCAACGTCAATTACCAATTACAGATAAAATAATCATTTTAATCGCAGTTGCAGGGGATCGAACCGTAGTACTCTCTATCAAATTCAACGTTAATCACCAGTGAACCAATTAACGATTAGTAAAACAATGTTTACTTTAATATCAATTTATTTTTCCTTATAACCCAATCCATGAGCACCCAATTTAAATTGGAATTTCCAACATAGCACTAAAGGGAATCAATGTTAATGTAACTTCCAAAAGAATAACAGCAAAATGACTAAGATGAATTAAAACAAAATAACCTAGCAATAATTGCCATAAGAATCCAAATGTCTAAAATAATCTCATACACCTTAATTCTAACATCTTTGTCCTTATAAAATAAATTGTCCTAAACAACATGGCCAAAATAATCCTCATAAAAAATCTTCCCTTAAAATTCACAGCTGTCTAGCTAAGTTCCCTACTCCTTAATCCAAAAAAAATCCCTTACACAACACATACATGATTCATGCATTAGTTTGATGTTATTTGAGAGAGGGCAGAGGCTGATCTCTCAAACCTACAACTTTTGATGTTGCATTTAGTTCGAAAAGGATAGTTGATGTTCCCACATTTTTTACATGTCCAGCTACCATCTGGAATACTCAGACCCTTCTGTCAAACATGAAATCAAAGTTAAATACATAATAATAAAGTTCACATGATAATCAATGGTTTGTTTAATTTGTTATGGATTATAAAAATGTTATCTTGATTTTTAATATATTAGAAATTAATTTTAAGAGATTAATAAAAACCGAAGTTATTTCGTGTTTGTGTTTACCTATAATGAAAAATGAAAATCACATATTTTTTAAAAATATATGCTCTCAGAAATAATTTTTTGGAGACACTACTCAAAATAATTTATCATTTGAAGTAGTTTTATATTTTTTTTCTTTCAAGCCCTCATTTTTCTAAAAATTTATAGCAAACTATAGAAATTTTTTAAGATAAAGTTCACATGATAATCAATGGTTTGTTTAATTTGTTATGTTTTATAAAAATGTTATTTTGATTTTTAATATATTAGAAATTAATTTTAAGAGATTAATAAAAACCGAAGTTATTTCATGTTTGTGTTTACCCATAATGAAAAATGAATAACAAATAGAAATTTTTGGTTTCCTAGCACAAGAGGATCAGAGCTTGTGAGTTTTCTACAAAGAGTTTAAAAGGTTATGAATAACAATGTTGTGTCTTCCAGAGTTATGAATATTATTTACTTATTTCTAAGAGAATTGATTTTGTCATTAAAACACAAATAAAACACTTACAGGTTTGGCAGCTCCACATTTTTTGATGTTGCACTTGGTTCTATTGGCAAAGTTAACATTCATACATTTTGGGCAAATCCAATTCCCTTTGGATAAAATACCTGGCCCTGCATAAATAATTCAAAAAAGAAGGTCGATGTTCACCGGCAAAGCTAACTAGTTTTTTACGAGCGGATAAGATCTAAAAATATATATTTTAAGTGTTGATTTGACATTTTTTATTAATAAAATTCATTTTGTAGTTATTTAAGAGGGTCAAAAACCAAACTTGATCTGAGATTGCATAAAACATTCAGAGACCCAATTTCTTTAAAAAATAAACATGGATTGGTTCTCTGAGCACTTCATGCAATCTCAAGTCAAATTTGGTTTTTTATAGTGATGTGTATACAAAAGCCTAAACATATTTAGTCGTGTAAATTTGAGTTGCCTCATTTTGCGTTGTGTGATTAAGAATAATATGAGTAAAGATTTCACTTTGCAAAAAGGTTCGGTTATAATTATTGGAAAAAGTATATTAAAAAAAGATGGTATTTTTATGAATTTTAATTTTATTTGAGTGATAACAGAATCAATAAGTAAAAAATAATCTTAATACCATTATGACGATGTTTTTTAGATGCAGAATTATCTGTAATTCTGGCTGCAGCACTATGAGGAGGACCTTGAATGCCATAGCCGTAGGCATTGATTGTAGGTCTTGGACTATAGGAAATACCTGATTCAACAATAACTTTGTTATAGATGCACAAAATATATGTATTCAAATGCATGCATGCTTGACATCAAATTATATACGATGTAGAAGTATTAATTTGTATAACATTTATACTCAAATTATGTTGTTTGGTTACTCTAACTTGATTTGTATTACACTAATATTAGGTTAATTATTTGATCACCCATTTTTATTTGATCTGCATAAAGTAAATTACAGACACAATAACTGCAAGAGTACCTCCAAAGCTTCCAGGTGCGATAGAGGGTACTGAATGTCCAAAATGTGGTATGGATAGTCCAAATCTAATTGGCATACCATATAGTGGTGGTGGTGGTATTGCTGGTGGAGGAATTGCAACACCTCCATAGTTGAACTGAGAAAGTGGTCGTGGTCGTGGTGAAGGATTCACAACACCTCCATAGTTGAACTGAGAACGATGATTTGTAACTTGAGCATCCTGTGAAGGAGACTGTAGTAACCAAGTACTTAAAAACTAACAAAAGTTGAAAGATATAAGGTGGGGTCCCCCCTCCCAACCTAAATTTCTCCATATCATATGTATATATGTTATCGATTCACATAAGTAAATATAAGTCAAGTGAGTACTTACCAGAGTTATAGATGGTGGTCTTGGAGCATCGCAATATTTTTTATGGCAAAAAAGTCTAAATGAAAAATTAAAATTTCCACAAGTATGGCAGATCCAATTTCCAGATCCTGATAAACCTGATCATATGAGAAACAAAATATCATCTTAACATTATACTTTGAAAATGAAACAATTAAGCGAACCTTTTAATTAAAAATGCCTATGAAAAATGATTAATATTTTCTACATATTAGAATTTTTTTTACTATGAAACCCCTTTAGATATGAGGATATAAATGATGATATATATATATAGTTTTCACCATCAATTTAATATTGTTCGAAGATCAGTTTTGACATCAAGTGGTTCTAACCTCCTACCCATCACGGTCGATATATTGCATTAATTGGATTTCTAATATGTAGAAAACAACTATTTTTCGCCCAAATTTTTAATCTACCTTTGCATCACTACTCACATTTTCAAAACAAAACTTTTAATTACAAACAATAAAATTGGTTAATATATTATGAACGTAGTTTTCCAAAGATTAGGTTTTGCTATACAGAAAGGTCTAGCGGCGCAGCTTGTTGTCCGTCTACCTTTGGTTCACGTGTAATTATCTCATTATATATATATATGAAAATTCATTATATATTAATATAGATTTGACACACACACAAATAAGTGAATGTGATTGTAAACACAATTTCTCTTCCAACTCTCAACCTAAATTAAATGCCTAAGCAAATGTGAAACAATTGACATAGTCCACAAAGTTAAAGGTTATTCCTCCTAAAATAATTTTAAAACATCCTTAAATATTTAAAATTACAAACGGTAACCACCATTGTGACCACAATATTAACCCTTCATAGTATATACATTCGTATCTCACAACTAATATTATATTTACTTATAATTATCCATAATTTTAAAGATTATAATGCAACTTCAATCACTATAAGTTTAAAACATTGGTTAAAAATTGAATTCATAAGATTTTTTTTTATTTTTAGGTGAATTAAGAGCAACTCGTAAGATTAACAAATTAGATCAAATCGAATAAAATTTAAACTACTTGTTGCATAAATCACTAAATCTCCACAATAGCAAAAAATACTCACCATTATTTTGAAATCTTTTGGATCCAACTGAAGGTTGATTACCGTCCTGAAAAGAAAATCGCAAAACGCCCAAAGAAAAAATAAGGAAAAAAATCAAACTTTCAAATCAACAACTAGTAACCAGAGAACAATCGAGAAAAATGGAAAAATTACATGAAAATAAAAACAAACCCACCGTGCGAGAAGCCATTGGAAGGGTTCACAAAGAATGTGTGTATGTGTGAGAGAGAAAGATCTAGAGAGAGAAAGAGTGACTGAGAGCTAGAGGACACGATATTGATAAAATGCAATTTTGGTACATATACCGGTTGGAATATATTGTGTGGACCGGACCGGAGTTGCTTAGACCTTGGTCCATACTAATTACTTCTAATGGACTATTGTTGTGTGTTATAAGTAGATTGTTGCTTTTCACGCCCTCTAAATTGATCAGATTATTGAAAGATGTCTTTCGGTAGTGCAAATTTTATCAGAAAATATTATCCAATAATACAAATCTTATCCGAGAGATATATCCCCTCATAACATTTTTATCTATTGTGCGCAATACATGAGGCAAAGAGCAGCCATCTTATATAAGTAGAATAGTGGGCTTAATATATTTTCTTCCCATGATAAATTAGACTACAATAATTGTAGTAAAAAGACTATTACTTTCAACACCCGTGCTTATTTATGAACCGTCCTCCATCTATTTCATTAATTTTGTCAATCAAATACCCTTATAGAGCCATTTCCATTCTCAATGTGCCAAAAGAGTGAACCATGACTTCTTCTTTTTAACGGTAAATATATTATTATTAATAATTGAATCTCTGTACAAGATGAAGAATACCCGTAAGATAGTCCTATAAAATCTAGGGACAACCAAAACTGATCCATGATAAGATCACTAAATCCCTTGTCTTAGGTCTACTTAAAGAGAGACTTATGCTTTATAAGAACGATGATTATACTCATGATTTTGATAGAATTTCATGTATGAAAATTGAAATATCTAACGTAAAGTTTGGAGATATGTCTCTTATCGCTTATTAATTAAGTAATTTGAAATTCATACTGGAATTATATTGTATTTTTTTTTTTGTCAAGGAATTATATTGTATTTAATAAGTTGAAAATGTGTCATCATTGTCTTGTTTATTACTTGAGATATGAAAGATTCTAAATAGAATTCTAATGAGAAATCTCTTATGTATATTAATTTTAAATTCGATAATAGAATTATAATTGTAACATATTCAATATTAAATATAATATTTTTTTGACATATGAATATTTAAAATAAATATTAAATATGGCATTTATAACGTATTCTTATGAGACAATTTTGATAAGAATGGCATGTGTACATTTAGAAGAGAAACTAAAATATGGTGCTTATTCCATCGATGATCAAATGATTAAGGAACTGATATAGGAAAACATAACATATAACTAGTCTTATCTGCCAGACACATAAACTAAACTAATTAGTCTTTCCTCTCAACTAAACTTTTTCTATACACAAAATATTTTAAAATCAAACTCTTAATCACTTACTTAAGAAGCTTGCGGTCCTTATCACTTGTACCAATTAATCATTGGTTATGATTGTGATTTTTTTTGGGTGAACATGATAGTGTGAAGCTTTAATTGGTAACAAGTGACTCACCTCCTTACAAAAACATTTTTGTACATTATGAAGAGAAATGAGAGATTTGCACCGAGCAAGGGTCCATGCTAAGATGAATGGTATAATTCAAAAGAAAAAATTACGTTGAGAGTAGTCCATGTGTTTTAATAAATTTCACAATGTTATTCTCTAATTGGCACTAAACACCTATCATAGTTTTCTTTAATTTTTTAGTTTCCACATTATATTCTTATTATATTTTTTTATTTTATCTATTTTTTATTTAAAAATTAGGCAAAATTACATCTTTAGTCCTTTAGCGAATTTCATTAGTTGCTTAGGTAACGGTTAGGAGTATTTTGACAATTAAGCAGGGTGCTTAAGAAAACATAGGGAGTGCTAAAAGAAATTCGAATAAGTATAATATCAATGGGCTTAATGTATCTTCTTCTCATTATAAATTGAACTACCCATAATCATAGTAAAATGGCAGTACTTTCAACACACTCATGCTTGTTTATGCACCCTCCTCTATTGTTATTAATAATTTTGTCATTGACATACCCTCTTACACCCATTTTCATTCTCAATGCACCATAAAATAGACATACATATGGTAAGACAACTAAGGTTGATCTAATGATAATTAAGATCACTATATAATTAAAGATTTGACACTTACATTTTAATACAATTTCGTATGTTGGTAAATTGAAATTTCTAACATAAGCATATATGGAGATACGTCCCTTATTTCTTAAGTTTTGTGTAATTAACTTGCCATCAGTTTAAAAAGAACATTAGATCATGAAATATGATAAAACATTTTCTCTTTTGAATCACTAATTAACATGTGTCCTAAGGACACATTTTAGCTTTTCCCTGTATTTTATTCTTTGAAAATGTGTTGTCAATTATTGTCTTATTTATTTGTGATATTAATAATCCCAAATGATATTTGAAGAGAAATCTCTTATGTATATTAATTTGAAATTCTAGAATAGAATTACAATTGCATTGAGTATGTCTATTTGTGAAAAATTAATAGAAATAGGAATTACAAAAAAATTATCACTCATAAATTTATTCATATGAATCACACTGAGTTTTATCAACAACAAAAAGTATCAAGACAGATTCGTAAAATTTTATTTTATTTTATATTTAGCCTCCTTGTAAAAGTTCATCTAGTTCTGCCAATGATTGATTAATTATTAGGGCCAAATCAACATTTGATTGATAAAATTAAAATATAAAAAGAAGAATCAGCTTTGGTATTGGCCTAATCTCCTACGTTTTCTATATCTTTTTTTCTCTTTTTAATTTATATGAGAATCAGCTTGTTTGTAAGTCAGTAAAATAGTGTCAATATAATTGAGATATTTTTACCTTTTCTGATAAGCTTTCTTGTATTGTCTTTAAAAAAAGTATGATAATGAGAATAACGTGTAATTTTATTTTTAGTGTTAGTTAATAAAGTGAGTGTGAGATATATGAATGTAAATGTAATGTGTGTATTTATATGGTCTTCTAGGACCCGTTTGTTTTGGATTTTTTTGAAAATAGATTTTGTAGTGTTAGAAAATTTTGTATAAAAAAAATTTACAAAGAAATTTTTTATAAAAGCTTCAAATGAAAATTTTGTTTGAATAGTTATTCTTAAAATGTTATTTTGGGTATTTCATCATTTTATTGAAAAAAAATTGGATATCAAAATTTCAAAAAAATCACTTTTTTGAAGTTATTTCAAATAGATTTTCATAAATATCATTTTTGAAATACAACTTTTTATAAAAATTGAGATTTTAACTATTTTTTGTTCTTCAATAATGTACGTTTATGTTATATGATGTCAAAATTAGTGTTTGAATTTAGAAAAAACGAATATGAAAAACTTGTAATATTTTGAAAAACAGTTTTATAAAATCTATTTTCAAAAATATAAAGAAAAAATCTATTTTTTTAAAGCTGAAACAAACAAGCCCCTAATCATATGTTGTCATGGTAGTTTCTGAGACAAGGTAAAGAAGGTGATCTAGGTCCATAAAAAACATAAGTCTAAAATTTGGACTCCAAAATAATTTTTTTAAGGTATTAAGCCCAACAAATATATATAGTACATAGCAAACTTTTTATTTTTGTATGTTGCTTCTTATTATCTCTTGGTAAAAGTATAATTGTATCAAGTAATTAGTTTTATCTCAAAACTTTTGTCCTTTTAAGAAACCAAGGAAAAATTAATGATATTTTACTGTTTGGTCGATTCTCTATTGTGCCAATTTGGGTGGTTAATTTAACTTCTTCAAAAAAATTCATTAAACAAATTTTCTCTTTCTTAATAAAGTAAAGATAAAAATGACTTAACTTATCAATTTTTATTATTTCTTAATTCATGTGCAAAACTCTAAAATGACCAAAGTTTTGGGACGAAAGGAATAGTTAATTAAGGTTCAAATTATAAATTCGTCATTAGGCTACCAAAATCTTATAAACTGCCCTGGATGTTAAGATGAAAATGAAAATTAAAGGCAAAATGCATATAGAGATCCTTTTGATTTTACATTTGTAACATATATATATATTTTTAAGTTTTTAAGTAACAAATAAGTCCTTTAAAATTATAATTGTTTGCATCGTTATTCTTAAGGGTGTAAGCGGATCAGAAAAATCCAATTGAACCGACGATCCAAACCAATCCAAACCGGAAAAAACCGATTCTTATGGTTCGGATCAAAAACCGAACCAAACCAATTGAAAACCGATGTGGTTTGATTCGGTTCGGTTCTCGGATCGAATTTTAAAAACCGATGAACAAACCGAACCAAACCAATATATATATTAATAAGTTTTTTTTACAAAATATATATTATTATTAAGCTAATTTTTTTTAGGTAGCCCACATCTATTAAAAAATAAAGGGAAAATATATTAATCTCCCCTGAGCTTTGTGTATATGTTACTAACTGCCCCTCTATTTTATGACTTGACAGAGGTCTCCCCCGCCGTCAATGACAGTTAAGTCTCCGTTAAAAAAAACTCTTTTTTTTTAATGACAAATTGTTAGTTGTTAGTATATTACATTATATGTTAGTTTTTCTCGTTGCCAAGACTTGAGCTTTGGACCTCCAACTCTTTTAACCCTTAGCTCAACTAGTTCAACCAGTTGTGTTACCCCTCCCACTCCCATTAAAAAAATGGCATATCTTTCATTCTCGAATTTGTTGTTCTTGCAATTCTGTTTTTTTTTTTGTCCTCTCATATCCCAAGTTAGCGCATTATCAAAAATAAAACAGCACAACTACTTATAAAAAAAATCTTGCGCATACTCACATCACAATATAAATCTTAACTTAGAAACTCTCAGACTCAGTCTCCTCACAGTCACAACTGCAAAAAACCTCACACTGCTCTCAGTTTTTATCTCTCAATATTGCGCAAACAACAAAACACTCTCACATTGTTCTGCTCTCATATATTTTATCTCAAACTATCAAAAAACAGTAACCTCTTATGTCGAGCGTTGCCGGAATTCGTCTTACTAGTGGGAAAGTTAACTTGAAGTTTTATTTTTGTTGTACTTTATTATTTGAAAAACTTATGAACTTAATTTCAATATGATTATACTATGTATTTGATGAATTTATGGGAAAAAATTGTATTTTGTATATGAAGAAATCATTTAGTGAATTGTATTTTGTATTTTATGAACTTATAGAAAAAAATATATCGGAATATAATAATAGCATGAAATACATCGAAAAAAATGCGCCGTTAAAAATCGATTAAAGTATCCGAACCAAACCGAACCAAACCAATGAGTTTGGTTCGGATTCATTTTTGAAAAACACTAAAAACCGAACCAATCGAGAGTTCATTGGTTCGGATGTCGGATTCACTCGAAACAGATTCAAACCGGTCCAATTACACCCCTAGTTATTCTTTGAGAGGATAATTGAAAGGACAAAGATGTTACACATTTGTTACTTAAAAAACATATCTATTAGGAATAGTAAAACTCAAAGACTTCTTTATACATTTTGCAAAAATTAAATGAGAAGTTGTTTGCTTTCAGGTTGCGACATTGTTCTCATTTCCACGCAACATCGTGTTTGGGTTTTCAAAGTACAGTGCGTGATGTAATTTTATTTTATTTTGAATAATAACAAAGTGATGTAATGGGTATGACGACATTATTAATTTTTTAGTAATATTCACGTGTTAAATGTTTTTATGATAGTAATAAATAATAATAGTACTCCCTCATTATTATTCTTGACAAAAGAAGGTATGGTATGGGTATCATATTAGTTACTCCGTACCATTATTATTTAACAATAAAGGTCAAGCCTCAAACCACATTAATATATATTGTTTTTATTTGAGTTTTTTTATATTAATGTTTGAGTTGCAAATATGTGTGAAATTATGGGTATGCTAGCATTCTCTTGGATGATTTTATTATAAATTGTAATAAAAAAATTAATTATAAGTTATAGTGTATTTTATTTTATTTTATTTATTTTAAACACGTGCGTGCATATGATGGTTTAAGGAAATAACACTATTAAAACAAAAGGAATAACTAATTTTATATTTTTAAGAATACTCTAAAAGTTTGCCCAAGAAATACTATGAAATCGAGTTATTATTTGAAATTAATGTGACGAGAGAACCGTTGATTTAAGGTACTACAAACTCAACAAATTAAAATTAATCTATTTAAAAAACAAAATGAAATTAACCATGGAGATTTCTTTGGATATGAAGAAGGTTAAAATATCTCTAAATTGCAAACCATTGATATCTCTTTTTTTTTTTTTTTAATAAGTTAGGAGCATTTATAAGACCAAAAAAAAAAAAAATTAAGAGCATTTAGGCTTCATAATTGAGTATACATCTCCACTAAATTGATAATCCTAAATACTCTCATCTTATACATATAGCTCATGATAATATAAATAAATAAAATATATTGGGGAGTAGACATTACCCCAAAATTAGTAACAAAAATAAAAGAAGAACAAAATAACCATTCCTCCAACCAAAGGGAATCCACAAGGAACTCTAAACTTCGATTTGCCAATCCCCCTCACATTTTATAGGGACATGTGATATATGACATCCCTAAAACGAGTAACTAGTTCTGGTTCGAGATTTAGGTAGGTTCGTGTTATCTTGTGGTGGCTGGTGCTTTTGTAGTTTCAGTTTTTTGTGTTTTTCTTCTCTTTTATTTTCTTCTTTTGTGTGTATTTATGGTATTCCTCTTTCTATTGTTTTCATCTTGTACTTCCAATACTCCTTTTGCCATTCAAAAAAATTTAATATATAGTACAATCTGTATTAAAAAATTAAATATAGTGAAATAATTATAATTTTTTATTACAAAAAATGTTTATAATGAAAATATATTAAAATTTACATGGATTAATACATATTTAACCTAATATTTAATTAGTTGTGAATCCGATTTAATTGTTTTTTCTCTTATTTCAATTACATTTTCTGAATTTCCCCTAAAGTCTATATTATAGATCTACTTTCTCCTTGGGACATCCCATATAAAAAAATTTAAGTTGAATATAATACTCATCTTTAATTGTGGACCACTAGTTTGCCAACTTACCTGGACAAAAATAGCTCCATTGTTAAGAGTTTGGGATATCCCTACACTACAAAGCCATAACTCTTTTGTTGTTGTAAAACAAAAGTGTGTTTTACACTTTCACTTGAGTTGAGAAACAGTGAGCATACGGCATGAGCATATAGCCAGTCCAACAGGTATAGAGACTTAAAACAAAATACTTGCGAGGCCATAAAAACATATAAGTCTAATAAAAATAAATTCAAAATATTAAATTATGTAAATTTTAAACTTTGAACATTGGTTATGAAGAATTCGAGGCCTCCCTTGTTGTAGCCAATTGAGCTAGATAAATATTTGTACAAAAGGTTTAAAATCGTTTGATATGTTAGTGAGATAAATCAATATTAATGGTTTAAGCGTTTTTATTGAATACCGTTAATCTTAATCTTTATCAATAATATATCAAACGCTTTTAAATTTTTGTAAAACTTAACAAAGATGATCTATATTATATAAACTTTCAATCCAACAACAAATTTTGTAAAATTTATATTCGTTAAAACATTATTGAACGGTGTAACATCACTCAAATGTTATACCGATGTAATTTGATCGCACACACATCGATAACTAACTTGCTTCCGCCTAAAAACACGTGGGAGTAAATTAGTAAGCCTACTCTGATAATATATTTACCAAACACTTAATCCTATTTTATAGAAACTAGAACAAAAGGATAACTTTTTGAATTGCATTTAATTCTACTTTTAAAACAAAATATTAGAAGCATGTTTCCTTAATTTTAGAAAATAATGTCTCATATATACCCAATACAAAGGCAACAAAATAACTCCATAATGCACTAAGAAAATAATCTCCCCGTTACTACTCAACCAAATTGCCAGAAAAAAATACGCTAGTTATAATATACACTTTTTTTTTTTATTGAATTTTGTTTCATTTGAATTTCTCTTTTAAAATAGTTTTATAGTTGTCAACAGATGTTTTTGTAGCAAAATTCCCAAGAAATCATTATAATAAAAATGGATTTTCCTATAAATATAGAAAATATTTCCTAAAATAAATTTGCAGGAAACAAGTTTTAGTTAAAAAAATATGTATGTATTTTCTTGCGGAATTCATTCAGATAAATCCGAGGGAAAAAGTTACTATGGTTTTACCTTTGAAAAATGTTGAAATTGCTAGATTGAACGTCATGTTTTGGGTTCGAACCTAGACACCCTTATTTGTGAGTGTGAATTTATAAAGATTTTGACATTTCGTCTATCTATAAAAAACTCGATACATTGGTAGATACCTAGATTGAAAAAGGTACAGAAAAGGTTTTGCTAACGAGTACCTAAATTTATAAGCAAAAAAAATATCTTTTCTTGTCTCAAATTATAAGAGAAAAAAATAAACTTTTACCATTTTCAATGTTTACTTTTACTTATTTTTATAAAATTAAATGCAAATTGCATTTAATTTACTCTTTCTTCTTTTTCTCATAATCCAATGAAACTTATTTCATGGAAAACACAAAAAATCATACTTCAAATTATCACATTATACTTTTTATTAATAAATATTTAAAAAAATTGCTTATATTATGGGACGAGGGAGTATCTATTTAAAAAATGAATTTTAATTTATGATATATTGACTTTACGTATTTCTATAAATAATTTACAAAAACTTACTCCCTCTGTCCCAAAATAACTGACATATTTTTTAATTTGAATATTATTCATATGATCTACTTTGACTATGTTTTTCTACTAATATATATATATGCAAATATTAGCATATGAGATGTTGTTTGATTTGTCTCGATGAATATTTTTAAAATATATCATTTTTATAATTTTTAATAAAATATAATTTAACATATTAACAATTAAAGTTGAACATTAACAAACGTGACAATAGTCAACCAGGTCAATTATTTTGAGACGGAGGAAGTATTATTTAAAATGTTTAAAAAGTGTCCGAGAACATTTCCCTATAAAAAATAGAGTGACAGAATGAGTTGTTGTCACCGTAATTAGTTAGAATACTCCCTCTGTTACAAAATAACTGACCTAGTTGACCACTGTCACGTTTGCCAATATACAACTTTAATTGTTAATATCTTAAATTATATTTTATTAAAAATTATATATTTTGAAAATATTCATCGAGACAAATAAAACAACATCTCATATGCTAATATTTGCATATATATATTAGTCGAAAAATGTAGTCAAAGTAGATCATATGAATAGTACTCAAAGTAAAAAATAGGTCATTTATTTTGGGACGGAGGGAGTATTAAATTAGAGATACCAATATCAATTAAGGCATCCCGTGCGATATATAAGATGGTACTACATGTACAACAATTAATTTCAAGTTACAATGAAACTCATAATTTTCATCGAAGCTTCAAAGAAAACGTCGGTCCAAATTAACAAACAATTTCCAAGCAACCCATGGTGACTCACCCAAGCATATATATGAGATTTGAATTTTTTACGTTCAACAATTTTATATTTAGGACTAATATTATGGTGGATCACCTTTACAAGTGGTTTATCATGGATAAGTGATTTATCGAATATGAATTTTACAAAATTCACTGTTGGATTGAAAGTTTATATTGTATAGGTCATTCATAAATTTTTGAATTTTTTTTTAAAATCATTTGATATGTTATTGAGACCCATCAAGATTTATGTTATTTAACAACCGTTAATCTTGATGTGTCTCAATAATATATCAAATGATTTTTAATTTTTCTATAGATGATCTATTTGATATAAACTTTTAATCCAACGGTGGATTTTGTAAAATTCGTATTCGATATAGTATAATTTATCTTATATTTAGTACTATAATTGTAAAGTCAATTTTGTCATTAGTACCACTTACTATAATATTTCTCAATTATCTCTCATAACATTTTTACACTAAATATGAGTGAATGTAAAATTTTTAAATTTAGTGAATCCAAATCCATCTACATTTATTTATATTTAGTGGAAAAATGTTAAGAGAGAGAATAAAAATAGTATGATATAGATGATAATGACAAAATTGACTTTGAAAATAAACTAAATCCGAATAAGACACCGCAATATCTTGCTTTAAGCCTTACAAAAAGAAAAATCAATTTTTTGAAGTCTAAGCCTCAAAATAATTTTGCATTTATGATTTATAGGCCTCAAATCCAAAAAATATCAAACAGATTTACTAGCTCAGTTGACGTGAAGGCTTACAAACAAGTTAAGTGCCCAAAATTGAATCTCTCAACCTACAATAGGTGGGTTGTATTTTAATTTTGTCCTTTTTAACAGTTTTGGAGGCTATAACTTTCTTTTCCTACGATAAAAAAGTACATGACTAGTATACTAATTATAGTTTTTTTTTTGACAAAACTAGTCATAGAGTTTTGTTTATTTTAACTTTAATAAAAAATTGAATATTTGTAAAAAAAAATAGAATATACAATTAATGTACACCATAATACATACAAATATTTGAAAAGAATTATTACCTTAGCAAAAAAACAATTATTATCAATTTTGGTTGGATATTTATTTTTATATAAATTTGCTCTTCAAAGTATTTTTTAAATTTAATATTATACAACATGATATTGAATCTAAAATTTAGTTAAATTTAGATAATATAGATGTTTTGCAACTGAAATAAACAAATTAAATTATAGTTAAGCATATGTAATAAAACATATATAAAAGAAAGCTCAGGTCGTAGATGTCTTTTTGCTAGTTTATACTCCATCCGTCCCAAAATAATAGTCACAATTTGACTATGTCTCGATGAGTACTATCAAAATATATTGATGAGTACTATCAAAATATCAAATTTTCATAATTTTTAATAATACAAAACTAAAAATATTAATGATCAAAATTGTACATCGACAAATGCGCAGTAGTAAAATGTAACAATGTAACAATTATTTTGGGACAGAGAGAGTATTATAGTAGTGTTTTTCTGATATTGTGTTTAATTCAAATTTCTAAAAGTATAAAAGTAAAAAATTATTTTATTTTAATACATATAGAAAATCAGTGCATTTTTAACAAAAAAAAAAGTTTAAATTTATTTTGTTTGTAAAATCATTTTTTTTTAAATTTTTTTTTCCTAAAATAAAAGACTTTTCATTAAATGTTCGGTTTAGATCACATAATATGTTCAGCGACCCTAAATTTTTTAATAAAAAATTACAAACTTAAGAAACAAGTCA
Organism: Trifolium subterraneum; assembly: GCA_951799995.1. Taxonomy (NCBI): domain Eukaryota; kingdom Viridiplantae; phylum Streptophyta; class Magnoliopsida; order Fabales; family Fabaceae; genus Trifolium; species Trifolium subterraneum. The sequence goes on along the minus strand of OX637462.1, from coordinate 67,602,803 downwards.
TAAAGTCAATGGTATGTGTTAGTATATAAATATAGCTTAAGGCATTATTCTTAATTCAAGCCTCACCAAGCCCTCACAATCTCATCTCATAAGATCAAACACTCCTTTGAGTAACCGCAAAGTTGTAACAACATAACAATCATTATTCTCATCATATTCATCAAACTCTTTCTTTTTAATTCATAAAAAAAATATTAATATTAAATATCATAAAAAACAAATGGATGCCACAGTATTTAAGTCTAGTGACTTCCCTTCATTTGAATCTCTTCAAATTCAAAACCACTTGTTTGATCTTGAACTTGAACACCCTTTCATCATGGATGCTGCTAATTCCAACCATCCCTTGTACGGTGCACTTCCTAGTCCTACGTTATTAGATTCTAATGTCAAAGAAGACACGTGTAAAATCGGAAAACCTCGTGTGCCAGTACCAGAATGGAAGCGGTATAGAGGTGTGAGGCGAAGGCCGTGGGGGAAATTTGCAGCAGAGATAAGGGATCCAAAGAAGAATGGAGCTAGAGTTTGGCTTGGAACTTACAAAACTGAAGAAGAAGCTGGTTTGGCTTACGATAGAGCCGCTTTCAAGATACGTGGTAGAAAAGCCAAGCTCAATTTTCCCCATCTCATCGGGTCTGATTTGCCGATGCAACCGATGATAGTGGTGGATGCTTCGGAGAAGAGCCCGCACGAAGCTAATTCGGAGTCCTCGGGAGGGATAATAAAGAAGAGAAAAAACTTAGTTGATGTATTGAATAGGTTAGCTACTAATAGTAAAAGACAATTAAGTGGAGGATTTGAAATGGGTTTAGGGGTTGATGATGTTCATTTTCATCAATGGCTAAATGGTCCTGTGCTGTAAATTACTGCTCAATATGTAAATTACTGCTCAATATATAGCTTTCTATAGTTGCTACTTACTAGTATAGTTAAAGGGGCACAAACCCAAATAATAACATTACTCTTCATTAGGATCAATTTCAAATTCAAAATGCATTCCATCAAAGAAAGATATATGCAGATATGAAAAATAATTGGTTTCCATTAATTAGATAAATATAAATTGTTATTGTATTTGTGATTGTAATTTGTCCTTGATAAGAGAAATTTCATTAAGGTTTATATTATGCTATATAAAAATATAAAGGGTGGCAAATATAGGTATAAGAAGCAAGCACATTTAATTTGAAGTGTTTTTGTAAAATTACCGGTCGATATAATTAGTAAATATTAAAATACATAAAAATTATTTTTAATAAATATTTACATATACTTTTTTATAGGTGTGAATCAAATATTTACATATACAATGATAACTACTAAACCAAATTAAATAAGATTAATGAGGGAAAATAATACAAAGATGATACAATTAAGTTGTAATTAAGCTTAACCATTATTTAAAATAGTATTTGAAAATGCTATAAATTTTAATAAGAATTCCATAAGCTCATGAAAAATTATAATAGTTAGCAAACAATTTTACTCTAACTATACAAAGTTTATATGTTTTAAACATTATATATCTTATATCTATGTAGCTAGCCTAAATCGTGGCGAGATCTTAATAATACCTCAAGGCAGAGATATATGTCTTGTTGTTTTGTCCTGGTTGCTTTCTGTAATTCTCTTTTTAAGATCGAGGTATTTTTTTTGGTTTTGTAGTGGTGTCTTTGAGCGTTCTAATTTATTGATGGTGTGCCTCCTTTATATTTTCTTGGGATGGTTGAATTCTAGTGGAATGTAATTCTGATATATTTTTTTAACCTTCGCTTATTCTATGTACTATTTAGAAGGAAAAAGACAAGATCAAAATGATCAATTATCTCTTCTAAATACTACTCTAATTTTGAATAAGCATATTACCCTACAAATGTAGAAATATTTTATTGTAACTTGTACATTATACTTTCCTATTCAATTATCTCTTATGGCACATGTTAATATTTTCCTATTAAAAATAATAAGAGCAGTTATATAACTGGCAATAAATATGGAAATTATTGGGCTGAACGTCATGATCGGGATTCGAATTCCTATGTGTGTGAATTTATAATGACTTCATTGATAATTTTGTCTGTCTACCAAATTATGAAAACTTATATTTGAGCTAAAAAATTTGATTATTTTTTTCTTGTTGATAATTTAATTCGTACTTACACATAAATAATTTGTAATAGTTAGGTTAAGTTGACTAGGTGGTGTTTATTTTGGTAAGAGAACCTCTTCATTTACCAACATGTGCAAAACATTTTTTACATTTTTTACATTTTTAACATCTTGTTATTTCCTTGCATGCAATTTCTTGTGTATTATGTCATTTTCAATTTATCGCACATATTGTGTGATTTTTTATTTATATGTTTATTTTTCTCTTTTACCTTAAAGATTGTTAGGTTCTACCAATCGTTAGTTGGTTCAGTGGTGATTGGCGCTGAATTTGGTAGGGAGGATCGCGGTTCGATCCCCCGCAACTGCGATCGGGAGGGGGCTGAAACCACTTGATGCCAGAACTGACCCCCGAACCAGATTAAACTGGTGGTGAATACCAAAAAAAAAAAAGATTGTTAGGTTCTAATAAAATATAAACTTATATTTTTTTTAAAAAAAAACTTTCTCTAATACTTTTTTGTTTTTATATTTATATATTATATATTTGCCATTAAAAAAATATAAAAGGAGAGAAACGGCACAAGTAATACAAAGAAAAAGTAAAAGGAGTATAAGATCGTTGTGTTTTTTTACTACGGTTTCTTTTTCTCTTTTTTTTAATAAAGTGCTAACTGGTAAGTCCAACCTAGTTGGCACGTCTTCTATTCTCTTTGATGTTATTATGCGCTTAATTTATCTAAAAATTTTGGTAAGGATCATTGAAATTCATACAACTAAAACTTTATATATAATTATGTGAAGATGTTTAATCTAAAACATGGCAGAGCAGGAGAAATCATTTACTCGAGAAGTCATAAGAAGAAAGATAAACAGAAAGTGAGGAGCGCAGACTAGCCATATAACACCCGCTCGAAGGATGCTCCCTCTCACATGTCTTTATGACCATTCGGTATTCCAGACACTAAAATAGCTTTGAGAAGTTTTTTATTTCTCATAGGCCTGCTAAAGAGATACCATAACACTTGAACGACTTTATTTAATTTTTTTTATCTTTCTACATTGGGGTAAGGTCTACTCTCCCCTTGTAATTTTTTTTCTTTTTTAATAATAATATAGACTATACGTAAAGGATAGGAAATGATAGATGTGCCAACTGAGTTAGACTATCTATCCCTACTTTGAGATTTATGAAACAATTGCTAGCTTTTTTTTTATCATATATGTTAATTAACTAAAGTTTTCTGTTACCAAATTATCCTAAAGTTAATATTTATGATTAGATTTTTTTTCACACAAAGAATCTTTTGACCAAATTTGTTAAATAAGGAAAGTTTAGTATCTACACACTATTAAATTGTTTTTTCTATTTTGAGCTTGAGAGGCAAAATGGTGTTTGGATTCAAAGTTAGATATTAATATCTACAAATATCTATCTTATCCAATCTAGGCTTTGGATTCAAAGTTAGATAGCCAGATTTTGGGATATGGATTCTCTAAATTTGCTCTTCCTAAATTCACCTACATTCAAGTAAAAAATAACTAAGAAAGAGAAAATATTACATTTTCAAGTGCATTTATGTTTATTGTAAAGACACTAATACCCTTAAATTTTGCCTAAATGTAGGAAATGTAGGAAAATATGACTTTAGAGATGTGGAGCATATAGTTTGCATGAACTTTGAGCTGCAAATTATTATAATTTGTCTTTAATGCAAATGTAATCAGTTTACTAATATATAATTATTAAGATAAAATAGCTTAATTTTTTTAGTCAAATAATTTAATGATTAAATTTATATATTTTAAATATAGAAAATTGAAGAATTTTGAATTTGAATTCAAATTATTATTGTTGTCACATACTATATATTGCATTGGGTCAATGCATGTCCTCTTTTCTTCCTTTCACTGTTTTTCTCACTTTTTTGTCATCTTTTTTCCATCTATCATCCACACGGGTCTCTCTCGTACTGTCCTTTTTGTTGTATTTGTTTCATCATCTTAACTACTATTTTTTTGGCTTGTAAACCTTTATAATTATTAATTCATTTCTAAAGTAAAGAAATAAATTGCTTGTGCACATGCAAGACTTTTTTATCAAACACTTTAGTTCTGTACAGCTTATTTTTCATGAGTTGATTTTCCAAATTGCATTTTCTGAAGAATTTCTTTTTACATTTCCTTCCAAAAGAATTTAAGTAAAACTCATGACCACATCAATGTCCTTAAAAAATTGTTTTTAAATGTAAATCTAAATAATAATAAAAAAAACTATTGAATATATTTTTGTTTTGAAGTTTAATTTTATTTTTTTCTTCGTTCCTTAAAGTCTTCATTTTTTTCAATCACCTCTTTTATTTTCGTCTCAAAATATTCCTCCCCCCCTCCATTTTCTTCTCATCAATTTATCTTTTCGTTATCTTTCAAAATTATTAAGTCAATACGTCAATAAGCATCATGTTGAAAATTCAAACAAAACACACCGAGAGAAAATGTGTGACAAAATTCATTTGCAACTTGCAAACTAAATAGTCCAAGAAAAATTAATCTAAAAACTTATGCATATACCACATCCACAATCAGTGGCAGAATTGGAAAATAATATTGAAGTGGGTCGCTAAAAACAATAGTCTTTATACAAAGTTTAGGGTATAATTTGTTGGATTTTTGGTTCCCTTTTCTGAAAAAATTCCAATTTTATTAGCTCATTATGTCTCATTGGAGAGTGGTCATACTAGGGTTATTAAGCGAGTAAATTTTGTGAGAAAGAACAACCAACAAAGAGAGAAAAGTTGAGAGAAAGTTGTTCCCGATTTTACAAAACCTTCGATTTCCGATTCGTTAATCATTGGATTTGGCTCAAATTTGGAGGGCGTGTTCGCAGCTTCTGGGGCTACAGTTTGACCGTTTGAATCGTCGTAATCAGGTATGAGTCGAGAGAAATCGAGCTCATAGTGCTTCAGGTTTTTTTGGGATTTTTCATCTTCTTGTTCTTGTTTTGAAAGCTTTTCTGCTTTGTTGTGTAATTGGTTGTTAGCATTTATTTTTGTTTTGTAACCATATTTAATTATAGTGGAGCTATTTTTTTGGCCTGGACGACCAGTGACTTTTACTCTCACATCGAGGGTTTTCCACGTTAACATTCCGGTGTCTTTATTTTGCTTTATTGTCTGTTATATTATTTGTTGTTGATCCTCAAAATTCTTACAAATTTAGAAAATTTTATTTCCGCTGCGTATTGTTCGTTATTATTATTATTTTGTTAATTCCCGATCACAATTAACAAAGGAGTCCATGTTAAACCTTGACTTTAGTTGACCTCCTCCTACATTAATATGTGAATGTTGCAAATGTTCCATTTGCTTCCTAAAGTCCCCACTGCAATCTCAATCAACACCTAGCCGTACACCATCCAGAAGCACCGACAACACTTTCCTAGTCAGCATGTTGAGACACACAAACACCAATTTATTAATCCATTTTTGGGCTTCTACAATTCTTAAAATGTTTAAGGGTTAATATGTGTTTACATATCGTAATATACGTGAGTGTTAATTTATCTTTTGTAAAAAATAATTATTATCCCTTTCTAATGTGACAATTATGTTATTTACTCCTCCTTATTAAATATGCGGGATTAATAGGCGAAGATACCGTCCGGCCTGTCTGGGCACGAGCCCGGGCTCGGCCCAAATAATTTTTTTTTGTTTGTAATAAAAAAAAAACTAAAAGAAATAAGGGCAAAAGAGACCAAACACACGTTACTGTTCACTTCTTTCTCTCTTTCGTTTATGAAATTCTCTCTCGCGTGTTATCTCTCACCCTTTTGCGTACCGTACTGTACTTCTCTCTATCGTTTCTGAAAATCCTCCGCCGACCGCCGCCGTACCTCTCTAGCAGTTGCAACTGGCTTCGCATCGCAGGTAAGCTTTTGTTCATTGATTTTTGCTCGAACCAAACTTATTGATTCTATTTGTTTTGATCTTTTTAGGGTTTTGATTCTATTTGTTGTTGTTGATTCTTCTGTTTGTGTTTATCCTTCTAGTTTTGATTCTTCTTGTTTGTTTATAAATTATAGTTTGTTTTTATTTTGACTTTTAGTTATTGTTATTGATTTTGGAACTGTTGTGATTTTTAAGCGTGTTGTTTGTAGTTTGTTTTGATTTTGAGCTGATTTTGGGACTGTTAATTGATTTTGTGACAACTGCTTATACATTAATTGATTTTGAGCTGATTTTGTGTATATGTTAATTGATTTTGATTTTGAGTTGATTTTGTAATTATCCTTCTAGTTTTGATTCTTCCTGTTTGTTTATAGTTTGTTTTGTTTTTGATTCTTCCTGTTTGTTTTGTTTTGCTTCATAAGCTATGTAAATTGATTATTAATTTTGCATCATTTAATTTTAGAGATGAAGAGATATTTTGTTTCTACCGCAAGTTTTGAGAATGTGAATGTTGTACAACCGGAAGCCGAAGCAGAAGAACCACCACCTAATGTGGCCAATGAATTTAATTCAAATGAGATTGTGCGTGATCCCGGTCTTAGGAAACAAATCCATGAGTATGCTCCGGATATTCAAGACCAAGTGAGGAGATTGTGCGTGATCCCGGTCTTAGGAAACAAATCCATGAGTGTGCTTCGGATATGTTGCGCAACAAGATCAACGATAAGTGGTTTTCATAATCTTGATTTTATCTGGTTTACGGTTAAAATTTTGCCCAGGCTCCAATATAATCCTGCCTCCGCCACTGAGGTAAACACATATTATCCCAATATTTACTTCACAATACATGAGAACAAATTGTATAGATACAGCTGGTTGAGATAAGGCTCAAGGAGTTTGAGATCCAGACAAGGAGAAAAATTAACATAACATTGTTCTCATAGTTAGTACCTATAACTATCTTTTATTTTATTTTTCACCATCAATATCCGACACACTGAACTATCTAATCTGGTTCAGGAATCAGTTCTGACATCAAGTGGTTTCAGTCCGCTCCCGATCGCACTTGCAGGGATGGAACCGTGTGAAGTAGCAAAGTTTTCACAAGAAAGGGGGGGTTTGAATTGTGAACCTTTAAAATATTTCCTATAAAAATTGTCAAACACAATATACTTGAAGAAAATAATTAGATTGTTAGTTAAACCAAATAACCAAAAGTGTTGCAGTCTGGAGAACGTTCTCCCAATCACTCTCTGACAGTATATATATAACTATTAAATTGTGACTTGTGTGATTAGTGATTGCACGAATTAAATTAGAGTAAGGGAAGAGAATGCACACAACAATTTATCCTGGTTCACCCAAAATGCTTGGCTAGTCCAGTCCCCACACTCCTTGTGAGATTGTCCACTAGGAGATGCTAATGATCTCAAGTTACACTTCCTTTGATCTAGATCCAAGACCAAATAATCTTCTAAGCCCTACAAGCTTAATCTACCTCAGTCACACTGACTATGAAGGTGTCACTCAATTAGTAGTTACGTACTAACTTGAGCCAATGGTTACAATGATGAAGGATTTTGGAATCAAAGCCTATTCACTCAATACACTATGAGAAGCTTTGAAAATGGATGGATAAACTCTCAAAACACTCACCGTATATTTTGATCCTATATATATGAATTATAAATCTGAGTGAGAGAGAAAAGAAGAGCTCGTGATAAAAACTTGTATTACAAAAACAAGTGTTGAAGTTGTAGTGGAGACTCTTGCTCTTCAAAGTTGCCAAGGACCTCTATATATAGATGAGTGATGATTAGGGAGTCTTGGCCACGAAGTATATCCGTTGGAAGCTTTGAAAATAACAGCTAGTAGCTCTGCATAATGACAGCTCATGTAATTTGAAGAAAACAGATCAGTCTGAGATCGATCTCCAAAGTTTCTTCTTCTGACTTTTAAAAGAGGAGCGTATGAATAGCTGTTGTTGAGCTATAATGTTGTTGTATGTTACTTAACAAGCAAGTATAGCCGTTGTGCAGCTTTTGGATAACCTTTAAACAGCTGTATGCAAGCTGGTGTCACTCCAAGTGAACGTTTTCTCTTTCCAGCATTGGTCTGAGACCGTTCTCCAAATTCTGACGTGAATGAATTTCTTCCTTTTGAAGCAAGGAAGCTAGAGCACGAAAAGGCCAGCTGTTATGGATAAAAACAGCAGCTGGAGGTTGTACTTGATGTTCCATAGTGTCCTTGTTGCAAGTACAAGTGTCATAGAGAAAGAGAAACAACATTGGAGAATGTTCTTTCTTTATTCCTTTAAAGTACAACTCAATTTTCAATACTAGGTTGTGCTGTCTAATTTTCCATGGTCCATACAAGATCAGTTCCATTAATTGAGAATAAAAATATCCTTATGTCATATGCTCAATCTTCACATGTTCAAACATAGAACTTGGTAAAAGTAGTAAGTTCTCTATTCATTAGAGAAACATTTGTCTTAAATGATCCATTGGATATGTAGATAATTCGTGAGAGAAGCCCAAGATAAAAGTGATCATTTGTCTTGTACATAGTTGACTTATCCATAAGTCCTTTTGCATTGATTGTGTGAAAATGATGTTTGCGCAGGTCTCAGAGATCAATCTGAGACCGTTCTCCAAGCTTTTGTTTTTATCAAAGTAAAAACATGATATTTGATCTAAATAGCTCAATTGTTCCTAGCTTAATTAAAACACTCAAGAGCACTTGTTAGATACCAAAAAGATTAGAATTACACTAAAAAATAATTATGAGATTTGTTATCTTTAAAACATCAATTATGGATTTTGCCTCAACATCGTGGTCCTCCCTATCAAGTTAAGCGTCAATAACCACTGGACCAGCTAACAATTGATCCCTAGGACTATCTTTTGATCCACATGTAAATGACTTGTTTTCCTCGATTGTAGGATAAATATCAATAGATTATCAAGAAATAGATATAAAAACCTAAAAATTATAGTTTTTGACTTTTTCAAAGAAAGGAAGCTTTCTCTTTTTGAAATTTTGTAGGGACATATCACATCCTCATGCAAACATATATAATATCGGATTGAATTTGGTACAATAATTTTTCTATATATAATATCGGATTGAATAAGTTTGGGTAAAATAATTTTTCTTCTATAAAAAAATTATTAAATTTGGTTTGGTCTCTACGTAAAAATGACACATTTTTGTTTTATTATTTTTTTTTTCAACACACATTTTTATTCATCAATCGCCATTCAAAAAAAAGTTGTAGTCACTGATATTAAGTTAATGTGTATTAATCATTATTGCAAAATTAAACCTTAAGTCGAGGTACTAAAAAATTCATATCCATTATTATTTTACGGACATGTTTTAATATTATTAAAAATTAATTAAAAAAAATGTATTTGATTTTTAGATCGAGATTTTTGTTTTTTATATTGTTCTTTTTAAATTTTAAAATCTCATATTTAATTCTTCTTATTATAAAAATTAATAAGTTTTTATAAAGAAACTGTTTATAATATTTTAAACATGTTTCAAAAATATGTTCAAAACTTTAAAATTGTAACGATAATAATTTTTCTTTTAAAAGAAAGAATATCAGAGACTAAAATATTGTGTAAGATAATTTTGCAGGGATAAAAACATTTCAAAACATGTAAGTTTTTTATAGGGACAAAAAACTTATTTAACATAATAAATTTTTCATTTCTATAAATGTATTATTTATCCTTTTTATTTTGTTTAAAGCATTATCTTCAAATAATGATCCTTCAAATGTTTTTGTCAAAATTTTGTATCATAATTTTAAATAAAATCATGTGTATCTTTCAAGTTTTTGAATAATTGTGTGCAGTCATGTTTAAGACATTATTATCTTTTACAAAACTTTAGAATATTTAACAATTTTTCTTATTAAATGTGAATATTATAGCTACCAGTGCTCATAAATTTTTTGTCATTTAAAATACACTCAAAAATTTAAAATTATTTTAAGGAAAACTAGAATGAACTAAATTAAGAATAACTACACTTTTAAGATAAAATAAGATGCTATTGAGCAAATAAAAAGATATTGTTCACTGTCTCGTGAGCTTAACTCAGTTGGTTGATATATCACATTATATATGTAAGGGTCGCAAACTCCGAACGTTTTATTTGTCCACTTTAAAAAATCTATAATATATATCCTTAGCTTGTTATAAAGCGTCATGTTTCTCTTGAAGAGATCCACTTGGTGGTGCATGAAAGCGACGGGAACAAAAGCCCAGGTCCGGACGGTTTCAACTTTGCTTTTTTTAAGAATTGTTGGGATCTTCTAAAGGGGGAGATTAGAATTATGTTTGATCAATTCCATGGGATAGGGGTGTTACCTAAGAGCTTGTTGTCTTATTTTGTGACACTTATTCCAAAGGTCAATTTGCCTTTTGGTTTAGGGGATTATCGCCCAATCTCCCTGTTCGGTTGTTTGTACAAGATCATTGCAAAAGTGTTGACAAATAGATTGGCAAAAGTGATGGACTTTTTGATAGCTTCAAACCAATCGGCCTTCATTAAAGGGCGAAATCTTGTGGATGGTGTTTTGGTGGTAAATGAGGTGCTTGATTTGGCAAAGCGCACAAGGAGCCCTTGTGTTATCTTTAAGGTGGATTTTGAAAAAGCATATGACTCTATCGATTGGGGATTCTTAGAGTATATGCTTACAAGGTTTGGTTTTCGTGAGACATGGATAGGTTGGATGAAGGCTTGCGTTTTTGGTGGGAATTTCTCGGTTCTTGTTAATGGAAGTCCTACGGGCGAGATAAATATCCATAGAGGCCTTAAGCAAGGTGATCCCCTCGCTCATTTTTTATTTCTTTTGGTTGCCGAAGGCATGGGAGGTGTGATGAGTAAGGCGGTTGAGCGCAATTTGTTTAAAGGTTTCAAAGTCCAGTCTGATGGCCCTTCCATCTCTCACTTACAATATGCGGACGATACTCTTTGTATAGGTGAGCCTTCGGTGGAGAATCTTTGGACTTTAAAGGCGATCCGTAGAGGTTTCGAATTAGCTTCCGGGCTCAAAGTTAATTTTTGGAAGAGTTGTCTTGTGGGGGTGAATGTTTGTACAGAGTTTATGGAGATGGCTTGTACTTTCCTAAATTGTAAGAAGGGTGGTTTTCCTTTTAAGTACCTTGGCCTTCCGGTGGGGACAAATCCTAGAACGATGTCAACTTGGGTCCCGTTGTTGGATTGTCTTAGAAAGAAGTTGAATTCTTGGGGCCATAGACATATTAGCCTCGGTGGAAGGCTTGTTCTCATTAATTCGGTGTTGAATTCCATCCATATTTTCTACATGTCTCTTATGAAAATGTCGGTTCAAGTGTTGAAAAAGGTAATTCGCATCCAAAGAGATTTCTTGTGGGGTGGGGTTAATGGTGGTAAGAAGCTTAGTTGGATCAAATGGAGCGTTGTGTGTCAAGAGAAGAATTGTGGCGGTCTAGGAGTTAGAGATCTAAAGGCGGTGAATCTTAGTTTACTCATGAAATGGCGGTGGAGATTACTTCAAAGAAGTGAGGTGGGTTTGTGGAAGGAGGTGTTGGTGGCTAAATACGGTTCCCATATTTTAAATAATGTGTCCTGGATTAATATTTCAAATCCTTATTTTGCTTCAAGTTGGTGGAAAGATATTGGTGATCTTGAATCTTATGTGGACTCTAAAAATTGGTTGACGGAAGCGGTTTCAAGATCCCTTGGAAACGGTATGTTAACTCGGTTTTGGAGCGATGTTTGGATTGGGGATGCCAAGTTATGTTCTAAATTCCCTCGTTTGTTTTCTCTCTCTCTGCAAAGAGATGCTTGTGTTAGCAAGGTGGTGGTGAGAGAAGAGGAGGAGACTTTATCTTGGAACTTGACTTGGAGACGTAGACTTTTCCAATGGGAAGAGGACTCCCTTAATCAGCTTGTCGCCTCGCTCGGTAGCGTTCGACTGTCAAATGTTGATGATAAGTGGCGGTGGTCTTGTGACCCTGATGGGGTTTTCTCGGTTAAAAGTACTTATGATTCTATTTCTAAGGAGTTAACAGTAGGGCCGACTCTTCCGCAGTTTCAAGCTTTGATCTTTAAGAAGATCTGGGATAGCCCGGCTCCTAGTAAGGTGATTGTGTTCTCGTGGCAGCTCCTCCATGACCGTGTTCCTACGAAAGTGAACCTCCGTTTAAGAGGAATCCTTCCTATTGAGAGTAGTTGTAACTGTGTTTGGTGCCCGAATATTGGCGAATCTGCTTCCCATTTGTTCCTTCATTGCAAGGTGGCTCTAGATATTTGGTACGAGGTCTTTAGGTGGCTTGGTGTTATTATAATTATTCCCCCTAAACCTCAGTCTACTTTTTGAAGTTTTAAGTGAAGCGGCGAGGTCGAAAAACTTCAGAAAAGGGTTTAGGCTAATTTGGCACACAGTGATTTGGTCCCTTTGGATAGCGCGGAATAATTCCATTTTCAATAATATTATGGTGGAGTCTGCTGAGATTTCGGAGGCAGTTAAAGTCCTGTCTTGGCATTGGAGTGTGGATCGGCTTAAGATTTCCCCCTCTCTGTACTATAAATGGTGTTGGGATCCTGGTAGTTGTTTTAATCGGTAATTGGTGTTGGGTGTTGCAGGTGCTCCCTGTTTCTGTCTTCTGCTTACCGCCTCTATTTTGGTGTTTTCTGCTGCAGATGTTTTTCCGTTTTGTTCCCCTGTTGTTTGGGTTTGTTCGTGGTTTTTTGTTTTTTGTTTGGGCTGTTCTTTTGGCTTTTTTGTTGTTGCCTACATCTGTGTGTAGTGCAGTGGTGGTTTATTTATTTTCCTTGCTGTTGCGTTTCCTTCTGTATTTCTCTCCCTCCCTTGGTACTTCTTGTACCTTGGTTTTGAGGTTGCTAAATAAATTTGCTATTCAAAAAAAAAATAAAGCGTCATGTTTTTAATGTCTATAATATCATGCAAAAATCTGATTTAAAAGGTAAATTTTACTGCTTTTAGTAAAATTAAATTCCATTTTAAACAATGTAAAACTCTTTTTAAATATCAAAAGTTCAAAATCACCTCAACAAATTTCAAAGTCCTTGATTTTTTTGAAAACCAAATGATTTTATAAATTCAAATTAAATAAGGGACGAACATACATTATTAATTTTTTTATTTGGATGTATGGTCAAGTAAAGTTGATAGGTGGATCACTCCTTAAAATAATAATAATAATAGTAATAGGAGGCTTTGCCCATGTAAAACAAAAGTGTGTTCCACACTTTCACTAGAGTTGAAAAACAATGAGAGTACGACATGAAAGTGAATTGTCCGTATGTTTTAGTTGAAGGTGTGCATTATTAGTATAGCGGTTCTTTTGATTTTTTTTCTTTTTGTTAAGTAGTTTAATGATAAAAAAAATTTCGTTTAAAAAGTAATTTAATGGTTAAAAAGAATATTCTAAGAACAACTATGAGTTAGAATATTCTAATATATTTTGGCACCACATTACATTTCAAAAAATAAATAAAAAGAATAACAAATTACAATAAGACAAAAAGAATAACAAATTACAATAAGTTAAGTGATAATAGTCATTAAAATTGTACATTACGAGACTCATACATTAGCTAGTATCTACATTTGCTCGAAGATACTTAGATTGAATTGAAAAGGTATCTAAAAAATCCAGGGACATAAACTCCAAACGATTTGTCTAGTCATAAAAAGATAGGTATTAAATTTGAGAGGTTCTGGATTCGATCCTCACTAATATTGGAGGGAGGTAAATATAATAATTTTGTAAGTGTTCTTTGAACCCTAAAAACTTTTTGTCTTGGACTGGGGTACCATACCCTCGCCCTAAATTTTTGTTAAAAATAAAAAATTATAGGCAAATATTACATGTACAACAACTTCAAGTTACAGTGAAACAGAAAATTTTGATTCAAGGCCGGTCTGAAGGACAAGCGACCAAATAAGAATATTAGGCTTTAAATTTGTTGGTTCAAAAATGACCTAAAGATAAAATTATATTGGTTAAAAAATAATACACAGGAATACAGAAACCACGTGGGGTCCAAATTAACATAAAATTTTCAAGCAATCCACAGTTTTGTATAAACCCGTTATAAATATTTTGGTACGAGTCATGCTAACATGTGCTCTAAAGATATATGATAAAATATTCAAATCATTTTTTTATATGGACTAAATTTATGTACAGTTCCATATATACAGTTTTTACTGTACTAGATACATGGAGGTAGTTATTTTAATTTAAAAACAATTTTTTTTATTTTTTTAAATTAAAACAAAATAATAACTACCTTTTTTGTGAGAAGAACAACAAAAAATGCATCTAAAAAAATGCATATAAATTTTTTCCTTCTTATATTACTTCTTAACATTTGTTTTTGGGACACATATTAACATTTACTTATGTGTATATATATAGCTCAAGACTTAATTTAAGCTTAACCAAACCCTCACAACAATCATTATTCTCATCGATCATTCATCAAACTTTTTCTTTTTAATTCATAAAAAAATAATCATTATTATCATAAAGAATGGATGCTACAATATTTATGCCTATTGATTTCCCTTCATTTGAATCTCTTCAAATTCAAAACCAATTGTTTGATCTTGAACTTGAACACCCTTTCATCATGGGTGCTGCTAATTCCAACCGTCAAATATCCAATTCATCCTTGTACGGTTCATTTCCCAGTCCCATGTTACTATATTCTAATGCCAATGATGACACGTCTAAATTCGGATTATCAACAACTTCTTGTAAACCTCGTGTGCCAGTACCGGAATGGAAGCGGTTTAGAGGCGTGAGGCGAAGACCATGGGGAAAATTTGCCGCCGAGATAAGGGATGCAAAGAAGAATGGATCTAGAGTTTGGCTTGGAACTTACAAAACCGAAGAAGAAGCTGGTTTGGCTTACGATAGAGCCGCTTTTAAGATGCGTGGTAGAAAAGCCAAGCTAAATTTTCCCCACCTCATCGGCTCTGATTTGCCAGTGGAGCCAATGATAGTGGTGGAAGCTTCTGAGAAGAGCCCATGTGAAGCTAATAATTCGGATTCCTCCAGAGGGATAATAAAGAAGAGGAAGAACTTAGTTGATGTATTGAATAGGTTAGCTAATAGTAAAAGACAATTAAGTGAAGGATTTGAAATGAGTTTAGGGGTTGATGATGTTCATGTTCATCAATGGCTGAATAATTCTGTGCTCTAAAATCTTCTCAATAGCTTTCTATAGTTACTATACATACTGGTATAAGGGACATAAACCCAAATAATATCTTATTAGTTTTCATTAGGATCAATTTCAAAATACATTTCAACAAAGAAAGATTATATGAAAAAATAATTAGTTTCCATTAATTTGATATATTATAGTATAAATTGATATTGTATTTTGTGATTGTAAGCTTTGTGCTTGATAAGAGAAATTTCATTAAGGTTTATATGCTATATAATTAGTAAATATTAAAATACATAAAAAATATTTTTAATAAATATTTACATTTTTTTAGGTGAATCAAATACTATTTACTTTCGCATACATAATGATAACCGCTGAAACAAATTAAATAAGATAATGAGTGAAAAACATATTGATATAATTAAATTATAATTAAGCTTAAACATTATATTTTTTTCAAAAAAAACAAAAGAAGCTTAAACATTATTTAAAATAGTATTTAAAATTAATGCTATAAATTTTAATAAAAATTGTCATAAGCTCATGATAAAATTATAATGGTTACCAAACAATTTTACTCTACCTAATACAAAGTTTATATGTTCTAAACATTATATATCTATATAGCTACCAGATCATATACCTCAAGATCAGAGACATGTGTCAATTATCTCTTATAGATACTACTGCAATTTTGAATAAGCAATACAAGCACTAAATTTAACGGTGAAGAATATATATAAGCAAAAATCAATCAATTATATTGTTATTATACATAAAAATAACATTATCTATAAAATGTCATTCAATTACTTTATATATTTTTTCAACAACTAATTCTTTCATTTCTACTAAATATTTTTATGAACTATGATTATGAAACATATTTCTACACACTACAAAATAAATAAAAAGAGTAGTAAAAGAAATGTCGATTTTTTTATAAAAAATAAAATTAAAGTTTGCGACCTTGGCAATGTGGCAAAAGTTTATTTAAGATTAACCACGGTTAAAACTGCAGCCAAAATAACTTTTTTTTTTAAAAGTATACAACAATGATCATTAACCACGGTTAAACCGTGGCTAATAGAGACATAATTGTGGCTATAATGCTACCACAGTTAAAATTGGCGTGGCAAAAGCTTGTTTTTGCTCGTGGTTAAATTTCGCGACTCCGGGATAAGCCAAACCTAAAATATGTATATTGTAATTATACCAAAATAAATAAATGAGATATGTACCAATATTAATTCTTAATAACCATGAACTACGTACTATCTATATAAACAGATATATTAAGTTTTTTATATTTTTAATTTCCTTTCAATTTCACCCTTCATTTAAATTATTTTATTTACAATTTTATCATCCTTTGCTGCCGAATCAAACCTTGAATTTAATCATACTTTTAAATTTGAATCAAATCAATCAAATTTGGTCTAATTCAAAATTTAAATGAAATCTACATATTAATCCTTTTAATCAAGCTTAACAAATCAAATAAACTATAATATATATGATTCAATTTTGAATTAAAAATATTATAATTAAAATATAAAAATAACAATAACAATACCAAGTGAGAAAGTTTCATTAAAAAAATCAAACTTATATTTTTCATAATAGAGGCTAACTATAATCGTTATTCAAAAAACGGATAGCAGATTATTAAGGTATCTCCAATATTAAAGTCTTTTTAAGTCTACGAAACGATTTATAATTATGATGACTAATATTATATTAAGAAATTAAGTTTAGGGTGTTTTTAAAAATAATAACAATAGTTATATATGGATATACTAATTATATGGATATATGCTAATTATAAAATCTTATATTTGAGTTAAATTTTTTTTTTTTTTTAAGAATTTGGTTCGTAAATGCTTGTAATAGTTAGGTCTACTGCATTTTTTTGTCTATAGAAAAAGTAATAATTGATAAGTATTACTAAAATTTACACAACTGTTTATAATAAAAAAATATTACACAGCTGTAAATTTTTAAATATAAAGTAATGAAGATGTTTAATTTAATAATATTGATATTTATAAATTGAGTTGAGATTTATGAAACAATTGCTAGTTTTTTTATCATGAGTTACTCTAAAGTTTTTTTCTTCAAATTAACCTAGAGTTAATTTTTAAATATTTATGTTTCATGATTAGATGTTTTTGAAACAAAGAATCTTTTGACCAAATTGGTTAAATAAACAAAGTATCTACACGATATTAAATTGTTTTTCTATAATGATTAATGAGCATAGATTTGAGCTTGATAGGCAAAATGGTGTTTGGATTTTTGGGTACATATATCTATCTTATCACCAGGCTTTGAATTCAAAGTTAGAAAATGTTGTAATATGGAGCATATAGTTTGAAACTTTGCATGAACATTAAGGCGCAAATTAGTTTATAAAAAAAATTCATCGATTTATTTTAGTCAAATAAATTAATAGTTGAATTTATAAGTCTAATGCGCCAAATTTCAATTCACCTCAATTATTGTTATCATAGAATGTTGTGGACAATGCATTATGCATGTCTCTCTTTTCTTCCATATTTACTGTTTTTCTCACTTTGTTGTCATCTTTTTTCCATCAATGATCCACAGCAGTCTCTCTCATCTGTCCTTTTTCTTGTATTTCTTCTATATATAATTAATTCATTTCTGAAATAAAGAAATTAGTTGTTTTTCCTATGCTACTATCAATGCTAAATTCATACTCTAGATAGATGTATCAAAAGATTCTATAGTTCCGTACAACTTCTTTTTCAGGGTTGATTTTAGAAAAACTCATGATCACATAATTCTCCTTTTCTTCAAAAATATCTGGATAAAAAAATTAGGCTTAATTACACTTTTGATTTCTTATCTTTATTTTAGGTTTGAAGTTGGTACCTTATCTTTTAAAAGTTTCAAGTTGGTACGTTATTTTTTCTGCATGTTTCAAGTTGGTATCTTCCGTCAATTTTTTAACTATTACCGTTAAATTTGGACATGTGTCATTGATTTATAGGTCCAAAAAAATTGTCTGTGTCCAAATTTAACGGTAATAGTTAAAAAATTGACGGAAGGTACCAACTTGAAACCTGTAGAAAAGATAAGGTACCAACTTGAAACTTTTAAAAGATAAGGTACCAACTTGAAACCTAAAATAAAGATAAGGAACCAAAAGTGTAATTAAACCAAAAAATTAATAGAATATTAAAATAATATCTCTTTTTCTCTCCTCTTTTTATTTTTTCTTCCTTCCCCAATCAAAGTCTTCATATATATTTTTCAATCACCTCTTTTATTTTCCTCTCAGAAAATTTCTCCCCCCCTACATTTTCTTCTCATCATTTTTTTATATCTTTCAACATTTACTAAGTCAATACATCAATAAGACCATGTTGAGAATTAAAACAAAACACACCAAGACAAAGTGTGGGACAAATTTCATTTGCAACTTGCAAACTTAATAGTCCAAGAAAAATTAATCTAAAAACATATGTGACATATCCACAATCAAAACCAACCAAGCTATAAGATTAAAAGAGTAAAGGAACAATATATCAAAGTTTTTTACTTATACGTCTTCAAAAGAGAGCAATTCCCCGAGAAATATGTTTACAAAAGTAAATATATTTCTCAATCTTAAAATCTCGCACAAAAAACTCTCGACATCTGACCTTTATATATAGGGTTAAATGGTGTTTACCCCCCTGCAAAGTAGGCGAGTTCTGGATTACCCCCTGGAAAAATTTTCGTTTAGATTCCCCCCCTACAAAATATAATTTTCTGGATTCCCCCCTCAAATGCACACCGTGGCAGCTGACTGTCACAGAATCTCCACGGAAATTTTTAATTAAAAAAAATTAAAATGCCACGTCATTTTATTTTATTTTATTTTTAACTCAAATTTATTTTTTTTTATCCCCTTTTAAAAAAAATTAGCGCATTTTAAAATATTAAAATTTGAGTTAAAAAAAAAATTTGAGTTAAAATTTGGTAAGATTATACTATAGTTAAAATTTGGTAAGAAAGTTTTACTTTTTTTTTTGTTTCTTTCACATGGAAATGCAATAATTGTGATATGAATTATGAAAAATAAAGGAAAAGATGGGCTACAATGGTGACGGTGGTAATCTTAAGGCGGCAACTGATAACCGCAAGAGAGGAGAGTAAACAACACGACCATGTTAAAGAAGAGAATCAGCGTGAGACATCCAATAAAAAAGAAGAAAGCGTTGGTTGACAATGGTGCGTGAAAGTTTACTTGTTTTAAAGAATGTGGGTGCATAAAATATCATCCTAAAAGTGAATTTACAATGTTAACAAATACTCATATGCAATTAGTGTTGGTGCAATTTGAAGTCATTATTTTATGAGTCACTTATATATTATATATAGTATTCAACATTTATTTTTTATCTATAGTATAATCTTACCAAATTTTTAACTCAAATTTTAATATTTTAAAATGCGCTAATTTTTTTTAAAAGGGGATAAAAAAAGAAAAATTGAGTTAAAAAAAAAATTGAGTTAAAAAAAATAAAATAAATGACGTGGCATTTTAATTTATTTTTTTAATTAAAAATTTCCTACGTGGCAGCGCCACGTGGAGATTCTGTGACAGTCAGCTGCCACGGTGTGCATTTGAGGGGGGAATCCAGAAAAGTATATTTTGTAGGGGGGGAATCTAAACGAAAATTTTTCCAGGGGGGTAATCCAGAACTTGCCTACTTTGCAGGGGATAAACACCATTTAACCCTTATATATATTCCTGTTTTCTTAAGCATTTTCCATATATATAAAGGTCAGATGTCGAGAGTTTTTTGGGAGAGATTTTAAGATTGAGAAATATATTTACTTTTATAAACATATATATGGAAAATGCTAACTATAATATTTACTTTTTAGATTCCTTGAGAATCTAATATATTTGATCTATATTATAGACTAGATACATTACATTCTCAATAATTAATCTAAAAAGAAGTTTTTCTCTTATATTTAGGATCAAAGAGAGTATAATTTTATAACTTTACATGTTTTTTTAAAGGGTTAATAGTGTTTTACCCCCTGCAATTTATTTTTTTAGGATTACCCCCCTGCAAAATGCAGATTCTATCAATTTGCCCCCTGCCTGCACAATTAGGCATGTGACGTGAATAGAGTCTTGACGTGGCATGACACGTGGCGATTATTTTATTTTTTATTTTTTTAAAATTGCCACGTGTAAAAAAAAATTTGTTTTTTAAAAAATATTTGAAATAAAAAATATTTCAAAAAATGATTTAAAAAATCAGAAAATTGAAATAAATAAAAAAAAATTTCAAAAATAATAAAGAAATGATTTCAAAAATAAACATTTTTTTAAAAAATTAGAAAATTGAAATAAGAAATAAAAAATTTGATTTCAAAAATTAATAAATATTTATTTAAAAGGATAAATTTTTTTTGACATTTTGATTTCAAAAATGATTTAAACAAATAGACATTTTTTTTTAAATCAGAAAATTGAAATAAGAAATACAAAATATGATTTCAAAAAATAATAAAAATTTAATTTAAATAAATATTTATTATTTTTTGAAATCAAATTTTTTATTTCTTATTTCAAATATGATTTCAAAAAATAATAAAAATTTAATTTAAATAAATTGGAATTTTTTTAAATAAATATTTATTATTTTTTGAAATCAAATTTTTTATTTCTTATTTCTTATTTCAATTTTCTAATTTTTTAAAAAAATGTTTATTTTTTAAATCATTTTTTTTATTTCAATTTTCCGATTTTTTTAAATCATTTTTTGAACTATTTTTTATTTTTAAAAAACAAATAAATTTTTTTACACGTGGCAATTTTAAAAAAATAAAAAATAAAATAACCGCCACGTGTCATGTCACGTCAAGATTCTATCCACGTCACATGCCTAGTTGTGCAGGCATGGGGCAAATTGATAGAATCTGCATTTTGCAGGGGGTAATCCTAAATTTTTTTTTGCAGGGGGTAATCCAAAATTCGCCAACTTTGCAGGGGGGTAAAACCTTATTAACCATTTTTTAAATTACTTTTTATAAATAAAATATAGTTGATACATTAGAAAACCAAAAGAGTGCCACCAAGTACATACACAGTGTACACGGAGTCTACTCATCTTAATTTCTTTGTTATTGATGCAAAATGTGTTTTTATTTTTTAAAAATTAAAGATGCAAAATATGTGTATTTCTTAGAGAGAAAAAGAAAGAAATAACAAGTTACCAGTGTCATGCTATTGATATGAAAATACTAGTGGCATGCATTCTAAAAGTGTAAAAAAAAAATTCAATGTTCGTGTATCTCTCTATATATCGTGGGAATCTATGGAGAAGGGAAAGAACATTACCCCATAGCCGTGATCGAGGACGGAAAACAAATTTGAGAATTGAGCGAAAAGTAGCGAGTCGGATTGGGAATAGGCTAAGTCGAGGTAAGCTTTGCCAAGCCTGAGTCTGACCTGTCAAAATATCGGAGGCCTGAGTCTGGTATGTGGCCTATCATAGGCTTATTTTTTAGGTCTAAGCCTGACCTTTTGGAAATCTGACATAGCCTAGTAGCCTGTTTAAAAGCCTATTTCACAAAAGTATATTTAACTAAATAATTATATTTATTTTTAAATATACTAATGATTTAATAAATCGATGAGATTAAACTTCCTTTTGATATTTAACATGATATTTTAGAGAATTTGACTATATGTGACATCATATCTCAATTTTAGTTTATAATAATACATTATTTTATGTGAAAAATTATTGTAGATTAATAAACTTAAACTACCGAAAAATTTAATAGATTTATAATGTAATCAAACTACAAATTTTAATATATAATAATAATAATAATAAATACAAAAATATTATTTACATTTACTTAAATAGGCCGGTGTTTACCCTGACTTTTGGTAAACAAGCGCTAGTTTAAAATTTATTACTTGAGGGATCAACTAGTAAATCCCGGGACATAATTTTGTGCGTATATTTCCAGAAAGTATGAACATTCATGATTTTATTTGAAGTTTCAAGTTTTGAGAGTGTTTAATTGCAAAATCATTTGCCAACAAGTAAAATGAAAGTTTTGCAGAAAAGTAAACTTTGCAAAAATTAATAAAAGAAAAGCAACAATCTCATTCAATAGAATGAAATAGGATAAATTGCAGGAATTTAAAGAGAATCAAAATACTTGACAAGAATGGTAAATTGTACTGAAATTGTAAAAGTTTTACAGAGAATGGTTCACCAAATCATACTTTTTCCGTTCGACACTCAATTTTCTCGACAGCATGAGCATTGTGAGTTTTCAGGATTTCGTATATGAGTTTTGTGACCCGTTTTTCATATGAAAAACTACTATATATAGGCGAAGGAAATACAACTGTTTCTAACGTTCAAATTCCAACTACTGGAGACACGTCATCTGGACAGAACTTAATTGAATTTGAATTTGAATCTTTGCACCTTTTGATGTCGAACCCATCAACGCACCAATTCGCCACCAAATGTACTAAATCCACGAAGCTGAACAATCCTTCTTGATATCTGCATAAACCAGTGAACTAGAAAATCTGCAAACATAAACTCTTAACATGTCGAATTCGACACAATATGCTGCACGCTCCATTTCATGTCAACCTCGACAACTTATTGCTCTATGTCGCAATACTTCAATTTTCTATAGATTCGCCAATCATCTCCCTTGCTTTTAGACAAAGCCTTAAATGACAATAAACCAAGTCATTAATGAGGCTCTTAACCGCCTATTTTAGCTCAACTAAAATATGGGCTAACAGCCGGCCTAGTCATTACCAAAAAAAAATAGGTCGGCCTAGTAGGCCTAAAAGGCTTTTTTAATAGCCTGCAGTCTGACCTTTTTAACTAAATAGACTTATAAAAAAGTCTTAGCCTACTCTATTTAAAGAAATAGACTGGTCTGACCTGAGCCTATGTAAGCTAGGCCGTAGGCCCCTGTAGACCGGTCTGGCCTATTCCCAACGACATATTCGACCTAATCCAATTATCTAGATAGAGCCCAAAATATCACGCTGAGATGCTTTTAGCTGCACTGCATTTCTGGGATAGTTCGACTAGCACTTTCCATTTTAAAGCTGGCATGTTGACCCCCACCTTGTTAGATGTCGCAACTATTACAGGATTAAGGCCTACTGGTCCTTCCTTCGACCCAACATATGTTAGTTCGACCCACACCTTTGCATACACTACCAAAACATACTCCAAATACATCCAAGAACAACATGTTACGAAAAGTGCAGAAGTGACGGATCACGAGCATATAGCCTTTCTTACCTACTGGTTATCCCAATTCATCTTTTGTACTGGCTCCCTCCAAGTTGTTACCAGATTTATCCCTTTAGCCATCCAAATCCATGAAGGGAGGAACTTTTCTTTTGGTAAACTCCTTTTAGCCTCTCTTTATCATTCTCTGATTGATGGTAGTGACAACCTCAAGAATTATGACAAACCAAGCAACAAAGAAAAACTCACCATGGCTGGTCCTATATGGTTACTGCAATTGTGGCTTAATGCTACTTTTGCGTCGAACCTGAACTTAACCATCTCACCATTTGAGGAGTCAAAGGTGGCAAAGAGGAACATAGAAGCCTTTCGACTGGCTTTATTCCAACAAAGGACTCCTGGTTTAAATTCCTCTAGGAAACTTTTCCGATTTTATTTCAATATTTTCTTGTCTTTCGACAAGATTAAGCAGGAAAACATTCCTTTCCTGGCACGTCGAATTGGCCCAAGTTGGTTTAATCAAGATTTTCCTGCCACGGATCCTAACAAAGAGGCTTTTGTCAATGAACTCTGGTTGGCATTTTTAAGTCCCGTCATCTTATCCTCTCGACTGGGAGTTCAAAGGGCCTATCTGGGTTTGGTCGGATACCAACCAAATTTAGTTGCTCGTCAGTTTGGCTTGACACATTTTATGCCTAAGAGTTTATTCAAAAATAAAGATGACATAGTTCTGGGAAATTCTGGTATGAGTGAAGCATATTACCAGCGTCGACTTAAAGCAGCAGAAGAAGTGATTTACCAAATCAACCCATTTCCTTTAAAACATTCTTGTTTTTGCACTCTTGAATTCGCCAACTGGTGGAACATGTATTATAAGAGAAACATACCTTATGAAGAGCCAATTATGCAACGAGTCAATGCTGGTCTCGACGCACTTCAACTACAAACCTCAAAACGTAAAGGTATGAATTCGACATTTTCACAACTTCGACCATTAATCTATTTTACTGTCTGTACATATATGTACATATTTGCATTATTATTTTTATATATATATATTTTTTTCTTTTAGCTTCTTCGTCAACGCCCAGCATCTCGACTGCATCAGAAGCAAATGTAAAGAAAAGCAAAACGTTGGCAGTAACAGAATGCCAGCACCTTAAGAGACTAAGGTATTTTTTCATTTCTTATTGACTTTGACTGACATCAGTTTACCTTATCTGATGATGGTATTTATATCATTACCTGTTTGTTTTATCAGAGTCGAAAAAGACATAACAGCCCACCACCAAAAACAAAGTCGAGCAAGAAAACAAAGCAAGATAATTCTAACTCCACAAGTGTTGAAAAACAACAAGTAACTTGTCGTCGAATATCTTTAAACTATTAAAGTCTTTATCTTAGATATTATTCTCTTAATAATTTTCATCCTTTATTCATTAGCAGGATGAAGATATTGATCCTCCAATGATCGCAACAGCCACTCAAGGTGATAATGACAAAGGCAAACATCCTGCCACTGTCGAGCCTCAAACTAAAAACACTACTGGTCCTCCAGAGAAGAAAAAGAAAAAGGAAAGAAAGCGTGCAAAGGTTCGACAACTAGTCCTTGAGGACGAAGAAGATGGTCAAGAAGAAACTTCTACTCAGCAAGTCCAACCAGCTCAGACAATCCCCACATCTACAACAGAAGTGCCTGTAGTGACTAATTCGCCTAATGTTGTCAATGTCCCTCTTTCTAAAGGCGAAAGCACTAACTCTTGCTTAGCTGACTCTAATTTGAAGGTAATTTTATTCTACTTCTTATTCCCTATAGAATAGCTTGCTCAAAATACTTGCAACTAACCTTTGCCTCTTATGCAGGATGCACCTCTGCTGCCAGAGTCTAATGAAGAACTTTCTCCTCCCAAAGTTTCAAATGTCGAAAAGGGACCTTCAGAAGAAGCTCCTGCTGGCGAACTACAGAACCCTGATGTTGTACCAGTCGAAACTGAAGTACAGGATAATCCCACTGCTGAAGAATCAGGAGAATCGTTCAGCACAGAACAGACATCCTCTCAAGAAGAAACAGATTCGACCTCTGGAGAAGAAGAAAGTTCGACTGAAGATACTGCTGATAATACTGCCTTTGATGATGAAACAATAAAGGAAGCTGAAGAAGGAGGAGATGACATACTCCCTGTTTCTTCGACATCAAAGTTGTCAGCAGACATTGGTTTGTCTGAAGACGAATTCGTCAAAATGCAGGAGAATAACCCAGCAACAGCACTTAACCTCTTACTTACCAAAAAATGGGCAAAAAGTCAAACCTCCAGTGAAGGTACTCAAAGCGACCCATCTCTTCAATCAACTGATTCTCGACAAACAGCTCTTATGGCGAAGCTACAAACTGATTTTGTCGAACAAGATGTTTTGAAAGCTATTGAAGCCAATCTTGCAACTGCATTCAGTTATCTGGCCTTTCTCAAGAAACTCCAGAATCCCCTTACTGACAGGAGTATTCAAGTGACTCTCAATCGACTGGAATTTTTAATTGGCAATTATGCAACAGCCTATCGTAATAAGGTCGACAGTAAAGCAAGACTAAAGTCTCGACAAGAAAATCACGCCAATCTGCTTAAGAAAGCGAGTGTTGCCAAAGAAACGGTCGAGCAACTTCAAAAGGAAATCGACACTTCTAGCCACTCTGCAACTCAAGAACAAGATCATAATATTTCCAAATGGGAGCAACATTTGGCGGACTTGAAATTGCAGATTCAAGAGTATGAAAGGAAGATTGCTGCTGAAAAGGTCAAAAAGAAAACATCATGGCTGTTACTTCTAATCTTGAGAAGAAGATTTCTGTCGAAGCCAAGAAAGGGATCGACTATTTTAGTGCATCTGTGGCTGTTGATGGCGAAGTTCAGACTCTGGTCGAAACTAATGATATTCTGAATGTCGAACTCGCCACTTATAGGCGTCTATATGAGGAACTTAAAGCTTCACTCTAGATCTCTGCTTCTGATTATTTATTTTGGTTGTCGAATTCTGCTCTTATATTTCAGCATGAACTTGGTTTAGATGGATTTAGTTATGTAATATTGATGATGCCCTACTATGGCAACTTTTTGAATTTATTGCCATGTTGATTTCCTTGCATTTATATTATACTTGACTTATTTTTACTTCTTGCAATATTGGTTTATACTTTTTCAAGTATTTACCATTTATACTTAAAGTATGTGGATCTTCTGTCAATTCTTTAATCTCATAGGCACCATTTGAAAATACTTGAGTAATTTTGAATGGTCCTTCCCAATTTGGGGACCATTTGCCTAAGACTTTATCCTTCCTGTCCATTGGCAAAATTACTTTCCAAACCAAGTCTCCGACATTAAAGGTTTTATTCTTTACCTTCTTATTGTATGCTTTAGCAACTCTATCTTTCTGACGAGTCAACATTTCTAAAGCTTTCAATCTTTCTTCATCTAAGTCAACTAATTCATCTAACATCATATTCCAATAATGGTCAGTTGGAATTTCCATTTGTCTTTGGATTCTTACTGACTGTAAGTTTATTTCAACTGGTAATACGGCATCATGACCATATGTTAGTCGAAATGGAGTAGTATTAGTTGATTCTTTAGGAGAATTTCTGCAAGCCCATAACACTTGATATAATGTTTTATTCCAATTTCTTGGTTTCTGAGCTATGTGTTTCTTAATTAGACCAATAATGATCTTATTAGCTGCTTCAACTTGTCCATTTGCTTGAGCATAATAAGGCGTCGAAGTCAACAATTTAAAACCTGTTTGTTGGGCAAACTCCACCATCTTTCGTCCAGTAAATACTGAACCTTGATCAGTGGTGATGGTTTCAAGTATACCATACCTATAAATGATATGATTTTGGATGAAATTTATTACTGCTTCTTGATCAACATTTGGCATAGGTACTGCTTCAATCCATTTTGTAAAGTAATCTATACCAACTATTATATAACGTTGAGTTTTTGAAGAAGCAGGTCTAATTTCTCCAATCAAATCTAATGTCCATCCTCTAAATGGCCAGGGTTTAATTATTGAATGTAACTCGCTTGCGGGAACATGTTGTATACCTGAATGTTTTTGACATTCCTGACAGCCTTTGGCAAATTCAATGCAATCTTTCAATATTGTTGGCCAATATAACCCTTGGCGAAACAATAACCATTTCATTTTATGGCCTGCCTGATGTGATCCACAAGCACCACTATGAACATCTGACATTGCCAGGTAGGCTTCAGTTTCACTCAAACATTTCAACAAAATTCCTTCAGAAGTTTTCTTCAATAATTCATTGCCAATGATAACATAGCTCATGGCTTTATATTTTATTTTTCGACTAACTATGCCTAGAGGATTACTCAAGTATTCAACCACTGGTTTCCTCCAGTCATTATCAGATAAATTGTCAATGGCCAAAATTTCGTATATTTCATGTGGTTAATCTGCCCCCACGAGTTTTGGCGTTGACAATTGTGTCGAAACAGTTTCAGGGACAATTCTTTTGTCCTTAATTTCAATTAACTCTTCCAATTTTTCTTTGGAAATTTTATACCCAGAGGCAATTTGTGCTAAGTCATTTGCCTCTTGATTCTCTATACGAGGAATATACTCAATTTTCACATTGTCAAAACGTTTCAACAAAGAATTGGCAACAACAAAATATTTTATCAGATGTTCTTTGATGCACTTATATTCTTTGTTGATTTGTTTTAGCACTAACTCTGAATCACCTCTTATTACAATGTTTTTTGCCCCCAAGTCTAACAAGATTTCAAGGCCTGTAATCAAAGCTTCGTATTCGGCCTCATTGTTTGAGCAAAAACCATTGTTTTATATTTGAACTTGGTTGGAATTTTTGAAGGTGAAATTATTAGAATTTCATTCCAGTTCCATGTTTGTGTTTGGATCCGTCAAAGTATAATTTCCAAGGTTCCAAATCCACATAACTTTGTGGTGCCTCCACCACTGAGTGATCTACAATGAAATCTGTCACTATTTGGCCTTTTATAGCTTTCAAGGGTTTATATGTGAGTGAATATTCGGTGAGGGCTAAGGCCCATTTTCCAATTCGACTATGCAGAATTGGTTTTGATAGCATATGTTTAATAACATCATAATGCGAATACACATACACTTCAACAGACTTAATATAATGTTTAAGTTTCATACACGAGAAATACAGACAAAGGCATAATTTTTCAATATCACTATATCTAGTTTCTACATCATTCAAGCCTCTACTTAAATAATAAATGGCCTTTTCATGACCAGTTTCGTCTTCTTGTGCAAGCATACTGCCAAGAGTTGAATGCGATGTTGAAATATACAACTTCATTGCTTTGCCTCTAATTGGAGGCATCAGTATTGGAGATCTTGACAAATAACCTTTGATGTCATCAAATGCTTTTTGTTGATCTTGCCCCCAAGTGAAAGTATCTTCTTTCTTGAGTCGAAGTAGTGGTGAGAATGGTTGTGCCTTACCACTTAGATTTGATATAAATCTTCTCAAGAAATTTATCTTTCCTAGCAAGGATTGAAGTTGTTTCTTGTTTCTTGGAGGTTGAGTCTCCATAATTGCCTTAGTCTTGTTTTGATTTATTTCGATGCCTTTTTTATGCACCACAAAACCTAGGAAATCCCCTGCATGAACACAGAAGGCACATTTTAATGGATTCATCTTTAACCCATATTTCCTCATTCGTTCAAAAGATTGTTTAAGGTGAGTCAGGTGATCATCTTTTGACGAGGATTTAACTATAATATCGTCAATATAAACTTGCATAAATGTGTCAATAAAATCATGAAAAAATGAGTTCATGGCTCTTTGATAAGTTGCCCCAGCGTTTTTTAAACCAAAAGGCATCACAACTCATTCGTATGTGCCTAAGGCTCCTGGACATCTAAAAGCAGTTTTTGACACATCTCCTTCAGCAATAAAAATTTGGTTATAGCCAGAATAGCCATCTAACATACTTAAATATTCAAAACCTGCTGCTGAGTCTATTAACATTTCAGCCACTGGCATAGCATATTCATCTTTAGGTGTAGCATTATTTAAATCCCTAAAATCTATGCATATTCTAAGAGATCCATTTTTCTTAATAACAGGGACTATATTTGCTAACCATTCGACGTACCTGGCAGTTCTGATGAATTTACTCTTCAGCAGCCTTTCAATTTCCTCTTTGATCTTGGACATGATGTCTGGTGCAAATCTTCGTGGCAGTTGTTTAACTGGCTTTTTATTTTGTCGAATCGGTAGTCTATGTTCCACCAATTTTCTGTCTAATCCTGGCATCTCATTGTAATCCCAGGCAAAACAGTCTTTGTACTCCTTGAGGAGTTCGACCAATTTATTCTTCAAATCACTTGGCAGTTTTGAACTGATATATGTTGGTCTTTTGATTCGACCATCACCAATATCAATCTCTTGCAAGGAATCTTGAGCCTGCATCTTTGGGTTTGAACTCAAGGGATCTTTTTCAAATCCTAACGGTCCGTCATCATAAATACAGTCAAGCTTTCGTATTTCTGGTACTAACTTGCCATTATTTTGATCAGTGGCTTCAACAGCCATATTTTCTTGAAACAAACTGGCCTCTAAAGCCATATTTATTCTGTTTTCGACAACATAAGCCGAAATCTTTGCCCATGCTTGGGACTCAGACATAGAAATTTTCATCAATTTTCCACCCAGTTGGGTGAATCTTGCTTTCTTCTTCCCTTTATAAACCATCAGCTTCCTCCCTTTCCCATATGAAGCCATGGGTTGGGTCTAATTTGACATGATGATAAACGTTGTCAGAATGGGCATAAGCGAAATCTTTTTCAGTACATGGCGCAATGTTCCCCAGTTTTTTGTCAAAGGAACTCTTTGTAATGTTGTGAGTTTCAGCCCTAAAATAACTCTGATCGGCTTCAATGTTCTCCACCACGCCATCTTGTTTCCAGATGCTTACCCTTTGGTGAAGGGTAGAGGGTACTGCTCCAACACCGTGGATTCATTCTCTTCCCAGGAGCAAATTATAATTAGCCTTTGACGCTATCACCAAGAATAAAGTTGGTCTAATTGTGCTACCAACTGCAATGTCTACTTGGATTGCCCCCTGTGAGAATCCTGTTTCACCCTCATAATTTGACAGGACAATATTGTGTGTGTGCAAATCAGTTGAGGATTTTCCAATTTTCTTTAACATGAATTCTGGCATTAAATTCACTGCCGCTCCACCATCTATCAGCACTTTATTAACACCTACGTTATTTGCCTTTACTTGGATAAAGAGTGGCTTTAGATGGCTTTTCATGCTTTCATCAGGTTTCTCGAACGATGCCATTTGATCCTCTAAGCATCCATTATTCATCACATAGTAACAGACTGGCCTATGCAAAGCCATATTACTATTATCGAAGTCTTCCTCATTTTCCACAACCTCAGACCAAATGTCATATTCTACAGGCAAGATTGATACTACACTGACAATCACATCAAAGTCACCTTCTGAATCTAGGAGATCGTCATCATCAATATTTTCGTTTTCAACCTTGTCATCCCGTTTCAGAATTTCAACAGGATAATTAACTCTCTCTTTTACTGGCCTTTTAGAGGTTTCAGCAATCTGCTTGCCCTTGTTGTTTGGAGCATTCTGAATAGCCTGAGAAGCCAATTTATTTTGACGCTGATACCTGCGCCATTGGGTCCTAGTCATGGGATTTTTCCCCATGTAGTTACTCTTATAAGCGTATTTCTTTGGATCCCCAAAATTTCCAGATCCAACATTGCTAGAACTTCCATTCTCAGTAAAGGATTTGTTTGAGAACCTTTGGTGATTATGGACCCATTGATTAACAGGGGCCTTATTGGATGGCACAAAAGTAGTTTTGTATCCCAACCTCTGGTGAGCGGGGATTCGACTTATTTCACCTTTGTTCTGAATTGGCCTTTGTTTTGGCCAATTGTTTTGCCTTTTCGAAAAAGGCATATATTTGTCAAGGCCTTCAGTAGCCTTCTTGTCAAACACCACACTGCAACGAGGGCACAATGTTACCTCGCTGTTGTTCAACTTACATTTCTTCAGAAAATCAATTAAACTTTCATCAGCGTTTGGATAAACTAACTTGATTTTCTCCTCGTATTCTTCTTCAGGAATAGCCAACAGTTGGGCTCCACCAGTAAGATCCATTGCATCCACCATCAAACAATCCACTGGTTCGACGTATGTTGCATCTAACAGTTGTAGAGGATCCTCATCTATTTTCATTGGTGGTTTGGTTTTGTCACCAAATTTCAGCCTTCCATCGTTCAATGCCTTTTGAACCAAGTCCCTGAAAAGAACACATTGTGAGGTTTTATGACCGAGAAAATTATGAAATTTACAAAAACCTCTTTTCTTTCTTTGTTCCAAAGGTGGAGTTTTTAAACCCTTTGGCACAACGATTTGGCCATCAGTGACCAACAAATCAAAAATCTCATCACATTTTGTAATATCAAATGTATAAGTTTTAGGAACAAATTTGTCGTTTTTTGGTTCGACAAGATTTTTTCCATTTGATGGTTTCAACAATTTACAAGTATAAGGAGGTCCTGGTTTTAATTCAGCAATATTGACCTCATTACTTTCGACACAATCATATTCATTGTCGAACTCATCATCACTTCCATAAGTTTCTACATATGCCACTTTTTCTTTTTTATGAAACTTAGAAGATCTAGCCTTTTCTGCCTTAAGGCGTTCGACCTGTCGAACTCTATCTGCCAATTGGGCCATATCTCTAAGATACTGAGTATCCAACTTCTTTCTAATAGAATAATCAAGGCCACCAGCAGCCATTTCAACCAACTCATGTTCAGGCACTTGGGTGAAGCACCTTGCTTTGAGAAGTCGAAATCTATTCAAATAATCATCAATGGACTCAGGAGTTTTACGCCTAACACTAGCCAATTCTTTAAGGTTAATTTTGGATTGTCCCATGTAAAATTGTTCATGAAATAACCTTTCTAGTTGAGTCCAAGTATGTATTGAATGTGGGGGAAGGGTGGTGAACCAAGTGAAAGCATTCTTGGTTAGAGAATTAGGAAAATATTTCATCCTTAAATTCTCATTGTTTGCAATATTCCCCGCCTCTACCATATACCTGGCAATATGTTCAACAGTTGATTCGCTTGTATCTCCAGCAAACTTTGTAAATTTTGGAATTTTCCAATTTCTTGGTAATTCGGTCTGGAGTACATATTCAGATAAAGCGGAAACAAAGTTAGGCCTATGCAAACCCATGTTAAGGCCATTTTGGGCTAAAATTGTTTCAACCAGATGGGCTAAATTATTTTGCCCTTCAAAGCGATTTTGTTGAACGTTCCTAACTACTTCGTCAGCATCTTGGTTTCTATTAACCAAAACTACACCAGGATTTGGTTCGACAACATTTTGGACTGGTGGCTCTATTTGTGCCACTGGTGGTTGTTGTCCATTGTTCACTGGAACCCCTGGATTATTAGGCATCTGTGTCTCTTGAACAGGCGCCTGAACTTGTATTGGTCGAATTGGTTGTTGCTGTATGGGTGGTGCCCCAAAGAAATCAGCAATTCGACTCATTTGGTTAGTTAACATTTGGTAACTGTCATTTGTATTTTGAATTAAAGGATTCATCACAGTTCCTAATTGTTGTGTTAACATATTAACCATTTCATGATTACTGTCATCCATTTGTTGTCGAATTGCCAAAACGGATGTGTTTGTTAAATTTTGAGGGATTACCCTGTGTTGATTTACCACTCCAGATACTGAAGGAGAAAACATATTTGGAATATCCATATTAGGTTGACTATTGTGTAAGCCAGCCATCAAGGATGTATGCATACCAAACATAGGATCTATGGGTAATGGAAAAGGTCGTATAGGGCTCCTATGATCACTAGAATTTCCTTGAGTAGGGTTATTTCCCAAAACATGGGATGCTGGTGACACAGTCGAACTAGACAATGTCATATTCGTCATCGGAGCAGTTACCCCAATTTCACTTATAACTGACGAAGGAGCAGTTGTTCCCATTGTACCAGAAATCTGGGCAGGGATTGTAGAGTTATTATTAGACACTTGTGTTGGTTGCCCCACAGGGTTTGAAGGGTTATTGTTGTTTTGATTATTATAAGGTGGCCGAACCATTTTTGGACGAGATTTAGCACTTGTCAAATTTGGAAGAGATTTTCCACTTCTTAAATGCATACAAGATCAAAACACACAAATTTGAACATCAACAGACAAGAATTTTCAGATGAATTCAAATAAAACTACTTTCTAAATAAAGAAAAACACACGAAATTGTGTCCCACTGGGCGTGCCAATTTGTTTACCCTGATTTTTGGTAAACAAACGCTAGTTTAAAATTTATTACTTGAGGGATCAACTAGTAAATCCCGGGACATAATTTTGTGCGTATATTTCCATAAAGTATGAACATTCATGATTTTATTTGAAGTTTCAAGTTTTGAGAGTGTTTAATTGCAAAATCATTTGCCAACAAGTAAAATGAAAGTTTTGCAGAAAAGTAAACTTTGCAAAAATTAATAAAAGAAAAGCAACAATCTCATTCAATAGAATGAAATAGGATAAATTGCAGCAATTTAAAGGGAATCAAAATACTTGACAAGAATGGTAAATTGTACTGAAATTGTAAAAGTTTTACAGAGAATGGTTCACCAAATCATACTTTTTCCGTTCGACACTCAATTTTCTCGACAGCATGAGCATTGTGAGTTTTCAGGATTTCGTATATGAGTTTTGTGACCCGTTTTTCATATGAAAAACTACTATATATAGGCGAAGGAAATACAACTGTTTCTAACGTTCAAATTCCAACTGCTGGAGACACGTTATCTGGACAGAACTTAATTGAATTTGAATTTGAATCTTTGCACCTTTTGATGTCGAACCCATCAACGCACCAATTCGCCACCAAATGTACTAAATCCACGAAGCTGAACAATCCTTCTTGATATCTGCATAAACCAGTGAACCAGAAAATCTGCAAACATAAACTCTTAACATGTCGAATTCGACACAATATGCTGCACGCTCCATTTCATGTCAACCTCGACAAGTTATTGCTCTATGTTGCAATACTTCAATTTTCTATAGATTCGCCAATCATCTCCCTTGCTTTTAGACAAAGCCTTAAATGACAATAAACCAAGTCATTAATGAGGCTCTTAACCGCCTATTTTAGCTCAACTAAAATATGGGCTAACAGCCGGCCTAGTCATTACCAAAAAAAAATAGGTCGGCCTAGTAGGCCTAAAAGGCTTTTTTAATAGCCTGCAGTCTAACCTTTTTAACTAAATAGACTTATAAAAAAGTCTTAGCTTACTCTATTTAAAGAAATAGATTGGTCTGACCTGAGCCTATGTAAGCTAGGTCGTAGGCCCCTGTAGACCGGTCTAGCCTATTCCCAACGACATCCTCCACACATTTTTTGTTCCATTGGCATCTCTACCGCAATCAACTACCTTAATATATGGAATAAATTTATTTTCATCCGCAAGATAAATAAATGTAGGCATACTTTTTCCCAAACATGCATAGGTTAACCTTGACTTTAGTTGACCCCATACATTAATTAATCTGAACGTTGCAATGTTCCATTTACTTACGAAAGATCCCATTGCAATCAAACAACATCCTAACGTACACGATCCAGAAGCACCGACAAGTGACAACCCTTTCATAGTAGGCATATAGCCACATCATGCATGTTGTGACACACACACACACAACAATTTATTAAGTGAATTCACCATTTATTAATCCATGTTTTTGGCCTTCTACCCTTAAAAAATTGGGTTTAATATGTTTTTGGTCCCTATAGTTTCGTAAAATTTCGTTTTTAATCCCTAAAGATTTTTTTCACACTTCTTAGTCCCTGAAGTTTGATCAGTCAGTGTTTTTAGTCCCTACTTTTCATTCAACTCGTGCATATCATTCGAAATTTTAAATTTTTTTCCGTGGTCATGTTTAGTACATTATATGAATCTCTATTACAAAATTTTAAATTTTTTTAACAAGAGATGAATTAAATATGAATTTTTTAGTTTTTGTACATAAAAATTCATAAAAAAATTCATTTTATGTTAAAAAATTCTAAATTTTTATCGGAGATGTTCTTATAATATTATAAACTTGAATACAAAATATCATTCAAAAATACGAAAGTATACAAGAGTTTGATTAAAAGCAGGGACTAAAAACAATGACTGATGAAACTTCAGGGACTAAAAAGTGTGAAAAAAATCTTCAGGGACTAAAAACGAAATTCTGGAAAACTATAGGGACCAAAAACATATTTAACCCTTAAAAAATTTAACTAGCATTCTTTCAAAGAAAGGAATCTTGCTCTTTTGAAATTCTGTAGGGACATATCACATCCTCGTCCAAACATATATTATATTGGATTGAATAAGTTTGGGGAAAATAATGTTTTCTTCTAAAATTAATGTTAAAAAAATATTTGTCTCAATCTATGAAGGAAAAAAAAAGAGATTTTTTCTTTATATTTACACGCAATTTTATTCTGTACCATTAAGTTAATATGTTCTTTTGAATTATTATTTTACAAACATGTTCCAAATATTATAAAAAATTCATTCAAAAAAGAGGCACTCAAACCATTCAAAAATTTAAAATTAAGTATAATTAATTTTTTTGAAAAACAACATAATATTTTTTCTTAACGGAATTAATAGTTGGTCTCTACACAAGACGAACAGAGACCGAAAAAACGGAATTACAAAATGAATGCATCGTAAATAAGCGAAACACCAACGAAGAAAATCAAAAACAAACAGCATCTAATAAAGGTACATTTTAATCTCATTCTTAAAATGACACTCCTCAACCGCTAGACCGCCAAAGAAGACCACCAATTTAACACATAAAGATATCATTTGACTTTAACTCCCGATCTCAAATCAAAAGTAATCCGCCATCAAAAATTTTAAAAAATGGTTCTGCAAGCCAAAAATTAATAGAGCGAATGAAAACTTTAAACAACGTACTTAGATATATAAAATAATATGACATGGACACATTGACCCATTTCAAAGTTTCAACTTTCAATCAAGCACAATAAATTCAAATATGAACAACGCATGTCGTCATATGGGTTAAATTAAAAATATGATATATAGAATAAAATAAAGTGACATGACCAAAAGAACAAAATAAAGTTAAATGTACGGATTAGTTAATCAGTAAACAAATAATATTTATTAAGCATGTGACATAAACTCTCCACATGTAAAATTAAGAACGTTCCTAGAACTAGAACAACAAAAAATCAACGTCAACAATTGAGTATTTTATACTAATTTTTTCTGAGCTTTATTTTTATATATATAAAGCAATCTAAAGTCACAAAAAATGAAAAACATATTTCAATCACAAAAAAAAAAAAACTGAAAACAGAAAGAAAGAAAACCTCAACATTTACGAAATTAATATCAAACCTCAAACTTATACGGAACTATGAACACTCATGTTTGGAACGGCAATGTGAACGGCTATGATCAGTTTGAACCTTCCACAATGACGCCATTTCAAGACACTTTGGCTCCGGCAGCAGAGGCGTTGCCTATTTCCCGGAGTCCGAGTTTCCGGAGCATTGTCTTGGCTGAGAATTGGGCAGAGCTGCCGTTGAAGGAGGATGATACCGATGACATGGTAATCTACGGGGCATTGCAAGAAGCTGCAACTACCACTGGCTGGTTCCCCAGTAGTAACAACGGGGTGAACAATGTCGATGTAGCCATGAAAATAGAAGATCAAGGTCAAAGCAGTGGCACTTCGGAGGCGCATGAGCCAACGAGTAGTAAAAGTCTAGGCTACCGTGGGGTGAGAAGGAGGCCTTGGGGGAAATATGCTGCCGAGATAAGGGATTCTAAGAGAAATGGCGCGAGGGTGTGGCTTGGGACTTATGAAACAGCTGAGAATGCAGCTTTGGCTTATGATCGAGCTGCGTTTAAATTACGCGGCTCGAAAGCCAAACTGAATTTTCCTCATTTGATCGATTCAGATTACACCGAATTGGTTAATAAAATCACGCGGAAATAGCGGTATTCGCTATTGTTATTGTCAAATTAATAAGTATGTGATGATATATAGTTTTCATCCAAACTGGTGTGACAATAATAAGTATATTGTGACATTGTGCTATGGATAATTTGTAATAAATTCATTTGTGTTTCCACAAATTATACGTGTGTAATTTTTCATGTGCACATATACTTTCCACAAAATTACATGTAGTCATTTGTTCATTGGCATTTCAGAATTTTATGGAAAATTGTCTTTCTTGAAATTCTACTACTCATTTCAAGGTTTCATATATCTTTTTGAATATGAAATTATTGTGCTTATAAAATTGTTTCTTATGAAATATGCTCAGAATGCTCAGAATGAGACTTAATTCTTAATTTTGTAGGCCATACTTTTTTCGTAACAGATTTAATGAATCCATCTTAACTTATTTTTATTTTCTTCATCTTATTTATTGTCAAATGCATGTTATTTTTTTATGAGGAGAGTCTTACCAAATTGGATCAATACATTAAGGAAAAAGCAATCACACAAGTGAATTCGACACCATAATTTTATCTAAAATCTTAAATATTTGGCTTATGGGTTCACTCACTTATATGTTGTCCAACATCAATTCTTCCAACTAATAATGTGACTTAACTCACACTTGATATATCTCAACATCTCCTCTCAAATGAGTGATCTCTCTGCATTCACGATCTATCACCACTCTCTCTCACACACACACACATTGTTCCTCCATCAAGTCGAACTGGTCTATGATACCACTATTGGACTAAGAACATGTTGGGCTAAGAACAACCACACAAAGTGACATTGATATTACATCTTCACCCAAAACTTTAATACATTGAGCTTATATGATCTTTTTATGTTGTTTAACATCAACCAATGTGTGAGTTAACTCACACTTAATATATTTCAACAAGAGGAGCTAACAACACACTCTCTAACATACACATCACAACACACTATTTTATTGATTAAAATTCATATGGTCTCATTATAATGATATGTGGGTCATATGAATTTCAACCAATAAAAATGAATGTATTAAAATGTGTCTATTAGAGTGTGTCCCTAACATTACTCATCTTAACAATTTTATTGAACCAATATTAAAACTAATAACTTAACACTTATTTAGAGAATATCAGTGTCAACAAATAATGATTATTAAAAAAACAATGCGAAGAAATTAAGTTAGGCACATATAGCCAGCCAAAATAAAATAGCCACATCTATAAAATATACTCCCTCCGTTCTTTTTTAAGTATCATTTTAGAACATGATAGACATGTCAATATACACATTTAATCATTAATATATTTAATTGTATCTTATAAAAAATTATGAAAATTTTATATTTTAAAAATACTCATCGAGACAAATTGTACAATATCTTATATGCTAACATTTATTTTTATATATCAATAAAAAAATATCAAAGTAACAGAAATTAAGTGCGCATAATTCTCGAACGACACTTAAAATTTAACAGAGGGGGTAAGAGTTACCACGTATTTGGTCCCACAAAATTCGAAGGATTAGTCTCTGCAGTTTTTTTTGTTTACCAATGAGAATTGATCTATGCAATTGCACGCAGAAAATATCTAATTTACATTAAAAAAAATTAAAATAAAACAAATTCACAAAATTAACAATATTGCATTTCTGATTATAAAATAAAAAACAATGTTGCATTTGTCAAGTAAACTAACTCTTACGAACTATACATTTCATTATTAGTTATAATATATTGTGATTTTCTTATAAAATATTGTGATTTTAATAATTTATATAACATCTGCTTAAAAATCAATGTGCGACAAGATATTCTACAAATTGTGAATTTTGAAACATACTAATGATGAAAATTGAAAAGACCAACTCTTGTAAAATTTTCCATATAATTAACAAGACAAATTTAGCTATACATATATTCAAACCAAGAATAATGTTGCAATACACGATTTAACACTATTATTTTTTTTTGTTAAAATCCACAAACCTCTTACTAAATTTATATGAATTCTACATGATTTACATACAGAGAGAAAGACTTTTATGGTCACGTGACTATATATTCACACTTATATGAATTTTTTATTATTTATTATATAACTAAAAAAGAAATGAAAAAGTGAATTTTGTGAAAGAGTGACTAAAAGATTTATATTTGGTCACGTCATCATATTAGAATATTCTGATTTATAGATAATGTATTATGTAAAAAAAAAAAATTATACAGAATACAACGGACGGCCAGGATTTGCTGCTGTTAATAAATAATGCAGTATCATGCCGTAATCAATCTTGTCCATCAGACACTAATAATACATGCACATCAAAATAATCCTAACCATTAATTTAAAACGGACGGTTAATAACAGCATGCAATTTGTTTTTGAATTCAACACGTTTCTAGAACAAACCTGTATAATCATCTGTTTTATTATATGATGAATCGTGAATGTTGAAAATCAATGATGCAGGTTTCACATGCATGAAAGTCTATTCAACAACATAGAGACATAGTACTGTATTTGTATTTTTCTAGTCAAAATTAAACTGTACTATAGTTGCACGCCTCTTCGGATCAAACATTGAAAACAAAAGGTTGGCCAATGTTTGACCATAACTACTGTGCTCTCTTAGTTTTAAATTATATGCAAAGATAAAAAAAAAATTAAAAAAATAATAAAATATAGTAATAATTGAATTTGTAATATTGGGATATTGTGAATTTTTCTGTGATATTTATAATCTAAAATAATTAAACATAAATAAAAGGTATATAGATAACAAATAGTACCGCTGAATATTTCTATATAGCAAAACTCAATATCTGAAAACTACATTTATGAATTTAGACGACACAACATTACTATACATGATCTTTGAACTTTTTTCAAAAGACTTGCAACCTCTGTTGCTAGGAATCCAAAAGTGTTGAATGCAAAATGTATAAAAATGTGTTGATTGTCAGAACATGATTTCTCATGTTTGGCAATTTTACTTGAAAAAGCTATGAGGGTTGCCCGTCTCACGGTAAAATCTCCGACTCTCAGTCCCACAAGTGAGAAAACTCCAGTCAAATTTACACAAGCGTGTTTACCACCTATCTATCTAAACACTAGAACATCCGCTGGACAAAGTGTCATCGATCTGACTTCTTTTGGGTCAGTCAAGAAGATCATTGATGCCTCTTTCTTCGCAAACCTAAAACTATAAAAAAGCACATCTATGTCTATAGACCATTCATGTATTTGAAGTTGGGAAACTCCCTACAATGAGCTGCATACTCCTCAAAAATGTCAAGACACGCTTTACGACAAACATAACAAATTTCATCCTTAGAAAATAACAGAATCATGAGGCGGTAAAAATTTAGACTATTTTTTAAAAATTAGTTGCATAAAAAGAAGTAAAAACAATTTTTAATCATCTGCATATTATTCTGTTGATATTTTTAATTTTTAAAGTTGGTTAGAAATTACAATTTGGTCTTTTCCCTCAAATTTTCAAGAAAAAGACATGTTGATTAGGGGTGGAAATGAACCGAACCAACTCGAACAAAGTTCGAGACTCGATTCGACAATTGATTCATTGAATTTGGTTCATGAACCAAATGAGCCGAACTTGAGCTAAATATTAAGTTCGTTAATTAAATGAGCCGAACTTGAGCTATATATAGTTTGACTCGTTTGGTTCACGAGCTGACTCGATTATATATATAACACTTCAGAATATATTTTTAAATAACACAGCTTGATCCTCTTCCCCAGGATCTCAGATGAGGAAACCCTTGATTGGAATGAAATTTGGAATGGGTACACTTGCAATCCACATGTGATGTGTGAACAATGAGAGTTGTGTACCATAGTCAGTAGCTAGGTATGGATAAGGAGCAATTCTATCACCACATAGATTTTTATTTTCTATTTTCAGTGTAACTATGGATTCTTACACAATGCACTTTTTCTTATGAATTTTGTAATTTTGTCGATTTGTTGCTAAAATATCGGTATCAAACCCGAAACTTCCAAATTCTTGGTAAAAGAAACAGTTTGGATGTTTAACTATAACCGCGGGGCTTTTTATCAGAATAAAAGACACTAACATTATTTGTCTTTGAAATCATAAGTGATACTTATTTCTTTTATACTTCACAATTTATGCACTAACAGTAAGTCTCACATCGGTTAAGATATCTAGCATTGAGAGAAAACTTTGTTATAAATAGGTGGTGTATTACATGTCTTGGAAACCCAACAAAATATTTATGGTGGGTTTGTTATTGTTTCACATTTTCCTAAGTGTGATAATACTCCCAAATACAGCTGTCAATGAACCAAATCAACTCGAAAATAATTCGAGACTTGATTCAATTCGATAATTAACTCGTTGAATTTGGTTCATTAACCAAATAAGTCGAACTTGAGTTGAAAATTAAGCTTGTTAAATAAATGAATCGAGTCTAGTTTAAGCGAGTTCGACTCGACTCATTTTCAACCCTAATGCTGATATTTTAAAATTCAATCTGGAGGAAAGTTAAAAATAAGTATTATTAAAGGTTAAATTTGGATATTTTAGATTTTTTGCTTATCTTATAAAAAGGCTTAATTTGATCATGTAAAAAAGATTAAAATATACATTTGAATATAATAAAATATTAGAATTATTTTTATCATATACGTATTCAATTCATATGTATATGTATTGATGGTCTAAATTTTATTTGCATTGACAATCAAACATGTATGTATAATAGTTGGTGAAACTTCTTAACAGAAAGAACACATATTAAAATTGGTAATTAAGTTTTGAAGTTACCATGTGTTATTGTCATCACTAATATTTCCGGTGCAATCCTCGTCACTCAGCTTTCGAATCTAGGGTTCTCACTTGATCAAAAAACCACAAAAAAGGGGTATATGAGCAATTCAGGGACTGTGCACAACAGATGAGGAAAATAAGAGAAATTCGGATCTGGCCCAATACTCAAAATGGATGCATAATCAAACAGAATTACAAAACAAAAAACAAGAGCTTTACTTTTCGCACCCCGTAGAAATCCCAACGTGCCCCTAAAATTACCAAAATAATATCGTCAATTTCTAGCATGCGAACACCATTCGCATCCTATTGTGCGAGTGACAATTTTATTTGACTCAAGTCCAACGTTTGCACCCCTATGAATGAAAATATTATGAAAAAAAGGAAATAAAATAAATTGATGAGTGCAATAACTAAGAAGATAGTCGTTGCATTATTGATGAGCCTTATTTATTTATTTACTAGTATCCGGACCCGTGCCAAGCACGGGTAAAAATGCGATTATAAATATTACCAATTTAATACTTCAAATTTTATAATTATTAAATTGAAAAATGAAAAATTATAACAGAATTGAATGATATTGTCATTAGAAGCATGTCCGATAAATATTGCTACATTATAAATTAAAATGCATATAATTAAATCATAACACAAAATTCTATTAAAAAAATTAGTTTAGCCCCAAAAATTCATTTTCTAGAATAGGACATGAATTTTAGTTTTATAAAAAGGTAAATTTTTTGGTACCCCTGAGTTTAGTGGGATACCGTTATCTTATAGGTAAAATTTATTTAAAATTTAATTTTAATATAAAATATGACATGACATTGAATTTTGTCTATAAAATACTAATATTCAAACTCGGAAGTAGCAAAGTTTTCACCGTATAAAAATAGGGAGACCAAATATACAATTAAGCTTATTTCAATTAAAAATATAAAAGAGAACAATTAAAAATGAAAGTAAATATGAAGAAGAAGAAGAATAAGATTATAAGAAGATGGACATACCTAACAAATCTAAAATGTAAAAGAAAAAAAATGAGAAGAAAAAAAACATACCTTTGAAATAATATTTTCAATATGTCAATGAAATAATTGTCTAAATTTGAATTAGAAAAAAAAAAAATCTCATTTAAGTAATGCACGTTTTTTTTCCTTCTTTATTACCATTGAA
Organism: Trifolium subterraneum; assembly: GCA_951799995.1. Taxonomy (NCBI): domain Eukaryota; kingdom Viridiplantae; phylum Streptophyta; class Magnoliopsida; order Fabales; family Fabaceae; genus Trifolium; species Trifolium subterraneum. The sequence continues at coordinate 67,559,126 of OX637462.1, read as the reverse complement.
TTTGATTTGTAATTACCAATTAATTAATATTATAGAAAATTATTGTAATAATAGTATTTAATGTCAAATGCATGAGGATTGAGAATGAATAAGAAAAGAAGAATTAGAAGAGAGAGAAAGACAAATAGGTGTGGCTTATACATATTTATAGATTTATTTTCCTTGACTTTGGACGTTGGTCAGAGAAATTCTCGTGTGAATCCACACCTAACTATTAATGATTAGGCACAATCAATCACATAATTACAAATCATTAATATATTTAAAAATTAGAAGTAATTAATAAAACAAAATCCCTTTAACAAAAAAATTAATAAAACCAAATCTCTATAAATAAGGAAAGGAAAAAAAACACACATGTACACTTTATAATTTATTTCCACAAGCTCATATTGTTTTTTTGTTCATATTAAGCTCTCCTTTTTTTTTTCTTTTTCTTTTTATCTTCACCACCGGTATCCGACCGACTAGACCGTTTAATCTATTTCGGGGTCAGTTGTAGCGGATTTTTTTTATTTATTTCTTTGTTCCAATTATTTTTATATATTATTTTTTTACTACTTTTTGGGTACTTTTTTTGTTACTAATTTGAACCTTGTATTTATATTAATAGGCTAGCTAATTCAATTAATTTATAGTTTATATTTTATTTTTTTCATTTTGTTTTTTTCATCTTACTTAAAAATAATTAAATATTTTTATGTCACTTTATATTAATAAGATAATTCAACCTTTAATTTTACTAAATAATACAAATTGAATTAGCTAGCGTATCGGCAATAAAATTATACCGTATAATTTATACGATAGAAGTTTGTTTATCAATTATCCACTATTTTTTTATCAAAGAAATTCATAATATTCCCTAAGTTTTAAAAAATAGAGAAATAATAATAATGAATAAAAATAAAGTAAATTCTTTGGTACCGCTATCCCATACACAAAATTCTTTAAAATATGAATTGTGTAAATATAAGTTAACCGTTAATAATAGTATTAAAATATGATATGACATTATACTTAACCGATGTTTAACAATGTATTAATTATCAAACTGTTGACATAAAAATGATTGAAATTGAGAAATTTTATAAAAAAGAAAGATTTCATTTTATTCTAACACAAGCCATTGGAAAGAAAAAAATTAATAAAGTATTAAAGTGCACTTGATATTTTTTTTTACGACAATAGTAACACATTTTTTAAAATTTTATTCTAATGTCCCAAAAATAATCTTTTTATTTTATTCTAATAGGAGCAATTGAAAAAAGAATAATCCTACTTTATTAACACTTTTTTTTTCTTTTATTGATAACTCATATTTTTAATTTTGGCTTTAATGTAGTTTTGATCCCCCTATTTTGAAAAACTTGAACTTTTGATCCCCTATTTTAAAAGCCAACTTTTTGATCCCCTATTTTGAAAAACTTGAAGTTTTGATCCCCCAACTCATTTTGGTCAAATTTCTGATGATGTGTCAACCACATTGATGACGTGGCAGTGTCTATGTGTCAATCTCATATTCCATATCATTATTTTTTTTTAAATAAAATATTATGTATTAAAAGTATTAAATAATTAATTAATTAATAATAATTAAAAAAACAGTAAAATTAACCTCTATAAATATATATAATTAAAAATCAATAAATTATCCCAATATATAATTAAAAATCAGTAAATTATTAAAATATATAATTAAAAATCACTAAATTTTCCAAATATATAATTAAAATTCAATAAATTACCCGAATATATAATTAAAATCACTAAATTGCACAAATATATAGTTAAAATCCAATAAATTACTCAAATATATAATTAAAAATCACCAACAACAATCCAATTCTCATCATCATCATCTACATCACTCTCACTAGCAACATATTCAGAATCATCCTCACTTAAGTCTTCAGGTTCCTTTCATTTACTCCCGATTCTTTTTCCCTTGTTTCAGCTTGTTTCTCTGATGGCCTATACAAACAATAATAAAACACTGACATATAAAACCCTAGTCATGTTTCTTTCAAAATGGAATCAAACACTAAAACCCTAAACATTTTTTTGTCCACCACCACTATTAAAATAATAGCAACTAAGTAACAATGAAGGACCATAACTTTTATTAAAAGAAGACAACCGAAAGAGACGATATGGACTATAACAACTACTAAATTAAGTGTCTGTCAAACAAAAAACTACTAAAATAAGTGAATACCACAAACATATCTCATACAATAGTTCATGTTTTCCATCTTCTTGTTCAACTTTGCGATGACTTCAGAATATTATCTTGTAAAACGAGCGTAATGATGAACACGGGCGGATGATGAATCAAACAGAAAATTGATAACATGCAGATGAATGATGAACACGAGCGTGATGATGAATCAAAGAAGATGAAAGATTGAGACAGAGATCGTCGAAGATGGGTGACGCTAGGGTTCCATGATTTGGGAATTGGGTTACTATTTGTGCGTGTCCGATTCTTCTGCAATTCTTCCCTTTTGATCATCTGCGTTTTTTAATTATTGTTAATTATTTAATTAATTATTTTATTGTTTTAATATTTGATTTAAAGATTTGATCAACAAAAAAATTTGATTTAAATATATTTTTTTAATATTTGATTTAAAGATTTGATAAAAAAAATTGATTTAAATATATTGTTTTAATATTTGATTTAAAGATTTGATAAAAAAAAAACTGATTTAAAAAAAATTAAAACATAATATTTTATTTAAAAAAATAATGACATGGAATATGAGGTTGACACATAGACACTGCCACGTCATCAATGTGGTTGACACATCATCACAAATTTGACCAAAATGAGTTGGGGGATCAAAACTTCAAGTTTTTCAAAATAGGGGATCAAAAAGTTGGCTTTTAAAATAGGGGATCAAAAGTTCAAGTTTTTCAAAATAGGGGATCAAAACTGCATTAAAGCCTTTTTTTTTTTATCTTTCCTTATTTATAGAGATTTTGTTTTGATGACTCCTCTATTAATTATTTGTAGTTTTTTAATATATTAATGATTTGTAATTATGTAATTGGTTGTGTTTAATCATTAATGGTTAGGTGTGAATTCACACAAGAATTTCTCTGTTGGTCACGTCTAACACATACATCGTATAATTCTATAAATTGAAACTTCTATTTTTATTTTTTAATCATTCGCTCATACATTGTTTCATTCAAAATATTTTATTGGGGTGAATGAATGATTCACACTTTAACTTGCGAACTGTATTTTATTCAAAATTGTTTCATGGGAGACGAGAAAAAGGTGAAGAGGACAAAAAAATTGATTTTTATAAGGTTCGCATCTCTCTCAAATTTTTGCTATATAAAGTGAATGAATTGGAAGTCTATATAAAGTGACCTATAAATTTAATATTTTAAGATTTTTAATAAAAATGTTGCATCAAACTTATTTGTGTGATTGTTGTTAACTAGATATAGAATTATAGATGATATTGAGACCTTCCTTGTCATCCAACATTTAGAAGTAAGCAGTTGCATAATTTTCATTGGACTCCCACCATAACAATTATACTTTGATATCCAGCAATATTTTAGCCACTATTCTGATAGTGGCTCTACAAGTATAATAATTTTCCCAAGGGAGAATAGTTTATTATAGCCAATACATTACTGCTTTTAAGAAACTCCTTTAGTGTTTATTTTAAGGAAAATGCTAAATAGTGTCTCTGGGACACTATTTAAGAAGCAAATATAGTAATATGACATTGAAATTTATGCAGTCAACTCCTCAAAAGTTTAAAAAGTATTATTTTCAACTTAAAAGTTTTTTTTAGTTTCCTTAACCAGTGCCCGGGGCACCAGTTAACATGATACTTATCTTAAAACCTAAACTCTTGCATCTGAGTACTAATGCAGCAGTTTTGCTCTGTTCATTAAAAAAATGATTAGTAGTTTAACTAAAATAAAAATGAGATTTATAAATAGCTAGCATTGTTCCTGTTCTCAAAATTAAATGGTTGGTGTGAGATTTCTTTAAATTTAAATTGTTCTTGCTCTAAAAAAAAAATGAGATTTTGTACTTTTAAAGAATATGAGTGTATTGTCGACAATTATTTAAATTGATGATAATTTTTTTTTTTTTTACAGCCATGATTTAGTAGTCACAACAACCCATAATAAGTGAGAAGAAAGAAAGAAAGAAATTGAAATGACAACATGAAAATGAATCATTAAAGAGAAAGACTTGAAAATGTTGGCTAGGTCCAAACACACCGTAATATTGTTAAATTAATCAAGAAGTGTATCTTAGGAATAGCTTTTGCCTTTTGGGACAAGGATTTATAGGATTCCAAGCCGTAAAAGTTGCCTTTGCATCATAAGTAAGTAAGGATCATTGGTTTGATTTTTAACATATATGCAGGTGGTAATGTCGTATGCATATGAACTAATTATTGGACCAAAAATATAAATCATACAAGGAACAGAATTAACAATATTGGAGTAATTTGATTATTTTACTAATATACCAAACAAAGATCATAGAAAGCCAGCAATTGAAAACAAAGAAAAATTCTCCAATCCAATGCAAACAAACTGTGTACACTTTTTGCTTACAACTCTATAATTTCTTCAACGAAAAGCTCACCAAATGGGTCCTCACTAATTTCTCACGGGCTCATTTTCTCCAATTTGGATTCTTTCCGGTAACATAACTCTCATGTGCAACATCAGCCTTTAGATCGAAAATTAAAAAAATTAAAAAACAGAATTATAAGGGTTGTGATGTACAGTGTTCCCTAATATGCACATGAGAGAATCCACTCTCCATTTTCTCTGCCCCTACCCATCTATCTATGATCCTAATTCCCATGCCCTATGTCCTTTCCCACACTCCAACAAACTAAGACAAAAACTACCCTTTACCCGATACAATTTGGATTCATTCCATTTACTATCCTCCATTTATGAGAGAGATAGACACAATACAAGATTTGTGCAGTAAAAAAAATTTAATTTTGATAGAATGGATTATGTAAAATTGATTTCGATCAAAATTGAGTCTAAGATAAAACAATTATGTTTGGCTATATTCATGTAAAAGTTAGTTGAACAAAAAGTGTAAAAATTAATTCTAGAGTCAAAAGCAACAATTTCAAGTTTTAAGTTGAATAAATAAATGATAAAGTCTAACATAGGCACAACTCCAACACCTTAATATTAGGCACACTCACATAAATAATTAAAAAATTAAAGAAAAAGAATTAAAATGAGATTGATTGATGTGACTATTATGTTTTTCTTTTAATTTATTTGATTTATGTGTGTGCGCCCAAATAAATTTGATTTGTGATTGTGTCCATACAAGAATGTCTCTGAATAAATTCTTAAGGCAGAATCAATTTTATTTTTGAAAAATCAAATAAGTCAAGACCAATTCTACGCATCTAGAATCAATTTTGGTCACTCAAAGTCAACCCAAACATACACTAACTATATTATCACTGTTATAAATAAAAAACTATACCGGGTGTCTAATGAATCTACTCTCTCCGTCCCAAATTGAATGACACATTTAACTATATTGCACTATTCATACATATTGTTTTGACCATATTTTTCTACTAATAAATAAAAATAAGTATTAGCATATAAGATGTTGTTGGATTCGTCTCGATGAGTATTTTTAAAATATCAAATTTTTATAATTTTTACTATAATACAATTAAAAATATTAATCGTCAAAGTTATACAACGGCATGCGTGAAACAATCAACTATGTCAATCAATTTGGGACAGAGGGAATATCTATTTATATGAGAATAATTTAGTTGATAAAAATATCGCATTTTATTTTGTTAGTACTAGGTAGAATCAGAATTTCTTACTTATCACTTAATTGTAAGTTTGAAATTCAAAACTTACACCTTTTGCATATTTGTAGTGTTTTTTTACTGTATGGAGTGTAAAAATATATTAAATCCAGAACCCAAGAAAAATGAACTGGCCACCACTTAGGAACAGAAATTTCACCAAAGCTCAGTAGCAGCAACTTTAGAGTAACAGTTGCTGCAGTTGTTGAAGTTCTTGTTTCACTTCAAGAGCTACTTCAACTCAAACCCTTCTCATTCTCATATTCAACAAAGTAACCAACCTTTCTTCATATATGTTTATTTTTGTTCATTTTTTGTTATTACTACTATACGCACACGTGGAAATACGAGTATAATATACGGTATATATACCTACCAACTGAAAAAATGGGTTGCACGGCGTCTAAACTCGACAATGAAGAAACGGTACGGCGGTGCAAGGAGCGCCACCGTCTAATGAAGGAAGCAGTTTACGCTCGTCATTACCTAGCCGCGGCGCATTCCGATTACTGTAACTCTCTTCGCCTTACTGGTTCTGCACTCTGCACTTTTGCCGCCGGTGAACCTCTCGCCGTCTCCGACGACATCCCTGCCGTTTTCGTCAACAAGAAACCTCACCAGCCACCACCACCACCTCCTCCTCCTGCTGCAACCACCGTAACAACCTCAAAACTCCCTAACATTTCTGAAACTCGTCGCCGGAAACCACCGCCGAAGCTTCCACATATTCTCTCCGATTCAAGTGTTTGTTCAACGCCGAGAAGCGAGTTTCCGAACTGGTTCTTTCCAACCGCGCACCAAGCACCATCCACAGCTTCCGAAACCTCTTCAGTTTGGAATTGGGAGAATTTTCATCCTCCTCCATCTCCACCAAATTCCGAATACTTCCGGCAGCGATCTCATCCTCCGAATCAGAAACCGGAAAATCCAAATCCCGAAGCTCTTGGATCCGATTCAGAATCAGATTCTTTCTATAACATGTTCCACTCCAAAAATCATATTCAGAAACTCAAAATCCAAACTATAAACGGTTATACTCAACGGAACCGTTCGAAAGCCGAAGGTTTCGAGAGCGAGAGATCGGAACCAGAACCAGAACCAGAACCAGATCCAGGTCGATCGGAAACGGAAAGAGAAGAGGTTCGGTGCAGTGATTGGGAAGACTGTTACGGATCAGCGAGCTCGTCTGATAGAGAGGAAGAAATTGACGGTTTGAGATCATCGGTGAAACCGGAGTCGGTTACTGGCGGTGATATTCCGGCAAGAAAAGAGGAGAAGATGGGCGAAGTGAAAGAGGAAAAGGTTATGATGAAGCATAAGGATTTGAAGGAGATTGTTGAGGCGATTAGAGAGAATTTTGAGAAAGCGGCGGTGGCCGGAGATGAGTTATCGGAGATGCTACAGATTAGTAGAGCTCAGCTTGATCGGAGTTTCAGTCAATTGAAAAGTAAGATTTTACTATTTTCAATTTTGCGCGTGTTTGATTAATAGGAAAGTGCGGGAAATTTTTTCAAAATAATTCATTTGAATTTAAGCCAAAATTTATACTACTGTATAGTAATTGAACTTTTACATTTTTGTCATTTTATAAAGTGAAATTTTCTGCATTGTTGAATTTTCGTAAATTTTCTGGGTTTTGGTTATAGTTTGAAGAGATTGAATTTCATGTTTTATTTTAGGTAAATAATATATTTTGACATTAAATTGCACATCAAATAAAATGGTTAAGCAAGTTTAAACATATGGTTAAAGTGTTGCAATTTATTAGTAGTAGTTATTAACTGAGTAACTGACTACTATGTTTTTGTCTATAAAATTTAATTCAAGCGATAAATGTTAATATTGTTTGGCTAGACATTTTTATTAGAGTTTGAATTTGAACTCATATTTCATAGTTGTGTGTGTAAATTTTTAATGGCAATTGCGACTTTGTCTATAGACCAAAAAAATTAACAACATTTTTGAACATCATTAAACACAATTTTTAAGTGTAAATTTGAATACAAATTGTGTAGTTATTGAATATCATGTATACATGAACAAATAAAAATAATTAGGTATATAAAATAATTATTAGTAACATAGTCATCATCATAGTTATTGGTTCGGTTGATAATTAATAAGTTGCAACACTTTATTCTAATATTCTTGAATCGTTTAAATTGTTACCATAACCATATACTCCCTCCGTAACACTTTATAAGCAAATTTTGTCTTTTTAGGTTCATTGCATAATTAATGTATTTGGACTATATATAGTCCAGATACATTAATTTTACAATGAATCTAGAAAGACAAAATTTGCTTATAAAGTGTTACGGAGGGAGTACTAATTTGTTGTTGAAATTAGTTTTCAAATTTTTGTGGCAAAATAACACTAATAGACAAAATAAAACTATTCTACATTATCATTTGTCATTCAATAATAAATGTATAACATTGGAGTGTAAAATTAATTTTCACTTCATAACACTAACTATTTTATGAATCGATGATTTTGAATTGAATGAACACAGAAATAGTGTATCACTCGAGTAATTTATTGAGCAACGTGAGTTCTTGTTGGACCTCAAAGCCGCCATTGGCAGTTAAGTACCGGTTCGATGCCGGTTCACTTGAAGGACCCGGCGGTCCGAAGAGCCTCTGCTCCACTTTAGACCGGCTTTTGGCTTGGGAAAACAAACTCTGTCAGGAAGTGAAGGTAAGTTTTCAAAAATTGAATTTATTTTTATTTTTCTTATTTATATAATTTAGTTTAAATTCTTTGGAACGATGTAAATATGTAATGGTCTCTTGTACGAACTGTAGTGGGGTAACATATGAATGATATAGTACTGATAAATTGATAGTATCTTAGACTTTTCAAAGTAACTTTCGGTGCATTGTTTATTTAATGTGTCAGTAAACAATTTTTATAATGCAATTTTGACCCCTAAATTTTACAGTTGTTTAATTTTAACCCCCAATTGCATCATAATCCTTTAAAAAATAAGTTTACTGAACTGAAGTTAGGAAGTTCTTTAGCATATACATTTTTAGCTAATGATGCACTAATGATACTTTTGTTTAATTGCATAATTAGGCTAGAGAATGTGTAAAGATTGAGCATGAAAAGAAATTGTCAGCTATGCAGAGTCAAGAATGGAAGGGAGATGATGAAGCAAAGATAGACAAAACCAAGGCAACCATAACAAGGTTACAGTCACTAATTATTGTAACATCACAAGCAGTGTCTACTACCTCGGCTGCCATTGATGGTCTTAGAGACTCTGATCTTGTTCCTCAGCTTGTTCAACTTTGTCATGGGTATGTCTCTATTCTGCTATTATTATTAGTCTGCAGTTTTCAGTTCATTCCACAAAGTATGAAAGGTCAGTAAATAGTCAACAAAGCTAGGGACTAAGGACAAGGTGCTTTACATTCACTCATTCAGTCCAAGGCAATAGTAAAGCTTATGGAGACATATTCAATTGCTATTCGTACATTCATAAATGAATCACTTTAATTTCATTGGCCCACCAAAATTATGAAGTACTATTGAGAAATTGAGAAGTACTAGATTCTGTTAATTTCTTGGTCTTATGTGTCACTTGTTTATAAATTCAAATAAGCTTTTGAGAGTTAATGATTAATGGCATGTGCTGCTTCCTGTGTTACCATAACAAGAATCAATCCGTGTCTTGCATATAATAGAATTCTTATGGATCTTTAACTCTATGCAAGTGTGATCTAGATGGTTGTAAGTGAGTACTTAGAAGTTGATTTTTTTCCCGTTACATGAGATCTGCTGCATGTTTGGAATGATGGGACCGAAGTGCACTTCTTTTGCCAAAATAACAGTGACACACCACGTTTCTGACAAACTCACCGTCAATCCAAACATAAACGCTGTAGTTATGATACTATGTACCTTGGCCCGCTACTGCACCTGTCAAAATGTACCCCATTTGAGCAAACATGACTTACCGTTGTTACCGATGGAGTTGGTTAGGTTGAATTCACAATGGTAATACAGTATTATGGAAACCATTGTATTTGATGACAGTTACTATACAATTCAAATTTCAATATTACTTGCTAGTTGATAACCATAAAGGTAGATATATATGAAACAATTACTTGCTTAATCATTTTAATCTGAGTTAAAGATAGAGTTGCCTCTCACAGTTTGTTCTCTTATGTTTGTGACATGCCAAAAATAGAATCATTTACATGTGGAGATCAATGCACCAGTACCATGAAACACAAAGCAAAATTGTACAGCAAGTTCGCGGCCTTGTGAACCGATCATCGAAAGGTCACTCGACGTCTGAATCACATAAACAAGCAACTCGAGATCTCGAATCAGCTCTGTCAGCTTGGAACTTGAGTTTTATCCGGATTATAAAATTTCAAAGAGACTTTATTCTATCTCTACATGGCTGGTTTAAGCTGAACCTTATTCCAGTCAACAATGACAACAAAAACAACAACAAAATTGAACAATCAGATGCATTTTACTTTTGTGATGAATGGAAACTTGCCCTTGACCGTGTCCCGGACACGGTTGCTTCAGAAGCAATCAAAAGCTTCATCAATGTTGTGCATGTAATATCTGTTAAGCAATGTGAAGAACTCAAGGTTAAAAAGAAAACTGACACTGCTTTCAAGGAACTAGAGAAAAAATCTTCATCTATAAGTAACATAGAAAAGAAGTTTTACAACTCATATTCTATGGTTGGTATTGGAATAATTCCAAATTCTGTGGATGATATTGGACAAGGCTTGGATGCAAGAGACCCTCTTGCTGAGAAAAAATTGGAACTAGAAGCTTATCAAAGACGCGTCGAAGATGAAAAGATGAAACATTTAAAGGCTATTGAGGTTACAAGAGCTATGACACTTAACAATCTACAGACAGGTTTGCCTGGAGTGTTTCAGGCATTGACAAGTTTTTCTTCATTATTCATTGAGGTTCTTGAATCAGTATGTGCCCGTTCATATGCCATCAAGTAGGTAATTTATAAGGCAAAACTGCACGAAATCCTTTAACTTATTATAGTTAAAGGGTCTCTGATGCAGGTTTGCCTAATTTATAATTTATTTGTTTTGCTTTGGGGGTGAGTTCAGATTGATGGCTGGTTTTTTGTGGCACTGCCTCTTACTGTTCTAAGTTTTAGCTGTTTGGTTTATCTTGAAATGTAAATACCAAGAATTTTTTTATTCTAATTTACCCTCTTGTGAGAAAGAATGTTGTACTTTTTGTATAACAAAACTTAAAAGAAAATTTTGGCCAGCTATAGGAAAATTTCTTGAATTATTGTATCAGAGGATTGGAAATTTCAGTGTAGAATAAGTCTATGCGTTGAGGACTATATGCTATGATATAAATTGTTCATGAATTAGTGTTTTTGCTTCATAGAAACCCTAATTTTGTGTGTTGAGTAGCAGATATAATTTCAGTAATAGTACCTTATACGAATTTCGAAATTATTCAACAAAAAACAAAGTGACCTTATTGTATTTGAGCTCCATTTTAATTAATTTTATTTTTAACCATCCAACATTTATGCTCTCTTGAGTATACTCTTGAATCTTTATGGCATATACCACCATACAAAGGCATATACTCACGTCTAATTCTCTCTTGATTATTTGGGATATAGTTTTTCTTGAGTACTCTCATTTTTCTGGGTAATATTCTTGAGTACTCTCTACTATGTCTCTAACTGTTTTTTTTTGTTTTTTTGACAAAGTATGTCTCTAACTGTTAGAATATAATGTACACCATTATTACAAGTCTCGTGATCGTGCAATAAAAATGTCTTTTTTGTTTTTATTAAAGAAGGTTCCGATCGGTTGTGAGATGGTCCGAATGTGTTTATAAAGAAGAGACAATCCTCACCTTACAAGCCGGTTTTGTAGGGTTGAGTTAGACCCAACTCGCAACTCTAATATGGTAACTAAGTCTCTCCACGATCCGCTAGGCCGTCTGCTATCAAAATTCAATAGCGTTGGGCGCGAGTGGTGTGTTAAAGAAGTCTCACATCGATTTCGAGATGACTTGAATATGTTGTTTATAATGAAGAGACAAATCTCACTTTAAAAGCCGGTTTTATAGGATTGAGTTAGACTCAACTCCCAACTCTAAGAGTTTTGTTTTATCAAATAGTCTGATAGTCAGACTCACACACTTTTAAGCGTAAAAAAATGATAAATTCAAAATCTATGTAATAACTATCGATTGACCTACACTTGGTGCAATATAAATTGTCTTTAAGTTAGTAAGCTTATTGGTACTTTTCCATTATTACATGTCACACCCCATGAGTTTCACTAAAAAAAGAAATGTCATTTTGTATGGTGGACCTAATAACTTGATAAACGTGTGGTAATGTAATGGTATTACATGTTCTCAAATTTTTACCTTCACAACCATAATTTATGCATCTCTTGTTGAACATGTTGTATGTTTGTCCTCATGTTTTTAATATTTTATCTCCATATCTATAACCTTTTTTTAATTTCTTTTCTTGATTTTCCAACTAAGACTAATTAATCATTCACAGAATGTTAATGCACCGTTTCATATGTATGGCATTGCTGGTAGGTTTGAATGGAATTTGAAGGAGAAATTGACATGATGGAGAATATTTTTTTGGTTACAAGAGAAAAACACATGATGGAAAATATAATCCTTCATTTGAGATACCTTAAGATGAGATAAATACGCAGAAAAAACTATCATACATCACATAGTATTCCAACAATATTTCTTTTATTTCGAAGTCACTTTAGAAGTAAAGAATTGCATATTCGAATCCGCAACCAAGTATTACCAGACCAATACCTTTTATTGTTTAATAAATTCCAACAATAACTTATTCACATGTTTTATTTTATAAATTTGTACTGTACAATTTAATTTTCTTTTGAGGAAAAAAAAAAATTCTCCTCCAAATTCCTCTGCCTAAACACACCTTGATAACAAGTTTCCTATGGCCTGTCAGTATCACAACTCTTCCTTTTGCAGCTTTCAGAAACATAATTTCTTCATAGGGACAAATATTAGGACATAAGTGAATTGTGACAAGGCTATATAAAGACTGTATACAGTCTACATCATATTGATAGGAATTGGTTCATCATCACTATGCAAAGAATCTATAATCCATTAAGAGCAAAGGTTCTATAGGGGACCAAATTTAAACCATGAAAAGTAGTTATCATGTCCCTAAAATAGAAAGCATGCTTCAGTGGATTGTGGTCCTAGTTTTTTACTTTTGTGAATTGTTCAAATCTTCTTCCATATTCATATCATCAATATTTACTCAATGATAGTTACCATTAGAAAACTACATTCATAATATGAAAGACACTAGAAAACCATTTAAGCCTATGTCTGGTATCATGTCGGATATATCAGAATCACGGTGACCCTCACCATAATTTTCCAAAAGTTACACTCAATAGCTTATGCAAAATCACAGTGGATTGCCGTGATTCTGACATAGTAACTATGATACCAAACATACACCAAGACTCAAGATTATTTTTCACATATTATAACATAATTGTAATTTGTAAGGAGGAAAAGTGCTAGAAAACAAAATGTCTAAAAATGAATCAAAGATTAATAATTCTCATATTTTGTATAGAAGCACTTAATTATGGAGTGATTATCCATAAGTATTCTGAGATAAGACAAAGAGATCCAACCTAATCTAATCTTGGAATATCATATTTCCAACTGAAATGGAATTTTACTACAAAACAGGTAAGCTGAGCTAACATGATAATACTGAGCAGCTGATGTGAAAATAACCGATAATGGCGAATACAATAAATGGTAGATTAAGGAATACAAACTAAAAGAACTCAAAATCAAGATATTTACCCCCGGACTTCATTTCATTATTACCTGACATTCTCTTACTAGTACTGCCAATTCCAACAGTGTCAATTGGTGGTCCGACCTTCATTGGTGGTGGCGGTGGCGGCTCATTTTCCACTGGTCTTGGCACTTCTGGTGGTGTGCTACACCTAATCAATGCCCAGTTCACACCTTCAAAGAAAGGATGCTGCTTTATCTCAGTCGCACCTCTCTTAACCCCAAGACGATGTTGCGGCTCTTTCACGAGTAAGCCACGGATCAGATCCCTGCTGGCGTAACTGGTCGCAGGTGATTCGGGAAATTTGAGCTGCTGACCTACTACATTGAAAAGCGTAGCACGGTTTCCTGACCCTTTAAAAGGGGTTTTACCATATAAAAGTTCATGCAAGAATATTCCGAATGTCCACCAATCAACCGCGCTTCCGTGACCTTCCCCTTTGATAATTTCAGGAGCAAGGTATTCATGAGTGCCGACAAAGGACATAGATCGAGCAGCAGTAGGCTCGGCAACAAGCTCTGGAAGTCTGCTGGAAGGAAAGCCAGGTTCAGCTCTTGGTTTCCTCGATTTCTTGTTTTTCTGAGGAAAGAGCCGAGGAATAAAACATGCAGGTTGTATGCATACTGATGTTGGCTCAATACAAGCAGGCTGAACACAGAATGCACCACCACCCCGCTTTGAAGGGTCGCCATCATAACCTCTAACAAGAGTTGGAAGAACAGTACATCTGAGGGAAAGATCAAAATCTGAGAGCATTATGTGACCATCGTCTCGTACCAACACATTTTCAGGTTTAAGGTCTCTGTACACAACTCCAAGCATGTGAAGATATTCGAGAGCAAGCAGGACCTCGGCAGCATAGAAGCTACATGTAGAGAAAATGATATTGGAATTACAAATCCTTTTCATGCATCAGAGATTCGGAATAAATAAATCACAAGGAAGTTGTGGAGCAAAGTAAGAAAATTTCTCAAAAGCTTTCCAAATGTAATAGATTATGGAACAGACACAAACATAACCATCTATGAAAAGGAAAATATAATTACATCAATAACACTTGAATATATGCAAATAAATACACAGAACATTGTAACTATGTATATGATAAAACACATACCGTGCAGCATATTCAGAGAAATGTTTCCCTGGTTGCCGCTGCCTTAAAGTGTGTAGGTCACCCCCAGGACAATATTCCATTACTAAACAAGAGAAACGGTCGGTCTCAAAATGTGTATACAAAGTTGGAAGAAATGGATGATCCAGCAACTGCAATATCTCTCTTTCTGTCTGTGCTCTCGTCAGCTTCTTTCTGCTTGCAAGGGATGCCTTGTCCATAACTTTCATTGCAAAATAACATCGAGTTCCACTAAGCTCTGAGAGATATACACTACCAATGTCACCACATCCAAGTCGTTTGAGTAATCGAAAATGACTCATGCCCAAAATTCCATCTCGTAATCGGACGGCAAGGATAGCATTCCACCTGGGATCATTTCCTTTGTGAGGCTTATTTGCACTACCAGTAAGGTTGCTCCAGTTACTGTCATCGCTGAGGCCACTACTATCACTTGCACGACTAGCACTAGTTTTTGCACTTTCAAGTGAATCACCCCTTACACTACCCTTAGTGCTATCAAAGTTCCTATCTAAACTAAGCATGCCGTCACTGGTCATTGCATCACTCCGATAAGTACTAGCACAACTATTAGCAATGCTCATTGCCTTGACAACGCCAATACTATCGATACTACTATGTGGACTGACATTGCCACTAGGAGTAGGAGGCAAAGAAGCATCCCAAACACAATCCTTTTCCTCGGAATCTGGAGCGAGGAGAGAGTTCTCAGTATTCTGAGATACTCGAGAACCTGCAAAAGGCGAAGATATGTTCCCGGTGTCGTTTAGCTCTTCAATAAGACTTCCTTGAGGGGAAAGAACAATTGGACTTGGTTTCTTCCCAGGAACACGGATCGAGAGATCTTCCAGAAAAGGGCCCTTCACGGACATGTTCTTAATTAAGCATCCGGCCTCAGATTTGTTCTGACCTATCGGTACATAAACCGTTCTCATAAGATCTGTATCAACAGGTTCTGGTGGATGACTAGCACCAGCAAATAAACTTGGATCACCATCCTCAAACGAATCACTGCTACCCTTCAATGTGTCTACATCATACATCAGATCTTCTCCATCAGATAAAGAATGCTTTCCTTTCCATGTTCTAGTAGGCTCAAAGGAGATAGATTCAGGAGACTCTCTAGTATCAAATTCCATATCATCTCTAACCAATAGTATCCGTGCATTCGATAACTGTGCCACTTCTCGAATCGAGGCCAAACGTGTCATAGGCACATCCCTTGCCTGTGACAATTGATTCAATTCTCTTGCTGAAATCCACCTAGCATTTGAAAACTCCTGCCCATTTAGTCTCTGACTCTGACCCACCTCTCTTGCAGTGGACGTGTGCGGCGATACCTCAACCAGAATCGGCAAGTTTCGAGGAAGTACCTTTGACTCTGAATACCTTTCCATGTCTAAATTTCACATAAAATCATCACTCAAAGATTTATACTTAAGAAGAACCTGCAAAATAGAACAAAAACTTCATTCAATAGAAGCATAAAATTATTTTCACATAGATATCAACAAATATGAAGATATAAATTATTCAACTATCTTTGGTTCTGCGGTGAGAAAATTTGATTTTGGCTGTAAAATTGGTTCTGAGTTGAAGATAAAGTGATTTATGTTTGAATATATTCATGGAAAAGTGAGTTGAACAAAAAATTTGAGTGTAAAAATCAATTCTAGAATCAGAAGCTACAATTTCTAACTTCAAGTAGAATCAATTCTAAAGGCAGAATCAATTCTACTTTTGAGAAACCAAACAAGCCAGAATCAATTATACGCGTCTAGAATCAATTCTGGCTACTCCAAAATTGGAACCAAACATTCACTGTAGCTCACCGTGAGTCTGACAACTCACCGTGATACCAAACATGCAAATAATCAAATAATTCTACTTTCATAATTTCAAAATTATGAAACTAACACAAAAAAACAGCACTGAACTTCTAGGAACATAAATTATGCACATCTGAAAATTAATTTAAAATAGTAGTACTACTTGAATGTGAATTAAGCTTAATAGTGTTTATTTAACAAACATATCATATATCAAATCATAGATATTCATTCATACATATGCATCTTGAAAGTCACACACTGAGAAAGTAACAAAAAACCAAACCCTTAACACAAACAAACACACCAACTAGGAAGAAGGTATTAACAAAAGTAGTAACTACATTTCCAACTTTAAAGAAAACAACAACATACAAAAATGGTGTACTGTTCGTAGAAACATGAATCTAGAAGAAACAAAAAGTGAAGAAATAGGAAAATGCAAGATACAAACAACAACAACAACATAATGCATTGTCTTGTTCTACTTGCATTGATTGAAAAGACAAGATCTAGTTTCAAAGGAAAAAGGAAAGAAAGAAAATGGAGAGAAAGAAAACAAACCCAGTAGCATTGAAATTGAAATGAAGAAAGTAAAATGCACACAATCTTCTATTGTTGATGATGGTTTATTGTGTTTACAGCTTTTGCTTTTTTAATTCTTTTTTTTTTTTAAAATTAATTTGTTTTTATTATTGATTATTTATGATTTTTTTTTTTGGCTGTTGCTTTTGAAGGGAAAAAAAAGAGAGTGTGGGGTCCAGTTTAGGTGTGGGGCCCATAGTGTTGGTTCTTTTAATTAATGGGTACAAAATTACTACTGCACTTTGTTTATTATCACTGCTCAAAGCCGTTTTCTTTGAATGCAATTGAATAGAACGTTCTGTTTGAGAATTTGAGTCATGAATGGAGTATGGAAATCATTTATATTGGAGTAAGAATAATTATATAAGTGCATTTGACATTTTTTTTCTTATAAAATATTTCAAGATGTTAGATTCATCATAGATCTTCTTATTCATAAAATATTTAACATTTACTTTTTATATTTAATGTGAAAAAATAACACCAACTTATGTTCAAACCAGCTCATATTTAATATGGGGTGGGATTGATAACTCAACCAGTTAAGTTAGTTGAGCTAAGGGTTAAGGAGTAGGAGGTCCAGGGTTCGATTCCTGACAAGGAGAAAATTAACATAACATTGTAATACTAACAACTAACATTGCTTATAAAAAATTCATATTTAATATAAGATTTCTTAATAAGTATTCGAGTATTTCAGGATATGTCTATTCTTTGACGGGAATGAAAATTAATATTCAACCTCATCCGATCAAGTTTAGGTATCTTGGTCTCCTTTCATCTCTGCATGAACTTGTGTGTATTTTGACACTCTTTAACATTTTTCTTTTATTAAATAAAAATAAAAAGTCTAAAATTACGTTGTTTCAAAGGTCGGATTTTTATAAACTATTTTTTATAGAGAAAATGACCTATTTAATGTTCCTATAAGAGTTTGTTGAAAGGTTTCTAATTTAAGAAAGTTAAAAATATAAT
This sequence comes from Trifolium subterraneum, assembly GCA_951799995.1. NCBI lineage: Eukaryota > Viridiplantae > Streptophyta > Magnoliopsida > Fabales > Fabaceae > Trifolium > Trifolium subterraneum. Next base: position 67,540,873 of record OX637462.1, on the reverse strand, counting down.
TCAGATGCAAACATGGCGGGTTTGGATGTGGATATCAGTTTTCTCGTTACGCTCTTTGCCGCCATATTTTGAAATCGGAAAAAACTCACATTCAAACTCAATAACTCTAATTTTCCATCAAAGTCGGGATGGGTTCGGACGAGTTTGGACAGATATTAACAAGTACGGATTCTTTTGTCATACCTAAGTTTAAGAGTGGTCGGTGTGTTCTTTCTCTTTCTCGTTCACCTCCATTGCGTTGTTTTTGTATCTTTCTCGTGTTTTCTCTTAGGTAAGTGGTTAGTGTTTTATGTCTACCACTTATAATCAGAGTTAAAAACTTCGTAATAATAACATGATAAATAAAATCTCAATCTAAAATTAAAAAGACAAATTTAAAGAGCAGACACAAACAAATTTATATATTTTTTTTATAATCAAATTTACATTTTCCTCTCTTCAATAAATTCACCGTATAATACACTAAATTAGCTTCATAACAACATTTAGTATTTTTTTTTTTATAAGTAAAATTTGAATCATAAGGAGTACAAGGGATACTCGACCCTTACAATTTTCGGACAATCACTTTAGTTACAATGAAAACAAGCTAAAAGATTATTACACCATGTTGAGAAAACTACGTCGACGTTACAACCTCGACCTATGAATCAAAACCATGATATATATAGATAATTTAGTCCACTAGATTTTGGACATTAAATTGAGTTCCTCTAAACAATATGTTAACACTATATATTACACTCCCTCTTGTCTTTGATTCATAATAATCAAATATATCTATTTTTATGGACCAATTATATATGTCACTGGCAATGAATGAATGTATATATAAAAGAAGGGTCATACTAACCGGTGTTTCTAGGACATTGATTAAAAAACTAAAAAAAAAAAAAAAACTTTGGTTTGAAAACAACACTTTCTAAACTTTTGAGGAGTTGACCGGACAAATTCAAATACTATATTACTATATTTACTTCACTCCAGGACACCTTAGGATGAGTAACCATCTACTAATGAGTACTCCACAACAACCCTGGCGTGATTTGTCTGAGAGCGGAATGTCAGAAATGCCCTTGAAAGCGAACAATGGAAGCCGTACGATGACGCTGGAGACATGATTCAGTAAGTGACTGTGCGCGTGTATGGTGGCCACGGTTCACTGGCAATGTAGTATATATACGGTCAACATAATTGAAAAACACCAAAAGAAAGTAGTAAGAAATAGGGACCAACCATAGTTACAGGCACAAAGGGCTAGCTCCAATGATGGTCCCAAGTCCCATTGTGTTGCCCCTTTAGAATAACCTTCTATTTTTATTTTTTATAATAATATTTAGGCGAAAAGGCGTAGGAAACCAAACTACCCTATCAATTTGATTTTTGACTTGGACATGCAGTAATGTTCAATTTTCAGATATAGTTTACCACTCATTTGATTAATTTTGTTATGGTCAAATTATTTTGATGGTTATCTATAAGTTCTAACTCAACCTACAAATATTAATATTGTTAGGTCGAATATATTCACTCGAGTTCAAACTTAAAGTTTGACAGTTGTGTGTGTGACTTTCAGCGGTACTTGCCATTTAATTTTTTTTTTGTATTAGATGAAATGGTAATTCACTGAAATTAAACTCACATAGAATTGTGAGATCCCGGATTCGAACCCGGGACACGACGTCCGACCTAACAATTTCGGCATTTTTATCAGTTGAGCTAGACGTACTTGCCATTTAATCTAAGACAAATAAAATAAAATTCGTAGCTAGTTTTTAACATGGAAGTTAAATTAATTGTCACCAAAAAAATGGACCATGTGAAATTTGACCTTCAAAGACCAAAGTAAATAAATGAATATATTACTTGAGTAAAATGCAGATAATATTAATTTAGAAGTAGAATTGAAAAAATTTAATCAATATTGTCATCACGTTAAAAAAACAAAATAACTCTTTCTTTGGCACATTTTTATATGTTAAAACAATATTCATTTTAGAAAGGGATGAGAAAAGTGAATAAAATTTATATATCTTCGATATAAAAAAAATAAACAATGGGTTCCAAATTCTTTGTGAAGCTACCAAATTTTAGACATGCATGCATAACAATTTTTTTCATTTTGAAGGAAGTTCATAGCTCACCCTCACCCTTTGCATTTGTTCCTAATAATTAACATGTCAATGTGTACACATACTATGTACTATGTTCTTGTTTGGAACACAGTCTTAGGGTTTAGCCTCTCATAAGAGAATGATAGAAGGTTTATGAGAACAAGAGTGTAACATCTACCCATTTTTATAGAAGTAAGTTTTCTTTGTATAATATTATCTCTTACGGTTTTAAGATCTTCACATCGTTATCAGACCCAAAATGGATTGTGGATCCTAACGAATAGAGGGATTTTGGATTGAGTGCATTCAATTTTCATATGCAGTCAACTTAACATGTGGTTTGGATTTTAAGTTATTTTGATGAAGATGAGTGTTGTATAAGCTTTTAAATGATGTGTGGTGGATATTATGTTGAATGCATGACTGCATAGAAAAATGAATATACTCAACCGAAATCCCTCTATTTCTCTGTTTAGTCACGTTGACATGCTCGGATAAATAATGCTTTTAGGATATGGAACAATGTGCATGTTTATATTAGCAATGGTTTAAACATAATCATTATATACTATCGTCATTTTAACAAAAATTACACTTTTAACCTTCAATAAAATCACCATGGTTCTCGAGATTTCATAAAAGTGTATGTCCTTCTATAGGATAATCCACCATCACTATCTAAAGATACGTTTCTTTGGCATCATGCATATCAGATTCGTTTATATATAAGGCTTAACTTATTCAGTGTTTGACATTTTCTATGAAGAATAGAATACCACACTGCTTTGAGAAGAGAACAATTTATATCATTTGAATCTTCAATCTTTGAATTTCTCTTCTTATGTATATTTGTACCCTATATAGTTGCTTGGTATAGTAAATTCGTATCCAATCTTTCCTTATCACACTCCTATAAAAGACAAAACTATAAAAAGAAGAATCCAATGACTTATAATAATAGCCATGCTTAGTCAAAATCATAGTCATAGTAATATTAAAAAAAAGATTGGTAAGAAAAACAAAAATTAGGTGAAGTGGAGAAATATAGGTGATGATGGTAAGCATAATTAGGAAGCTTTTGTGGTGTACTATTATATTATATAGACTAAACCATCAAATTTTATATCATGTAGACTAAACTATTAAAAAAATTGTCCTAAGTCTCTTGTCCTCAGAAATGGAATTCATAGTTTAAAGTTTGACAAAATAAATAAACTTTAACTAAAAATTATTTTCGATAAAATTTGAATTTACAGTTTTTTGAGTAGTTACTTATTAACCACTTCATCTCAACTATTTGGTTTGATATATTGAAATTCTTCAAAACCCAACATATATAAACCACCAATTTGGGATTTAGATCCTCTTAAAAAAAAAAAAATGTTATAATAATCTTAACTATTCATTTATTTTTCTCCTCTCTTCTTAAGGGTTTTCATTGCGATTTATTGATTAAGAAAATGAGAGAAAACATACGAAAAAAATTAGAGAGTATCCAAATTTATCAATTTGAACTCTAATGTATAAGCTATTGGCTAATTTATTATTCTATAAAGTATGCAAATATAATACTTTTAGTCCTAAGTATAAGAAAATTTTAATCAATAAAAATTTGATATATTTGTTTTAAAATTTGAATCAGATACATAAACTTTTGTTTACTCGGTTTTTTTTTATATTTAAGAATATAAATCAAATACATCAATAAATGACTTGTCAATTTAATCTTTGTTATTAATATAAGTTAGTAATTGAATTAACATATTTTTATATATTTTTGAAATTAAATCGATGAATTTTGTATATTTCAAAAACTACTTATTAATTTTATATATTTTCAAAATTAAATTAAGATAAGGTGATATTTTAGAATTAAATTGATGATTTATAAGTTCAAAATATGATTTGGATAATAGGAATTACAAAGTGGTGTTCAAACCAAGGGACTCAGATCCGATGATGGCACTAACATAGTGATGAAAATGATTTGCTTAATATTTTATCAATGAAACTTGCCACATTTTCCAAAAAAGAAGTGCCTATGATCTATTTTAATGTTTGTTTTTCATTGCTTTTAGTAAAGTTGACAAATTAGAGGTTTGAAAAGTGGAAGTTCTTGATATTGAAATTGGGAAAAGATGGAAAACATTCAAAGGTGGGTTCTTTCATGATTCTTTTCTTAGATGACATTTCGTGGTCCACAATGAAAACTTTTATCAGCTGCTTAACATGTTAATCATCATGCATTAAACTTGGAAGATAGGTTAACTTGCTTTTTGTTTTTGCCTTTAGGTTTTGTTAATTGTTAGTATTTTTGGTTTTATGTTGGTCAAAGAGACAAAAAGAAGAGTCGGTAATTAAATTAATTAAATGTCTTTTCTTGTACAATAAAGTTTCTTAAGGTGATGTGAATGTGATATTGAAAATTGGAAACCTTATTCTATGTTGGGATTGGGATGCCACTTTTGAAGGGTGTGGCTTGAAATTTTGGAGTTTTGGAAACCTTTTGTTTTTATAAGAAAAATAACTGCTCCCTTCGATCTCATATAGAAACAATTTTTTGTTGGATCATCACGAGGGCAGCTAGGGGGATCATTCACATTGGATCTAAGAACAACTATACAAGTGAGTTGGACACCAAACTCTTACTCAAAACCTTAAGGTGTTAGGTTTATGGGTCCTCTAACTTATAAAGTGTTCAACCTCCACTATTTTAAGCAATGTGAGACTTAACACTCACATTTGCCACAACATTTTTCACTTTTTAGATTCATTCAATAATTGATGTATTTAGTAACTTTGTAGTCCAAATACATTAATTATTGAATGAATCAAAAAAGTGAAAAGTTGCTTATATATGAGACTAGAGGGAGTAATTATAAAGAATATAAGGTGTAATGAATCTTTATAATTCGATGAGTTTCCATTATATATTATGGAGATAAACTAAATGATCATTGCACCAATCAGACAATATGCAAAAAGAAGTGTTTCTTATACGACCTAAAAACCAAAATCAAGAAATAAAAATTATTTGATCTACTATGGCAAACACATTAGCAACAACTCCTCTAAACGTTGTATTGTTTCGAGCACGCCATAAATTCCACGTGTTAGCCAACCAAATTAAGTGATGGCGGCCTTTAGCAGAATTCTTATTGTTCACCAAAACACCGAATCTATTGAAATGGCTCCAAACCTCCTCAAAATGAATTAGATCCATTTAAATATATTCTTCCACACTTGTAGTGAAAAATAACAATTAAAAAAAAAGTGATTAGTGTCTTCCTTTTCTCTAAAACAAAAATGTGCAACACCATTCACAACGATTAACTATAACCCCGTTCCTTGCTAAAGCTGTACGGGTCGATAAATATAGTCATTATTAATTTCGGTAAGTGTAACTATTTTTGTAAGTGGTTTTCTTAAGCTTTAAGATTTCTTGTTTTATGTTTAGGGTCTGAGACACTATTCTCTCAACAAATTTTTTAACAAAAAAAAAAATCTTATACTCAATTCTTAACGAGGATTTACGATGGCAAATGCAGAGAAATATTAGGGGAAGCACACATCGATGTAAGGTCTAGAAAAATGTAAACCTTCTTAATGAGGATTTACAATATAACTTAGTTATATATAATCTATATAAGTTTCGAAATTTTAAACTTGAATCCAAGTCACGATAAATTTGAACGAAATGTTTAGTGATATGTGAGTATGTGACAATTACAATTGGTATTTGGAAGAATTTTAAACAGTTTGTGTTTTCTTGTAGAATTTAAAAATAAAAAAAATTGTATTAAGAATTTTGAAACTTAAAATCACAAAAAGACTTCCCAATTATCTTTTGGGCGCTTCTTAACTTCTTTTCACCCAATTATAGAGAAGTCTTAATATTGAAAATGTTCTTTCTGATAACACAATTTATATAATTAAGTAATTGAATCCAAATGATTAAGGTGTTTACTTTAAAGATGAACTATTCGGATTTAGATTCTCTAAAGTTACAATTTCTTACATTTCTTACATTTAGGTCAAATTTTATGATATTTTAGTCTTTACAACATATATAAATGTTTTTAAATATGTCACGTTTTCACTTTCTTAGTTAAAATTTACTTGAATGTAGATGAATTTATAAATCTTGAATGTAGAGAATCTAAATCCGATCTGTTCAGAAAAATTTGAATTTAATCTTTAGATAGAATAATTTTTTATCGAATTTTATTTATCTTTTGACCAAACTCTTAATTACGACTTTTTTCTTGAAAACCGGAAGAGTAACGCATATTAAAATGACGACATAATTTTAATTTATATGAAAGTACGATTTTAAAGATACTACTTACTAATACGAAATTTATTTATTTTGGATACGTAGATTGAAGTAGGGGGTAAAAAAAGTTTAACACTTGTGCTTATTAACAAAAGCACGAAAGGCCCAAACCATTATCAACTGAACAAAAATTCAAGCCAAAATACAAGGTCCATTGTTGAAATTGGTTTTCGCTACCTACGCCACGTTTTTCCTACATACCTCAAAAATAAATTTGTAAAATCAAGAAGCCAAGATTATGTACGTTTTTTTTTAATTACTTTAATTATTTTGTGAATAATTAACTTAGTGGATGTCCATCTTTATTCTTCCATGTTCCTAAACTTCCATTAGTTAATGACTTTCTAAGCCGTTTTTAATCACCTTTGAATGTTCACTTGCTTATTTGTGTCATATAAATAAGACTCATATTTTAGTGTAAAGACACACATATATGAAGAGAGTACTACACTGTGTTTATCTTCTCTAACTCCCGATGTTTATTTCTAACAAATTATATATTTTTCCAATACTATGAAGTTAAACACGAAATATTTCATGTCAATGGAGTATCAACTCAATGATATAAGAGTTTGACTTTATAATTTTAGGGGGAGGAGTTCAAATCTCATATAAAACCGTTGTAAAATGGTCATTTGATATTACTATCATTAATAATAATTTTCCTCAATTTTATATTTTAAATTGTTCAATATATTTCCGTCAAAATTTGAAGCCCACCATATTTTCAATTTCAATGAGTTGTAATTATTGTAAACGATCAACAAGAGTTGGTAGAACTTTTGTAAAAGATCTTGCAGACGCTTCAATCTATAATCAACATAAAATTGAAGATATATTTGTGACAGTTGAAAGTTGAAACCACTACCACTTCTTACACGTTCACACCACAATTTGTTCTTTTCCATATTTGTTATGTCACATAAATATGTAATTTTTATTATGTTAAAATCTTTGACAATAAACTTTAAAATTACTCTATTTTTTTTTTGTCCAAAAATTTAAAATCTATAAGATTCATTTTTAAAATCCTTTTGCATCTATCAATTTTTCACCTCATCACATCAATAACCAATTCACACTCTCCCCTACACTATTTAATCACTATTTTGACACCGTACTCAACACTGACACATTCTACCGTAGAACTTCTTCCGACAGACACCTTTGCCACTTGTTCAACAAGACTAAGGAGCCTTAAACTTCACACCAAGTGGTCCAAGTTCCCACTTCTCTTTGACTTACCTGCATCAATTCATTTTTTCTTTTCATAAAGAAGATGAGAAGCTAATTTTTGTACAAAATTTAATAAAAATAAGATTCTTTCTAGTGATACTTTTTTAAAAAATATGTAATTTTTATTATGTTAGGATATTTAATCAAGTTATAAAATTGAATTAAAAAAATTGGTAAGACTTCAAAACGAGCTTATAACTTATTTTTAAATGCTATTTCAATTAGCTTATAGCTTATAAACTAACCGCAATTCTTACAAAACAGAGCCAAAAAGAAAGAAAGAAAGAAAAAGAAAGCACGTGTAATTAATGGTAGTCGACATCGTAGCAAACGCAAAACGAAAGAGAACGCTGAGTGTGGGTGTTATTTTCATCATCAACTACCGACGTTGACTCCAAGCAACTTTCATTCATTTCTCTCTCTCTCTCTCTCTCTCCTCTAACCGTAAAACCCCACTCTTAAGTCTCAACTACCATTCCACACTCTTCTTAATTCTCTCTCTCTCAGATCTACAATCTCTCTCCCTCTCATGGCTTCTACGGCCGTTGCAACCGCTGATTCGCCGCAACATCCAATCACCGAACCCTCTCCTTCCTCCGTTGATCGTAACGATTCTTCCAATTCATCTCCTAACTTCTTCGCTGATGCTGAATTTCAGGTACTCTTTTTCTTTCTTGCATTCATTGTATATAGGCAAATGCTTGTAACAATTAATTATAGTCAACAACAAATAGATAACCTTAGGAGGATATATGACAAATTGATTTATCAAATGTACTAGTACCAACTAAGGTTTCATTCCTGACTATTGCTTATGGAGAAAATTTGGTTGGATAGGATGGGAGGATGGTCTTGTGTGCCTAACAAGTTCCCCGACAGAGATTAGTCATTGTCAAACTGCGGTGGAAACTTTGTACTTATAATATGGTAACTCAAAATATTAGAAATATTGTATCCATTACCGGTAGTTTCTCTATGCTCGAATAGATAGATAGATACGGAGTTCTAAGGATCACTTATTGGTCGAGGTGGATGAGATAAGGAATGGAGTGATAAGGAGTTCAATTCCCACCTATAGCAAAAACTAATTCCTAATATTAGCTGTTTCAAAAACTAACTGCTAATGAACGCTCGTGGAGGGTGGTCATTCCTCAACCGCGACTCATTGTGTTTTAGATGCTCTTGATAAGATGCAAGATGCGTCATGTCCATTTAATTAGGACTATATAATTTAATTAGAATTTTCATTATTCTAAAACAGTTCATCAATGACTCCACTCCATATCTATTAGTAATTAGGGTCTTGCTAAACGGTGCCCCCGGGGCACTCTTTAAGCATTCCATTTTAAGAAATAATTTATTCAAAAAGTGAACCATTTCGATTTCCAATGCATTGACTTTACACATTTCTATAAAAATTGTATAAAAAACTTACTATTTAAGGGCTTAAAGAGTGCCCCGGGGGCACTATTTAGCATTTTCCTAGTAATTAAGTATTTAATTAAGGCTCTTAGTGGATAAATAACTAATATAATTATTAATGTAAAGATATTTGCCGTGTACTAATATTAGAATGTAATTAAATAATAAAATATTCCAACACCACTCGCTTCAATGATGCAGTGAAGTGTCCTTTGTCAATTTATTCAAACTTTCTATTTTTTCTTTTTAAATTTTAGGATTAAATATGATTTTAATTCTTATAAAGTCGCGATTTTTCAAGTTTAGTCCCTATGTAATTTATATCCACTTTTAGTCCTGGTTTTGAAAACTTCTTATGAAAAGTGGATGCTTTTTGAGGGACTAAACTTGAATGGCAGTGATTTTTTAAGGCACGTGTAAATGTAATGGCAGTCATAGCTAACACAAAAGGAAAGCGACCGTGGCTGTTGTTTTCAGCATCAGCTACCGACGTTGACTCGAAACAACTCATTAACATTTCTTCTTTTTTTTCCTAACCATAAAACCCTTCCCCCTCTCAACTACCATTCCGCACTCTTAATTCCAAGATCTACAATCTCTCCCTCTCTTATGGCTTCTATGGCTGTTGCAACCACCAAATCAACGCAACAGCCCGTACTTTCCCCGATTGACTTCTCTTACGGAATGTTGAACATACATATAAAATAAAATCAAACATAAAAATAATGCTTAAACACAAATTGAGAGATGTGGAATGGTCCGCGTTGATTTATCAAAGATGTTAGGAATATCTGAATCCATCTACAATGGCCTCTCGAATAGTAATGCTTAAACACAAATTGAGAAATGTGATTAATGAACACATTTTGGCTTGTGATTCTTCCTTACAGAGATGTTAGAAATATCCAAATGGAAATCAATTAAGACACTTAATTGATAAATAGCTAATATAATTAATATAAAGATTCATGTTCACCTTTAGTCCCTATTTTAATTTTTTTTTTTTTTATGAAAAATGGATCCTTTTTGAGGGGTTAGATTTGAAAGGCAGTGATTTTATAGGGACTAAAAACATATTTAACCCTTAATTTTACTATATTTAACTTCAGTAGGAAATTGTTCTTATTTTTCATGGGACTAAACTTGAAAGGCAGTGATTTTATAGGGACTAATAAGTAATAACGTATTTAACACTTAAATTTACTATATTTAGCTTGAGTATAAAATTGTTTGGATTTTCGTGGATTTAATGAAAATCTGAACTCCACAAGTCATATAACTGTTGATCTATTTAACTGAAATTTTTATTTGGCTTAAGGTTGTTGAAGTTGACATATTAATGATCCTATGTATATAGTTTATTTAATTCTTTTTCTCGTTGCAGTCTCCGGATGTATTGAAGAGTGAAGAGTATCGTCAATTGTTTCGTCTTCCACAGGAAGAAGTGAGTGATTTTCATCTCCATATAGTACTATAATGTCTCCATGGTATCTTTATTGGTTTTCAGATTATCATTGTATGTTAGAATCATAGAATAGTTGACAATCCTTATGTTTGTTCACATTTGCATGTTTTACCAGAACACATGCATGTGTGTCTATGTTATTTTTCATGATGCAATGAAATGATATCATTTTCCTCTACACTCGTGTTTTGTTGAGGATGTCTAGAATTCATTTGGCCAGGTCCTCACTATACATTTTTTAAGGTTATAGTGGCATGTAACTTATGAAGCCTCTTCCTTTTTAATTAAAAAATATCTTTTCTTATAATGCATTTTGGGTGGGAAAGATTTTGAGGTTAATCACCAAATTATCCTTTTGGAGTTGTGAAAAATAAGGAGATATAATAATAACTATAAATTTATAGTAAAGTGGAACACTCTTCATGCTATCAATGCTTCTGCACCATAAATAAGGTTGGCAAAACACTAATAGGTAGTTCTTGAAGAATTTAGACGGTCTAATTCAAGAAATACTATTAGGAGAAAAGATTTTTTCTAGATGTGATCCAAGTGGTCATATGAGGAGGGGAAACAAATGCAGAGAGTAAAGCTATCCTAGAGTTTGCTTTAACTTACAATTTTGCACTGGCTAACACTTACTTTAGGAAATGGGAGTATCTTTTCTCATATAAAAGTGGGATGGCATGATATCAAATTATTAATTGTTTTGATGAGAAAATGAGATTGAAAACTCTGCACAGATGCCAAAGTCATTCTTGTAGAAGCTCGACTACCTAGCTAATTTTATCGTCTTCTCTAGTGTTTAGTCTATTGAAGTTTAAATTAAAACACGTCATTTGTTAAATGCTTATAAAAGAAAATCTTCCATTTTTCGTTGACATCCTGTTCTTTGATTCAGAATTTCTCCTCTTTCATCCTAAATGTATTTACTTATTCAAGCCTCTTATTTTCTATTTTCTACTTTTAGCAAACCTATAGGTACTTTGTTTACTACTACCAAACCTGTAGGATTATTTACTATAAGAATCTGAGGTGTTGTATGAGATTGAATATTGGGTTGTATAGAGCCAACAAAAAAGTAATTGCAATGCTGCACAGTTCAAATGTTACAATGAATAATTTAACATACAAAACAAGATAGGATAAAGAATTGATGTATTAGAGAAAATAATTGGGGTATTGCATAGTGTGGAAAAGATGGTAGATAGAGGCATGTCTTAGGTTGTTCGGGCATGTGAGGAGAAGACTAGTACAAGCACTAGTGAAGAGGATTTGGATTAAATGGTCTGTCATTATTATACATGATTAATCATACGATATTTTTTTTTGAAAACTCGGTATCCGGCCCTAGGACCGACTATTCCGAGGGGACCAATCCCACCGTACACTTGCGGGGACCCCATTTAAAGCCAGAGTTTTTTTGCTCTGTATGGACTAGCCCACCGAAATTGGCACCAGAGGGAATCGAACCTGAGACCTTGAGAGGAGCATACTCCAAGGACCCAAGCCAACACCACTAGGCCAACCCAAGTGGGTTGATTAATCATACGATGTTATGGTGTTGTTCGGTCCATGTTTGTTATTATTGTTTGTTATGTTATATCTTTTTACCCAAAATTCATTGAATCATACCGAGTAATATTTACCTTCACTATTTAAGCCAACACATCTTGCAATGTAGTTTTAATTGAACCACATAAGGTGCATATTCATAAGTTTTTTTAGTTGCGTGCCTGTGAACTTACAGCAATTTGGTTCCTCTTTTCTTTTTTCATAATTGAAGACATTTCTCATTTGTTTATCTTTTCCTTTAGGTCCTTATTGAAGATTTTAATTGTGCCCTCCAGGAAAACATACTTATTCAGGTAATAGTATTGTAATAACTTGTTTATCTTTTCAATTTGAAGATCACTACTATATTTAACCTATGCCTTCAAATTAAAAGTAAAATTTGGTTCAAAATCTAGTATTTACATTTGTTTTCTTGATGGTTTATTAATCGTTTGTCGTGTAGGGTCACATGTACCTCTTTGTCAACTTCATTTGTTTCTACTCGAACATTTTTGGGTTTGAGACAAAGGTAAATTGCTTACATAATAGTTTTTGCATTTAAACTTATTCTTTGAAATCTTTATGATAGAGATTGCATTTATATCAACCTTATAGTATATTGTACATAAGATATTAGGAAAATGGAGAAGGAAATACTGAATATTATTTCATGTTAGACAAAGCCTATTTAATGACATCAACCAAAATCCAGACACTTCCATATTTGTGGTTTTGATTTTAATTTTCAATAGTGCTGCACCTAAATATTGTTAACGCTTCACGTTTCAGAGAATTATCCCACTCCCTGAAGTGACAGGCGTACGGAGGGCAAAGACAGCTGGGATCTTTCCAAATGCCATTGAGATTATTTCCGGGAGCAGGAAGGTATGTTAAACATCGTGCAATACTCATGCCATATTATATTTCAGTTCATTTGTCACCTAAGTACTATTTTCCCTCGTCTTTCTCTTTAACTATGCTGCAATGTCTTAATCCACTTATTTATTTGACAGCACTTCTTTGGATCCTTCCTATCCCGCGATGATGCTTTTAAGATTATTAATGATGGATGGTTGCGACAGGTCAATGATGCCAGATTAATCATGGAACAGCAGGTATTTTAACATGCTTTTGTAGTATATAGCAATATAATGTTCTACATTGGTAGTGTGGTGGGTTCTAGGAAAGAGTGGTATTCCTCTTCTACTATAGTAATCTGTTGATGGATAATGGATCTGGTTTGAAAATTAGTGTGGAAGCCATGGAGAAGTTGAATAATTAAGTTAAATCAAGATTTGGTATGTCTTATGGTACGCGTCTTTCCAATTTGGCTTTTGTGATGGATGATATGACACATTTAGGATGGGCTTTCTTAGCTAGATTCCTGGTTGATAAGACTAAATTTGAAGTTCATCTTGATTAGAGACACAAAGACAACTCTAGAACTTCTCATAATTTTTCGGAGTATACAATCCAGAAAAATGCCTCTGAATTTCAAAATCCGAATGACAGTTAAATTGGTTAGAAAGAAAGAAATTCCGAGGACTTTGGAGAATCTAAAGAGAGGGAGTGGGTGTGGGGGGCGAGGAGAAACTGTTCTTACTGCTATCACACGCTTAGAACCTTGAGGTACCAAGATACATAGCTTATCTAAACTTTCTTCTATTAAAAAAAAGAAAATGCTAACAAGGGCACTTGTTAAGGAACCTAGTATAATAATATTTTATTGAAAATTGTGTAGTCAACTTGTAAAAGGTCTAAAACGCATGCCATGTATTATCCTTTGTCTGGTCTTGATTTTGCAAGACTTGAGAGAAAGAAGAGAGTAACCTTAAATCTGTTTTATGTATTTAGTGAAAATGAATTCTGTTACTGATACTAATAATGAATTCTTCCTTGGAATGGCTGTGATTGGAGAAGTGTCTCAAAGGGTTTTATAAGTTGAACTTGAATGTTGATTCGAATACATTATTCTTTTTCGTATCCTGTGTTATACAAGATTGTTCCATTTATTTTTGTTCAAAAAAAAAAGTATTCTATTTCCTGTACAATTTGATTGCCTGTTATTAAAAAGATCTCAATTCCCAGCTAATTGGTCAAAATTGCATTAGTTTCACCCTTGCCTTTATATTGTTATTTTACTTCAGGAATCAATATCCGAACTCAGCAGCCAAGACAATGGATTTGTAACTGTTGACAATGTCAAAAGTTCTGATATACTTGACAATGAGGCACTTTCTACTGACCTGTATGTCCATGATCATAGGCTGTTGCTTTAGAATACATTATTTTGTGTGTGAATCATTTACGCTTTACGTATGTGTGTGAATCAGGAGTCAAGGTACTTCTATGTGCAAAGATGAGGGAGTTCCGTCCATTGTTGGAGAAGACCCTACATTGATGGTTGTTCCAGAGAAGCAATCCAGTGTTGAACAGGTTGCTGAGTCTGAATTGAATAATAATCCCCCTAGAGTGAGTTCGAACTGGAATGAAGAGGATATTGATGCTCCGACAAGTGAGTTTGGGAGCATATCTATACCTATATATATATTTTGGGTTCCTGGTTTGGGAACATAGCTTATTCCTGTATATAATTTTGGATTCACGTTTATACACTTCATGTGTAAATGTCAATAATTTTTTACATTCCACTTTCGTTTATCTTATATATATATGTGCAAAGATGCTGATGATGTGAGCTTATTTTCTGTTACGCAGCCCCAGAAGGTTTTACGTGTGTTGCAGAATCAACGTTTCCGGTATTATCTTGTTTGAAATTATTGTCTGATTGTACTTTTCAAAATTTCCAAAGTTAATTTGATGAATATTAATTTTCAATTTATGAGGTCGTTCTCAGTTTTTAATTTACAAACTGCAGATAAAGGTTGAAGACTTCTTTAGGTACTTCTTCTCGGATGATGCAATAAATTTTCTTGAGTCTTTTCGTAAACAATGCGGCGATAAAGGTAGCCTGCATGAAACTCTTAAACCTATACATTTTAATTGCCGTTTTCATTGTCTAGTCTTGTTTGCTTTCCTCACTATCATTTAATATATTTTTCTGGGAATGAATAATGATAAGTGATAATCGATATCTTTTCCCATGCTTTGTTGTTTTGGTGAGGATGATTTTTTCTTTATTTTTTTTGCTTTCAGACTTCAAGTGTGCTTCATGGCATCCTCAAGAGAAATTTGGGTATGCTCGTGAATTGTCATTTCAACATCCAATAAAAATTTATCTTGGTATGCTTCTGCTGCTTAATATCGCATGTACACTATATAATTTCTTGTTCTGTCTGAGCTTGGTTTTGCTCTCCCCTTATAATTTTACAGGTTATGGAATATGAAATAGTGGGGCTTAAACTTAATTTTGAGGGAACCGAAGTAAATTGCTAATATATTAAACTAATTTAGAACTTTTCACAGAATCATGATTGTTAACTCTGTCCCTACGTATCCAAAGTCTGAAAAAGTTTTATAACATTAAGTTAACTAAATGCAATGCTGACTGCTGAGAATAAAACTATTAGAAGCAAAAACTCTACAATTCCGCGCATGTTATAAAACAATGCAATAATGTGGGGACTAGAAGTGAGTGAGTGTTCTAGTTAACTAGTTGAAGAACAGCGAAGCAATGGGTGCAAGACACGCAGATCTATAAAGAAGACAGCTATATCATATTTTGGGCATTAATAATCTTTGTGATAGTTTCAAGGAATTTTTAAAATGTTCGAGTTGGTCCTATCTGCCTTTCATTAAACATGATTGTGGTTCCTTTTCAGGAGCAAAATCGGGTGGCTGCCATGAGGTCCAGAAATATCGAGTTTATAGGAACAGGTTATTGCCTTATTGCTATGACTTTTGATTATCAGTACAATCTTTTGTATCAATTCATCTTTTTAATGTTTTTTTAGCCCTGAAGCTATTGCACTGAGTACATGAAATATATGAAGTTTTAAATGTTATATTGACATGTATATTTGTTACTTCATCCAGTCATTTGGTTATACAGACATCGCAAGAAGTCAGTGACGTACCTTATGCAGATTATTTTCACGTTGAGGTACAAAACTTCTCGAGACATTGAATCATTGTTTATTAAGCATAAAATACTAGCTTTATAGTAATTTTAAGCATCATAACTTTCTTTTGAAATTAAAAAGACCCAGTTTTACATTTTGTTTGTGTAGAGTTATCTCTCATTATCAGTGGGTAATATCAGCCTTTTCTAGCTTTTCAAGTGGTTTTTTTTTTCTCTAAACTCTTCAATCCCTCTTTATCTATACTATTATCAAAATGAGATTCTCCATGGTATCTTTTAACTATTATGCCAGACCGGAATGTCTGACATTTTGTTTTAACTGTGGTACAGTATTTTGAAAATACTATGATTATCGGTGTTTGATTTGAGAACTTGATGACTATGAAATGAGGAATTTGTTCAAACTTCTAAGTTTGGTCCATTGCCAATTAACTTTCAGCTTAAGGCCATCCGTTGAATTGGTTTGTTAAGAAATGCGAGGGGACTAGGGACTAGAGTACTAGACGAATATGACAGGTTAATTGCAGCCCAATGCTTGAGCTTGCTCGAATTTGGGGTGTGTGGAGGATAACTTTCAGTTTAATTTAAGTGTTTCCCATGGAATGAACAGAGAGGCTATTATTACTGTTGGAACATGAAAGCCAGGGAATATCAGCAAACAATTCTATGAGCCAGATTGAATATACTTTTCTATAAACACGCAGGAATTTTTTTTTTGAAATGATTACCTTGAATGAACTATGAGCCAGCCTGAATAAGCTTTTCAACAAACACTGTAGTACAGTTGGAAAACAATTTGCACATTTTCTTTGACAATGAAGATTGCGGCACATGAAAAGTAAAGTTAGGTTGATGTTGTGTCATTTTTTAACATAAATTACCATAGGAATTAGGTTACAAACATTTATAACATTTCTGGAAAAATAGTTCAAAAAAGTATATGGGTGGAGGAGGTAAACATGATTTGGATAAAATCTGAAAATGTTTGGTTGTTAAAAATTGCTTTTTCTTTCAAAAACAAGTTTGAATGGAAGTGGTAAATGTAGATTTTGCATTAGGTTGAAAATTTTAACTGAAATTACTTCACTTTAGATTCAATTTAATACAAATCAATTTTGCAGAGTTAAAATTAAAAGAAAGAGTTTGAGACTTGGAATTACTGTATATTCACCCGTTATTTCTTGCATTTTATTGTGTACACTGGACATCAACATGCCTAAACGTGTGTTTTGTCTCCACTCCGCTATTAGATCAAACTAGGGGAGAGAAGGCTAATATTTACTTGCCAAACTTTGGGACAATTGGGTTTAAATTTTGCCTTATTTTAGTTATTGAACAGTAGTCAGTTAGTTCTATCTCTGTTTTAGTAATAACTTTGTATTTCTCTATCCAATGAATTGTCAGTTTTTACTTATGACTTGTTTCTATTTTAACTTCCAGGGACTGTGGAATGTAGAGAGAGACAAGGATGGATCAAAAGAATGCTGCATTTTACGGGTGTATGTGAATGTGGCATTTTGTAAGAAAACTATCTGGAGAGGTATGGATTTTAGTATTTTACAATACATTCTGAAAGAATATTCCGTTGGTTTTCATTGTAATCATTTAAATTATGTTGATTTGCGATGAATTTGAACTTTTATTGATTCTAACAATCACAGGCAAAATAGTACAGTCAACAGTTGACGAATGCAAAGAGGCTTATGGAGCATGGATAAACATGGTATTCTTTTCTTTTTACATTATACATCCTTAGTTTAGTTTGGCTGCTGTTCCATGTTTTGTTTAATGTCTTTTTAAGAATGTATCAATATTCCTTTCAGGCACATGAGTTCTTGAAACAGAAAAACCTTGTAAAAGAAGGTATGGCTATTTATTTTCTTAAATTTTGAAGTGCATTTTTACATCCATATAAGGTTAGTTCCAATTGAAATGTCCTATTTTTGAAGATTTATATATAATTTACTTTTTATGAGGCAGAAAGTGGTTCCGTTGCTGCTGTAGTTCAAAATGGCAAAATGATTTTTGATAGAGTAGCAAAGACGGGAGCAACCTCAGAAGGATCACAGGATCAAAGTAATCCTACAGGGAGAGAAACTACATCCAATGCCATTGATGATGCTATTCGCAATGTTAGTACTCAATTGCAAGGAAATTTCATTGGCACACCGTCTGTTCCGTCTTTGTTCAGAGAGTTTGCGACAAAGATTAGGTCATCTTTGAAAAATCAGAGCAATCTTTCGCTGCTACTTGTTACCATTTTTGCTCTGATTTTCTTCATGCAGGTGTGTTCTTTAAACCATAATTTAGATTCATGCCTTTTCTTGCTTTGTAGTTATGAAGTTCTGTCTAGAACTTCAGACTAGCAGCACTTATTTGTTTGGTACCAAAATAAATTTATTCATCAAAATCATTGTTGCAAGCTTGCAATTACTGGCATCAAGGTGCTTTAGTTAGCATTTGGTGACTTCTTTGTGACTGTTCAAGTTAATAGTACACATGTGATGGTTTCCTTCGTTCTGAACAAATAGATCTATTTGAGTCCTACTTTTTTCACATAATAAAAGAAAAAATATGAAGATCTAAACTTGGTATTTTAGCTGCTCAACAATGATTATGATTTGTGGGCGAGCCTTTGGCACAACAGTAAGACTACTGCCTTATGACTTGGAGGTCACAAGTTCAAAGTGGGAGCCTTGTGCCCTAGGCTGCCCTTTCAATATTAATTAATTAGAGAATCACCTCCACTGGCTCTGATTTTTTTTTCAAATTCAACAATTGTTATGGTTTGAACTTCAGGGCTACTCTATTCTATAATGGTGTAGTTTAAATATTGGTGCAATTTGCAAATCAACTACTTCCATTTAGTACTAACGCTTTACTTTATTCTATTGCAGCAGTTTAGTATCCTGATGTTGTTGGCCAGACCTCAACATATACATATGAACTCTCCTGTAGACTTTATGAATCAGATGGACAATGGAGTGACTAGAAATCCTTCGGACATAGCGTGGTTGGAGAAAAGAGTTCATCACCTTAAAGATGAGATGTACATGGTTGAGACTAGGCTTGAAAGAATGCGGTATGAGCATGCTCTCTTAAAAAAGCAACTAAAAGATCTAGAACATAAATAGCTCTCTCTCTCAATATATGTGTTTATATATATAATATTTGTATATACATGTATGATGGGATGTGATATGGATGGATATAGCTTGAAAAATCGATAATTCATACCTCGTTGTAAATGAACTGTATGTTATGTCAAAAATAGAACAAGCGAGGAATTTGTGATTCATGAGGTTGTTTATCATACTATAAACATCTGTTATATCCCCAAGTTGTACTTAAAGTTTACAAAATAAATTTGGTATAGTTATTTTTATTCATGAAAAGCAATAAGGTGATACTAGCGAGTGACGTGCTATTAGAGGCTTCATCCTCTCGCCCTAAAATTTATTCATAAAATAAGTGTTATGGAAACATTATAAATCACTTGTTAAAAAAAAAAATACTAAATATAAATAAAAGATGTTTCATGCTTTCTTTTTGTGTGGGATAAAATTAATTTCAGCTTACATATTAATCTAAAATAATTTGGCGTAAATTCATTTTATTCATTCTGCCGTCATTATAAAATGACGTATGATCACGAACTTGAATATACTGAATATTATTCCGCTTAATTTTCTGTACAAAGGCAAAGTTGCGACACATAAATGTCAATGATGAAATTAAGAAGAGAAATAAAAAATGTACATAAAAAGGAAATTTCGCTATCATACAATACTTCCTCTCAAGATTTTAAATTTAATTCTTGTTGCAAGACAATCAACTCAAAGGAAGATCTATTAAAAATACAAATATGAACATAGAGCGGTTCATATAATGCTTTGATATGTTAAAAAAAAATAATAAAAATAAATATTGTTCCACGTAATTTGATATGGTGACATTTGTTTTTTGGGTGTTAATGGTGGAAATTAATAGTCTTTCTCTGCAATCCCCCATCTCATTCTCTTACTTCTTTCTCTTTTTGTGGCTCTTATCTAGAAACCATTAATTCATATCATCAACTTCCAATGCCACAATTCTATTTATACAAAAAGGTTAATTGTTATCATAAATCTATACAAATTCAGAAGAACAAGGCTATTTCATTCCTTGGGAAGAAAGAAATGATTGAATCATGGAAAAGGAAGGGGAAACTGAAAAGGTGGGAGGGATCCTATGAAGAAGGTTCACATTAAGATACTTCCATATTTGTGGTTTTGATTTTAATTTTCAATAGTTCTGCACCTAAATATTGTTAACGCTTCACGTTTCAGAGAATTATCTCGCTCCCTGAAGTAACAGGCGAACGGAAGGAAAAGACAGCTGGGATCTTTCCAAATGCCATTGACATTATTTCCGGGAGCAGGAAGGTATATTATATTTCAATTCATTTGTCACCTAAGTATTATTTTCGCTCGTCTTTCTCTTTAACTATGCTGCAATGTCTTAATCCACTTATCTATTTGACAGAACTTCTTTGGATCCTTCCTATCCCGCGATGATACTTTTAAGGTTATTAATGATGGATGGTTGCGACAGGTCAATGATGCCAGATTAGTCTTGGAACAGCAGGTATTTTAATATGCTTTTGTAGTATATAGCAATATAATGTTCTACATTGGTTTGAGAATTAGTGTAGAAGCCATGGAGAAGTCCAATAATTAAGTTAAATCAAGATTCGGTATGTCTTATGTTACGAGTCTTTCCAATTTTGCTTTTGTGATGGATGATACTGTTGAATATGTAGTTGTGTCGTTGGAGTTTGTTTGAAGTCTCACATTGCTTACGTTCCCGGGCTGTTGAGTATATAAATATGTGAGGGAACCTCAACCTTTGAGCTAGTTGTTGGGGATGTGATCCAAACTTATTTAACAAATACGACACATTTAGGATGGATAATTGGTCAAAATTGCATTAGTTTCACCATTGTCTTTATATTGTTATTTTACTACAGGAACCAACATCCGAACTCAGCAGCCAAGAGAATGAATTTGTAACTGTTGACAATGTCAAAAGTTCTGATATACTTGACAATGAGGCACTTTCTACAGACCTGTATGTCCATGATCATAGGCTGTTGCTTTAGAATACATTATTTTGTGTGTCAACCATTTACGCTTTACTTATGTGTGTGAATCAGGAGCCAAGGTACTTCTATTTGCAAAGATGAGGGAGTTCCATCCATTGTTGGAGAAGACCCTACATTGATGGTTGTTCCAGAGAAGCAATCCAGTGTTGAACAGATTGCTGAGTCTGGATTGAATAATAATCCCCCTAGACTGAGTTCGAAGTGGAATGAAGAGGATATTGATGCTCCGACAAGTGAGTTTGGGAACATATCTAGACCTATATATATTTTGGCTATTATTATAAACATATTGTCTTGGTTTAATTTATATTTTTTCCCCTATGAGTTATGACACCTTAGGAATACATATTACTCATTTCCCCTTCCTTTTTACAAATATGGTTTACATCTATGGTAAACCAAACTAGTTTCCATTAAGATTAGGGAAGAAGATATATGCAAAAAATTTCAAACCAGTATTTTAAAATGACAGATGGTTCGGTTATATATTTGCAAGTTCCTGGCTGAGTTTGAGTCTAACACAATCTCCCTATAGTACATCACATTTTTCTTTGAATGAAAAGTTATCATTTCCTTATGTCACAATTCTTTATATAATTTAGTGCGGCCAGTGATTGGCACTGTTAGAATATAAGAAAATACATTACAATATCTTTCATATTATATTAGAATATGATTATCTTAGTTTATCTCCTTGGATCAGTTTCTAATCTTTGAGTATTTTAATTTCCTAGGATTAGTCTTGAGTCTTGACTTGATATTACCAATTATTGTATCTTGGAGTATCTTAGTTTTTCTTCTAGGATCAGTTTCTCATTTGCAAATGTCAATAATTTTTTACATTCCACTTTCGTTTATATATATATATATATATGTATATGTGCAAAGATGCTGATGACGTGAGCTTATTTACTGTTAAGCAGCCCCAGAAGAATTTACGTGTGTTGCAGAATCAAAGTTTCCGGTATTATCTTGTTTGAAATTATTGTGTTATTGTACTTTTTCAAAATTTCCAAAGTTAATTTGATGAACATTAATTTTCAATTTATGAGGTTGTTCTCAGTTTTTAATTTACAAACTGCAGATAAGGGTTGAAGACTTCTTTAGGTACTTATTCTCGGATGATGCAATAAATTTTCTTGAGTCTTTCCGTAAACAATGCGGCGATAAAGGTAGACTGCATGAAACTCTTAAACCTATACATTTTAATTGCCGTTTTCATTGTCTAGTCTTGTTTTCTTTCCTCACTATCATTTAATATATTTTTCTGGGAATGAATAATGATAAGTGATAATCGATATCTTTTCCCATGCCTTGTTATTTTGGTGAGGATGATTTTTTCTTTATTTTTTTTGCTTTCAGACTTCAAGTGTGCTTCATGGCATCCTTGTTGTTTTGGGTATGCTCGTGAACTGTCATTTCAACATCCAATAAAAGTTTATCTTGGTATGCTTCTGCTGCTTTATATCACATGTAAACTTTATAATTTCTTGTTCCTATCTGCCATTAAACATGATTGTGGTTCCTTTTCAGGAGCAAAATTGGGTGGCTGCAATGAGGTCCAGAAGTATCGAGTTTATAGGAACAGGTTATTGCCTTATTGCTATGACTTTTGATTATCAGTACAATCTTTTGCATCAATTCATCTTTTTACTGTTTTTTTAGCTCTGAAGCTATTGCACTGACCGAGTACATGAAAAATATATGAAGTTTTAAAAGTTGTTATATTGACATGATATTTGTTACTTCATCCAGTCATTTGGTTATACAGACATCGCAAGAAGTCAGTGACGTACCTTATGCAGATTATTTTCATGTTGAGGTACAAAACTTCTCGAGACATTGAATCATTGTTCATTAGGCATGAAATACTAGCTTTATAGTAATTTTAAGCATCATAACTTGTTTCTATCCAATGAATAGTCAGTTTTTACTTATGACTTGTTTCTATTTTAATTACCAGGGATTGTGGAATGTAGAGAGAAACAAGGATGAATCAAAAGAATGCTGCATTTTACGGGTATATGTGAATGTGGTATTTTGTAAGAAAACTATTTGGAGAGGTATGGATTGTACAATACATTCTGAAAGAATATTCCATTGGTTTTCATTGTACATAGTATCTTATATGTAATCATTTAAATTATGTTGATTTGCGATGAATTTGAACTTTCATTGATTCTAACAATCGCAGGCAAAATAGTACAGTCAACGGTTGATGAATGCAAAGAGGCTTATGGAACATGGATAAACATGGTATTATTTTGTTTTTACATTATACATCCTTAGTTTGGCTGCTGTACCATGTTTTGCTTAATGTCTGTTTAAGAATGTATCAATATTCCTTTCAGGCACATGAGTTCTTGAAGCAGAAGAACCTTGTAAAAGAAGGTATGGCTATATATTTTCTTAAATTTTGAAGTGCCTTTTTACATCCATATAAGCTTAGTTTCAATTGAAATGTCCTATTTTGGAAGATTTATATATAATTTACTTTTTATGAAGCAGAAAGTGTTGCTGCTGTTGTTCAAAATGGCAAGACAATTTTTGATAGAGAAGCAAAGACAGGAGAAACTTCAGAAGAATCACAGGTTCAAAGTAATCCTACAGGCAGAGAAACTACATCCTATGCCATTGATGATTCTATTCGCAATGTTAGTACTCAATTGCAAGGAAATTTCATTGGCACATCGTCTATTCCATCTTTGTTCAGAGAGTTTGCAACAAAGATTAGGTCATCTTTGAAAAATCAGAGCAATCTTTCGCTACTACTTGTTACCGTTTTTGCTCTGATTTTCTTCATGCAGGTATGTTCTTTAAACCAAAATTTTACATTCATGCCTTTTCTTGCTTTGTAGTTATGAAGTTCTGTCACTTCAGACTCGCAGCACTTATTTGTTTGGTACCAAAATTAATTTATTCATCAAAATCATTGTTGCAAACTTGCAATTACTTGCATCAAGGTGCATTAATTAGCATTCAGTCACTTCTATATGACTTTTTACGTTATAGTACACTTGTGTTGGTTTCCTTCGTTCTTAACAAACAGATCTATTCTATGTATTGTTGCAATTTGCAAACCAACTACTTCCATTTTGTACTAACACTTCACTTTATTCTGATGCAGCAGTTTAGTATACTGATGCTGTTGGCCAGGCCTCAACATATACATATGAACCCTCCTGTAGAGTTTATGAATAAGATGGACAATGGAGTGACTAGAAATCCTTCGGACATAGCGTGGTTGGAGAAAAGAGTTTATTACCTTAAAGATGAGATGTACATGGTTGAGACTAGGCTTGAAAGAATGCGATATGAGCATGCTCTCATAAAAAAGCAACTAAAAGATCTAGAACATATATAGCTCTCTATTTAGATATATGTGTTTGTGTTTATATGTAATATTTGTGTATATACATGTATGATGGGATGTTATATGAATATAGCATTAAAAATCGATGATTCATACCTCGTTGTAAATGAATAGTTTGTGTTATGCCTAAAATAGAACAGGCGATGTATTTGTGATTCATGAGTTGTTTGGTTATGTTGCTCATACTATAAACATCAGTTACTAAAATTCATTCATTAAAAGAAAATATTACAGAGACGATATTATAATTGAAAATTCCAAGACTAAAACAGAATTTTCTCAAGAATTATGAATCAAAATAAAAGAATTGCAGTATTGCACACACATTGATTCTTCATGCTGTAGAACATAAAAGGTGCTAGTACTCACACTGATTTGTTCATATAAATCTTCTTAATCAATGGTTTTATTCTACATCTATATTATTTCACTAATTTCTTGCACTCATAGGGATTCAAATTTACTAACTATTTAGGAATTTAAACTCCGTTTTGATTTATATATACAATTTTCAATGTCACAAGAAGATAGTATACATTTTTGTCTCAACAATATCATTGAAGTAGGCATTAGCATAATTTTAATAGAATTATCCACACCTTATCCATTGTCACACACACTGCACCAGCATTCATCACTATCAGACAATGAACCAAAGGCTCTGTGTCGAAAGCTTCGAAAGGATAAAATATGGAGTAAGCTTAAAAATAGAACTACATTATGTGAAAGATATATGAAATATTGAAAGGTTATAAAACTCGTAGTATTTAAAACACAAAATGTTGTATCACAAGGTCTTGAAGAAAGAAACTTATTGTGCTAGATTGCTAAAACTTATTAGCCATACAGCAGTCCTAATACTCCTCATCTGTTGAACAATTTACTTGCATCTTGACGCAACGACAATACAGATGACAAGAATCCATAAGCTGCAAGTGATTATTGCAGTGATAGTAGATGTCAGAAGCATGAATAAGACACACGCAGAACATGGCAAGATCATCTCAATCACAATTTCCACTAGACCACCATTACCAGGAGGGTGTTCGAAGGCAGGAGCGAGTATAGGCATGTGAAAACTGATAAGTATGAAAATGAACAAGAATCTCATGACAGAGATGTGTTTCTCCACAAAGTTGTCACCAAAACTTGATACCTCCACAACAAGAAAAGCCATGAATACCCAAAATAGGTTACTGATTTGCTTACACGTTTCTGCATGGTTACTGACAGAAGCAGGTTCCTCCTGAATAGCCATTGCAGAGAGAACAAAAAGTTTGAGAATTGAAAACAAGTATAGAGGGATGAAGTGAATGCACAATATAAGATATAAAATTGGATAAGGGCGAGAAAATCAAATGTGAGGTAATTTCCTTGGGTTTGTTAAATGCAAGAGAAATGCACAAAGTCTTCAATACAATTCATCACAAAACAAGCAACACCGCATGACCGAAAACATCCAGCCAGAGACCTCAAACAAGAGCCTCAATTTAATTAAAACAAGCGACACAAAACAAGAACATTTTTATATTAACACACTACGCAAAAGAAGTACATGATGTCGTAACTCCCCCAACCTCTTTGTGTATTTCCAATTCAAACACACTGGCTCCTACATCGCAATTAAAAACTCACAATACCAATGAATACTCAAACAGTAACAAAAATTCGAAAAACTACAACCACAGCAGCAGGACTAAAAAAAATCAGAATTGCATACCATACAATAACACAACCCAACAATAAACCAATTACCAATGGTACAAAAACAATGTTTGCAAACCTATGATCTCATCATGCACACATGATTAAATCAGAGCAAATCATCTGCAAAACTCCGAGTCTTCGGAATTTTATTCCAATGCACAACACCTCATTCCATATTCATACAAACCACACAATCCACCATAATTAAGCACATATAATTAGTAACATACAATTAATCCAGCTTAATTAAAAACCCTTTAACTAAAATATATCAAAATATCCCCCTCCTCATTCATGTCAGTCATACATAATTAGGACACATACCTCAAGCTATTATTGTAAATCAGTGGCAGCTAATTTTTCGGATGTCTTCCCTTCCTTCATGATGAGCTTTCCATTAGATGATGATGATGCAGCAACACTATAGATGAAGAATAAGCCAATGACAGTTTATAAAAACCAGACTTCAGATAACTTGAATGAAAAATTCATCATCATGATTGAAGCAAATTAAGTAACTATAAACTTTTGTAATCTAACTCAATGATTCTAGCACAATGTGATAAAAATTTAATCATACAAAAACACCTACCAAACCAAGCTTTTTCAAAGATGCAGCAACACTAGGTGAAGTACAATTATCTACTTCTTTCCGTGTACAATTATCATATCAGTAACAGTCTATGAAGTACAGACACAAACACGGATACCGGGTGGACATGACACGAACATTGAAACATGACACCAATAATAATTTAAGAGAATGAAATAATTCATTGTAACCGTAAGTGTCAATGATGGACACTGACGCGTGGCTAACATTGGCACACGCCAAATCCAAAAAGTGCCGTACTTCATACTTGATAGGTAACAATTAAAAGACAGCCACTATCATAATGTTCACACCAATCTACAAACATACAACCACTATTAAGCATATCTGAGTTATATTCTGACAGTAATCTCCTTCACGCCCTTAATATAGTAGCATTTTGAATACTATAAACCCACTTCAGACAATTTACATGACCAAATTAGTCTCTATAAAACACTTTCAAATAAGTCCCCGATTTTATAAATATTTTAAAATGGTACTCGTCATGATTCTATTAAAATATCAAGTTGGTCTTTATATTTAACTATTTACTATCAAGTAAGGTTCCATATTTTTAAAAAAATTGTATTTGTTTAACTAAATTGAGAAAAGCACACACATGCTCATTCACACGTGTAGAAAAAGACTGTCAGCACCCACCCAATTGTTTTCATCTGCCGTCGCACGCCGTTATCCTCCGACGAACTCACACTCCGACCTTCCCTCCGGCGAAACAAATCAATTTCAATGGCTTCTTCAATTGATGAAACCAAAGTATGGGGATGGTTATTGTTATCAATTGGATCGATTTTGTTTGTTTCTTACTTCTTTCTTGCTCTCATTTCAAAGCTTCTTCCTTCTTCCAATAATCCAATCATCTCTTCCTTCCAAAATGACTGGTCAGTATATAATTTGTTGTCAAATTCTTATGTTGGGTCATTCTTGTTTTAATTAATTAGCTTTGATGATAGAGATTAGGGAGAATAATAAAAATCATTTTTTTTCATCAAAATTTCATGCTATGATGAGCGGGTACTCCGTTTGAGGAAAAGCACCGGTACCGGATACTTACCCATACCAGTACCGGGTACACATCCATACCTTAATTTATGCCCATACACATGTATCATTTTTTCTAAAAATGCCGTACTCCGTACCGGTATCCGTATCGGGCCGTACCCGCACCTAGCCAACGCAGATTTCATGTC
The DNA here is from genome assembly GCA_951799995.1 of Trifolium subterraneum. Lineage (NCBI taxonomy): Eukaryota > Viridiplantae > Streptophyta > Magnoliopsida > Fabales > Fabaceae > Trifolium > Trifolium subterraneum. The sequence continues at coordinate 67,512,681 of OX637462.1, read as the reverse complement.
ATTTGGTTTTTATGTGTATTTTTTAAGTTAGATGGATATAATAAGTATATATGGTGTCTGTATTTTGATGTTCGAATAATACAACCGACAAAAATTGGAAAAAAATACAATTTTTTGTTTGTTTGAGGGTAAGCCAAACTATGAAGAAGGATTAAGGATATATGATATGATTTATGATATGGATATTGTGATGCTGTTTCAAGTTTCAGCCATGCAGATGAACCCAACTTGCATCAAAATACTTTGATATTTTGATTGTTATGTTGATGTTGTTGTATGAATGAGAAAATGTTTAAATTGATTGTTGTAGAAAGTAGAAACAATGTTGTCAAATAACGGCTATAGTAGCATTGTAGTGTAGTAGAATTTTGAATAAAGTATTATTGCATTGTAGGGTAGCGGAATTTACACAACCCGCTATTTTCTTCGATATGCAATTGAGAAAAAGTGAAAATACTTTCTTGTTCTTGTACTTTGATTTTTGTTGATTGTTAAGGGTGCAGTAGATTGTTATCCTAAGCCTATCTGCAGCTATTAGTCTTTCCATTCCAGGAAGTGAATCAGTTAAGTCGTTTCATTTGCCATTTGCTTAGAACCCCAGTTAGCTAACTCAGTAAACTTCTTACATCTCTAATCATTTCTCCAAAAGGATTTTCATGTCATGAATAATCGGTTTGTATGTGCCATTACAAAGCGACTCTTATTTAGTCACCAACATTTGGAGTCCTCATGCAGTCCACCTTTCAGTGTTAGGGGTGCAATTTGCCAAGTTTAGGTGCAGTGTTATCAAATAGCGACTATATCGTGCTATACTATAACATAGAAGAGTTGAACTAATTACTATTGTTCCGCGACATGCTATTTAGTACCAAATGTTGTCAAATAACGGCTGTAGAAGCACTATAGCATAGAGGAATTTGAACAAACCGTTATTTTCTGCGATCTGCGATTGACATTGTTGTGCTGGTGTTAGTTAACCACTTTTTCGCATGGCCTGCCACCATGAGTCTCCCCCTTTTGGAGTTTGGACTCAGGAAATGAAGATTAAACTTCATGCGAGTGATGAATGATATGGCAATTAAAATCATTTCAGAAACTGCACTTCATTATTGTTTTTTTTTTTTTAAGAATCTAAATTAGCCCACTCAACACTTGATTATTGTTATTGTAAAATTATCATTATTAACATTGCTATTACTCTTACCTCTCCCACAAAAGGAGGGATCCCTCCTTATTTTCCTAACTTGTATTTATTTCATAGGTATTATTGCTTCTTAGTGCCATTGACTCTCCCTATAATTGTGGTTGCTGTCTACTTCCATTGGCTCAGCATGAAGATGTTCAAGCATGCTTAACATATCTGAATCATATTTTAAAAGAACTTATGTGTACTCTGTCAGAGCAACCACCATGGCTATTTCTGCTTTTCTCGATAGCCCTGCAAGGACCAGCGTTCGTCTAACCAACCTAAGGACCTGGTTTGTGCAAATTTTCTGGTTGCATCCTGCTTTAATGTATGCGGTTATATGTGTGATTGATTGTTTGTAAAGATCACTAATGTTTGTTTTACCTTAGAATTTTGCATGTGGCCTAATTTCAGTTTTCATGTCATGTATTATTTCAATTCAAAGTAGTCATGTACATGAACTTGGTCCTTTTTTTTAGAATAAAGGTGTGTTTCGGTAAAAAAAAAATCAAGTTAAATGCTTATTCAATAAGTTGTTCTATGAGCTTAATTAAGCTCTGGTTCATAATCTATTTCAATAAGTTGTTATATGAGCTTAATTAAGTCCTCTAATATAAAAACATTGCACATTGTATTCTTAGTTTGTTTTCAGTCTTATTTATGAAATTAAGCAAATTTGACTGAGTGGTCAATTTTCTTTCATTTGTCCTTAAACGTGTGAATCTATCATCGCTACGGTTTATGAAATACTGTATCAAAATTATAAAATGTCATCGAATGTGTTTGTTATTAGTAATTAAAGGACCAAATTGACTAATAGAATACACATTAGAAAACTATGCTTATTAAGAAAAGACAAATTTGAAAATTAGATTGACCAAGGAAAGGCATGTTTAGTGATATATTACTGTAATATTTTTATTTTATACAGTTTGAGATTACAATGACTTTATTTAATTTACATCATTTGAAGAATAATCCAATAATCTTACAGGAGAATTGTTCTATTGATTAATGCAAAAGATTCAAATTGCAATTTGATTTGTGAAGTTGTTTTTGCAAAAAAAATCAAAAGATTGAAGATTGAGACAGAAACTGGAAATGCCCCTTTTGCTGCAAAATTGTGGATAACAGAAACTGCTAATGTTATGAATCACTGGATAAATCATTTTTCTTTCTCACGGCGGCGACAGAATGTGAGGCAGATTGGTTCGACCAGTGAGACGGATGCAGCAGCGGTTACGAGAGGAACAAGGAAGAGGCAACCACAATGGCGGAAGAGAAAGATGGAAACGGCACAGGCTTAGCAGCTGGAGACGGTGGAGGAGGCAGTAATTCAGGAGGGAGACACTGAACGGTTTTGTATCAAAGGAGAAAAAATATGGAACAGTTTCCTTTTTAAATTTTTAATGTCAGCCTTGAATCTATTTTTTACCATATGTCAAACATCTATCTATGCATATAAAAGAAATAAATGGAGCAAAGTCCAACTAAGTGGGAGATGTGGCTAAATGAAAAAATTATTGGTTTAAGTGGATTACGGTTAATCTAATCAAAAGCATAGTAAATTTTGTTTTACCTCTTTTTTTAATAACACTTCAAATTGATTTTTATTTGAATCAACTAAAAGAATGTGACGATGAATTTGCATGTCAAAATCATCAGTAAATAATTATTTTTTTTAAGTCAAAGAAATAAATATATTAAATACTTCGGCCGCAAGGAATACCTAAAAAAAGTTCACATAGGCCCCTAACCAAGATATAATACCTTCCTAGGCCGCACCAAAAACAAGACATCCTCCATTTATATAGAGATTTTGTGAAATCGAATGTTTCGTGACAGAATTGCTGGATTAGGGTTTAATATAACATTTGATTTTTGGCAATGAAAATTGCTCGTGTATTCTATTCTGATCCTAAGTTCATTACATACATGTTCCTCATTTTATTATTACTATTATTATTAATCATCACCATCGTCGTTAAATTAAATTTATCTTTCCATCGGTTTGCCGCTTTTAATTAGTTGTGCTCTGTTTTTTGGATTTTAAAGGAACCTTGCCAGCCAGCCAGTTACTGAGTCTGTCTCCAGTGGACGACATCTCACAAGCGCTAGAAGAAATCACAATGAGAGAGCTTCCTCGTGAGTTAGCTTGCTAACCTGTACAATGTCTTTGCATAGCACATGTATAGAGCAGTAAAATTGATTATTTGGTTCCATCTTTAGTGTCTATTACTTGTATGTTTGCATGACTGTAATGATATGAAGTCTGAACCATGTAGCCCTTACTATGATAAATGAAGAAAATGTTTCCATTGCACATTGGGAGCTTAGCTTATGATATATCCTCCCAATAAAATGTCACAAAATCCTTTTATAAAAAGATATATTTTTCAAAGTAAATACAATAACTTATAAAAGACTCTATATCCTAGATACAATTTTTTCCCGTGTCACACTTAATCTATATTATTAATTAACAATCATTATTAACAACATCAACAATCATTATTAATTAATGAAACATCATCATTAATCAAAATATCATCAACTACTCACAAGAATACAATTAATCTATATTATAAACAAGTAATTGCACTTTAAACATCATTAAACATTGTTTAAACATCATTAACCATTGTTTAAACGTGATTAACCATTGTTTTTTTATATTCGTTTTTCTTAAATTTTGAAACACTAATTTTGACATCATATAACATAAACACACATTATTAAAGATCAAAACATAATCAAAATCACAATTTTTCAAAAAGTTGTATTTCAAAAATGATTTTTATTAAAATCTATTTGAAATAGCTTCAAAATTAAGTGATTTTTTGAAATTTCGATATTCAATAAAATGATCAAATGCCTAAAATAACACTAAAAATCTATTGCTTATTGCTAGGATTATCTCTTCTAACCCACTGTTGTTGTTGGACTGATTTTCTTGAATGTCTTGCAGTTGAACTAGAGTGATTATCGCTTCTTGGTCTATACCTCCTTGCACCAAAATTTCTGTTCCCGCTAGAACTAGGTCCGTTTGAGGTTCCACTGGCGTGTTTTCCTGACGCAACTGCAGGTGGATCTCTTTCTTGTTGCTCAACCTCGTCAGGCTCCTTGTTTGTCGTGGAGTCGGGCACTACAACCGGTGGATCTCTTTCTTGTTGCTCAACCTCGTCAGGCTCCTTGTTTGTCGTGGAGTCGGGCACTACAACCGGTTGTTGAAGATACATCCCCGGCAATATTACTATATCTTTTTTGGGTTCAATCAAACCATTGTTCTCCTTTTGTAAACTTACGATGGCTTCAAACCTCTGCTTTCGGATTATCTCTTGCTCAGATTGAAGGATTTTCTCGTCATTATCGATTTCATCATTATTCACACTCTGAAATTGAATTCCAAAACTGAGATTAATTAACTTTAATAGTAACATGAAAGATACTAATTTTGAAAAAACAAGATTATTAAGCTTCAAGTCTTCAACCATTGTTTGCCTTAATATCAAGTTTTTAGTGTTGACACAATACATCCAAATGTGAATCCTATAAGGCTACAACTGAAATCAACTCTTGATTACTTCTTAATTTCTTATAATCTATAGCTTCTATAAGATGCACAAGACATTGTTGTTATTTTCAACAGCGCAACTTACAAGGCATATTCCTTGCATATTTCTGAATTTTTTTCTAACTACTCCATTGTACGACCTCAATCAAATTCAACGCATTAAAAACATCAGGTTCTCTTCAATTAGGAAAAAACACATCTAGTGTATAAGTAACAATAAAAGAAACTCTATCAGACTGCGAGTTTGATCTCAAAGCCAAATCCAACCAGGTTAGAACTGTGCCTGACATCTGACTCTAGGCCATAGTAGCTAAACGAATAATCAAATTTATATTTTACATTCATGCTATGGGGAGCCAAATAACTTACCACTCTGAAAGAATGTGAGCCAACTAGGTCAAGCACATGGTCCAAATCTTTTGCATGAAAAGGTTTGCGACAGACAGGGCAGTTTCCAACACCCTCATCCAATTTTTCATGATTATCTAATAATAATAACACAGAAATTCCTCATGAAAAAAAAAATAGATTATACTAAGTATATGCATGGTATTTACTAAGATTGCAATAAAGCATGACGAAGGAGGCAGGTTTCCCACAATGACAATAGTCAATAGATTAGAGAGCTACTATGCTAGCTAAAGATAAACACGAAATAATATCATATTCTAGGCATTCGAACTAAATCCGAAATTTTTTTCAAGTAATGAAGTTGAGCCATTTGAACCTAAATAGAATATTTCCAAAAACAAAATTGACCAAAAAACTTAGTTTATATAATTGCTAACCTAAAGCCATTCATACCAGAATATGAAGGAGCAACAAACACATCAAGCCATGTTTTATATTATCAGTTGTAGAATGTGGGGAAAGATGGATTAAGCTCATAAGCCACATCAAAGTTACCAAGTGTGTGATACAGGTGTATGAGTATTAAGTGATCATGTGGTTTCCAATTAAGTACAAGTGAAATGGGACAATTGGAATGTAATTTCAACCAGATGTGACCTATCTCTGGCTTTAATGTGAAAATTGAGGATCAAAGTGAAACCACACATAAGTCATACGGTTTAGCTCCAATATTTTGGAATTATCATAAAAAGTGACAAAATTGCCAGAGATGTAAATAACTGGATTCAACTTGAATATATGAAATGAAGAAATCTTTCAAGTGTTGTCTATAATTGGAAGGTGCATCGTAGGCTCAAGGACACTTCAAACAAACAGCTATAAGAACAGCAATGTATTAAGGAGCCAACCATGTCTTATGAGGATTTTCAGACAGCATATTAGAACAATTTCATATTGAAAACTACATTTATACTTGTCATCAAAAGTAACTTTACAATTATACATACCCCGGTTACGATGAGCAGTTGCATTATTTGAATTGGCAGAGCCTGTTTGTTTAGAACTCTGAATCCAATTCCACCATCTAATGATACATTCACTGCCAATTATGGACAAAAAATGGAAGGGAAAATTAGATATAAAAAATGAAATGTTAAACCAAGATAAAATTAGCTACATAAAGGTTCTGAAGAAATCTAATATAATTAACATAGAATAGAAGAATTAAATTAATTGGAGCTCACCGGTGAAAACAATGAAAGCAAGACATTAACTTCATAAAAGGCAAGGTTTCACTTTGGTGATCTTCTGTGACCAATGGGAATAAACACAGTGGACAATCACCATCGGGATGATTCATAGCTGAAAGTTTTTCTGCAGCTTCCTTCAAAATTCAAATACATTTCAATAATCAATTGTCGGTCATTACTTCACAAAAATCTATATTTGGTGTGCTATATCTATTTTTCAGTTTCCATAATTTCCATGCTGTCCAAAGTTTTAGTCGAAACTATAAAGCAAAAGATTGTGTATTACACCAGGAACATAAAAGCAGGAAGATGCACAAAGTGATTATAAATGAATGAGTCTGCATTCCCGCAAGATTATGCAGCATTCCAGTGATTGATAAGCTTCATTTATGTCTTCTAAATTTCCTTAGGTAACCATAAATTCGAATCATCGACTCTTAGTCTCCTATGAGTTTATTTTAAACTAAAACTCATTTTACTTGGCAACTTGGGAGCATATTAACTCGTTTCGAAAGAAAAATATCACCTAAGCACTTAACTATTAGAGGAACCTCGCACGTGAAAAGGTAGTTTGAAGAGAAACTATTAGAGTTCACTACCAGTCTGGATAAACAACTTAACTAAGTGATTATCATACAACTGTTCATGTATAAGCTAATTTTATAACAATATAAATAAAGACAAATTTTTTCTTATAAGTTGTTTTTATAAGCTATCATGGAGAGTTTACAAAAATAAGCAGATAATAACCTGTTTCCATACACTCTTCCAAACAGTCTGACAAGTGTTTATGCTAATAGATAAGCTTAAATAAGTCAATCCAAACATGTCATAACTATAGATTATAAGATTATCCACAAACAGGAACGTACAGGTAAGAAGTAAAAGCATGAGTATTACTGTTTTTTTTTTTCAAATGGTACATCTTCATCATAAACAAAACAATATTTTGATTACCTCACAGAGAGCGACAAGCATTAAGCCAGGGGAGAGCTCATTGGCTTTACTTTCTATATGATTCAATAAATGCTTTTGTCTTTGTTGATCCAGACCCTTGGAATCCACAAGAGCAACAAAAGGTGGTTCTTTTGGATACTATTAACAAAACAAAAAAAGGCAAAAAGTACATGAGCCAACTTAATTACAGCTTATGGCATAAGTGTTTATTTATCATGATAAACGCTTATGTATAAGTTACTTCTATAACAAAAGATAAAGACTCTGTTTGCCATCTTATAGCGGATAAGAAGCTTTTAACTTATAGCGGATAAGCTAGATGATTGAATTTGTAGTGTTTGGTGAAATTAGCAGTAGAACTAACTTATAAATATGAAATGACATAATAAAAATATGTTTAATTAATATTTCTTTTAAGTAAGAGACAGAGGTAAAAATAAGCTATAAGCAATAAGCACGTGAGAAAACCAATGGTAGTTACCAATCAGGTCTTTTTTAATAATATGAGCTTATAAGTTATATCCTTTAAGCTAAAAAATGTATCTCGCCAAACAGACCTAATATAAAGTTAATGTATTTTGGTATATGGTATAAGCTATAAGCTGTTTTCATAAGCTATTTTAGAGATCTTATGAAAATAAGCTAAAAATAGCTTATGAACTAAGTTCTCCCAAACCGTCTCACAAGTGATTATGCCAGCAAATAAGCTCAAATAAATTAATTCAAAAAGACCCATAATGCAAATAATAAGACCCTAACATACCTGTGGGGTTGCTCGTACCTCAAGAACAATTTCTACAAACTGCAAAGAAAGATTATATGTAAAAAAACGATCTTTTTCTTTTGGGGTTGGATAAATTATTAAAATTTACTAAATTGAAATAAAGGGTCATAGTAAATAGAAGCAAAAATGAAGAAAAAAGTATTGACCTGGTCAGAGGAAACATCAGCGGTTCTGGGTTTGAGGGATAGATGAAAGTGAGGAGGGAATGAACGGAGAATGAGACAATCGGTTTCATAAACAGCTTTCATGGCTTCAACTTCTTCAGCAACTTCTTCTTCATCGCTGTCCATTGTTGACGATGGTGCAATTTGCAGATGCGTGTGAGAATTGAGGACGATGATGATGTCAATTGGTAGTAACTTTGTCGTTTTATACTACTAATTATCAACATAATACTCCAATTATGTAGGTGTTTTGTATAAATAATGAGATTAATTTTGATTTGCTATTTTTTTTTTTATAAAATAAATTTTGATTTGGTTTTTGCAAAACAGTTGTTAATAATTAATAATCAAATATAAAATATGGGTCAGTTTGTTTTAGATTTTTTTGAAAATAGATTTTGTAGTGTTAGAAAATTTTGTACAAAAAAAATTTACAAAGAAATTTTTTATAAAAGCTTCAAATGAAAATTTGGTTTGAATAGTTATTCTTAAAATCTTATTTTAGGTATTTCATCATTTTATTGAAAAAAAATTTGGATATCAAAATTTCAAAAAAATCACTTTTTTTGAAGCTATTTCAAATAGATTTTCATAAAAATCATTTTCGAAATACAACTTTTTATAAAAATTGAGATTTTGACTATTTTTTGTTCTTCAATAATGTACGTCTATGTTGTATGATGTCAAAATTAGTGTTTGAATTTAGAAAAAACGAATATAGAAAAACTTGTAATATTTTGGAAAACGGTTTTATAAAATCCATTTTCAAAAATACAAAGAAAAAATCTATTTTTTTAAAGCTGAAACAAACAGGCCCTATATAATAATTTGAGTTTAAATAAGTGATTTTCACACATTTTTACATTTATTTCATTTGAATTTTCTTTGTTGTGATTTTCTCGTCTATTATTGTTTTAATCCCGTCTTAGTGCGAAGTATTTTGTCTTGAGTTTTTGTCTTAGTACGGTGTTTGATTTAATCCCGTCGTAGTACAGTGTTTAGTTTTGTTTTGTTCAAAGATTTACAGATTTGTTTCGATCCAGATTCAGTGCAGATTCAATTATCTTAGCATTGTCAACTTTCAGATCCGACAACATGACTCATTCGGACACTTAAATATTATCATATCAATTGTAACTCTCTCCCTCTCCCTCTATATCATGGTCTCTATATATATCTCTCTCTCCCCTCTCCATCTCTTTTTTTTATGCAAATTAAACTTCAGTCAATTAGTCCCCCGAGTTCACAAATTTTAGTCAATTATCCCTTATGACGTGTATCCTAATCAATTATCAATTGTGACGTGACACCATGTTAGCACGTGTCATGTATGCAATTAATAACCACGTCATCAAAATATGTGGAATTAACAGAGTAGTGAGTAATTTGATTGGCGTTTTATAATTTCATGAGATATTAGCTTATTTCAAAATTTCAGGGGAATATTTAACGAATTTTAAAATTTGAGAGATATTTGACATTTCACTAAGAAATAATTAGAAATAAAAAAGATAAAAAATAAAGGAACTGGATTCCCTCCTTCCCCAACTGTCTCTTTCTCTCTCTTCTCTAAATCTTGGCCATTAGATCAATCCAAAGGATGGAAAACTAAGAAGACAAAAACATCTTCTTATCCCAACAGTAAACTCACTCTTCCTCAACAAAACCTGCAATAAAAAATCCAAAACGGCGCTGCAATAGTAATAACAGCAACATGCTTTGATTTAGTGATACAATATCACTACCATTTATCTTTTTTTTTTTTCTTTTTTTTTCTGGTATACACAGTGATTTGAAAACAAAACCATTCATTTTTATTCAATCTATATAACACTTTGCGACTGCCTCATCAGCTGCTTTCGTGTCGCCAACAATCGCATACCCTGCCGCTGGTAACCTGTCGAAGGTGGTGTCGTTCAGATTTCCAGAATTTGGTCAAATTGGATTTAAATATATCGATTTTCTAATTTTATTATGTTTTAAATTTTTGGGACCATGAGATTAATCTAGTTGTTTTGTTTTTTGTACAGGTGGAAAAAGGTTATACAAAAACCAATCCTATATTCTTATCTCTGTTGCTGCTGCTGTTGTTGTTGTTGAAGATGATGGCTAGCATCAGTATCATGGCTCTGCCACTCGTCATCTCCGTTTTCAAACCTCTAACCACCACCACCCGCCTCCACCACTCCACACTCCTACGCCGCCATCGTTTCACTACTATTCATACTCTCTCTGCAACCACCACTCCTTCAACTTCTCTCTCTCACCATTCTTCTTCTTCTCCTCAAAAACTTCCATCTCTTACTTTCCAACAAGCCATTCAACGTCTTCAGGTTTTAACTTTCATCAATTTCAAAAGGGTCAATTTTTATTTCAATTTTTAATTTAAAAAACTAGTCTTTTATTGTTTTTTTGTTGTTGTTTTAGGAATATTGGGCTTCTGTTGGATGTTCTATAATGCAATGCAGCAACACTGAGGTGAGTAACTAACTTACTTAATTGCCATTAGTGCTTAATTGTTTACATGATAGGATATTATAGTTTAGTTTTATTTGATTATGTTATGTATCATTTGTTTTTCCATTCCTATGTAGTCAATCTCATCTAATGGTAAAAAGCTCTTATTGTAAATTGGCCTTTTTTTAGTTTTATTAGTATTCTCGTGACTACTACTATGACCTGTTTGGATAAACAACTTAATTAAGCAGCTATAAATAGCGGCGCTTGTTTATGTAATAAAGGACAAAATAAAGTCAAACTATTTTCATATAAGGTGTAAGCTGTTTTCTTAAACTATCCTGGAGAGTTTATGGATACAAGCTGAAAACAGCTTATGGAATAAGTTGTTTTCATAAGTTCTCCCAGACAGTGTCACAAGTGCTTTTGGGTTATCATGTTAGTATATAAGCTCAAATAAGTCAATCCAAATAGGCTCTACTACAGCTGCTGCTGATAACATTTTGTTTGAAGTTCTTAATAATATGTACTCGCACAATAATTGTCTTTGATATATTTTTCTTTTGGCTATGTTTAACAGGTTGGAGCTGGGACTATGAATCCTCTTACATATTTAAGGGTTCTCGGACCAGAACCATGGAATGTTGCGTAAGTATGTTTTAGATGTAAGTTGATCGGTTTGTGCATCAATTTTCCAAAATATCCATCAAACAAGTTTCCTGGGAAAAAGTTTTGGAGATGAATGCATTTTCCCTTTCCCTCCTAGTAAAAAGGACTAAAGGTTAGAAGAAGTGTGTATGCCCTGTTAGATGATAAGAAGATTCTCTGTATGATCTTAATATTATCTTAAAGTGTCTTCTAAGATTATCTCTTAGGTTTAGTGTCTATATTTCTTAGTTATTATCATGATTTGTTTCCCTATTTTCTTAGAAATTAGGAGTCTAATATTAGTGCAAAGTAAGTCAGTGCTTAGTCTTTTGTACCATCTATTTCAACCATAATAACAATTAAAACTCTTCTATTCTCTCCGCCCCCCTCCTATAGGAACAGAGATGTATAGAAGATAACAGTTACTGCATTCCATTCATTATGTTAATTGTATTCCATTAGAAGGATCTTTCACTTGAGAATTGACTTTTGTATTTCTTGAAAGATACTCTCCATATTTACTCCGTTTACTTAGTTTAATCTTTATATTTTAGGGATTAGACATACTATTTACAGCAAGCATCCAGCATTTCCTAATATAAATTTATACAAGCAACTGGATCAGAATATTATAGGACAATTTTTTTTTCCTCTAAGCCTACTAGAGTTGAGACTCGAGAGGAAGATATTTGTTTATTTTATTTATTTTGTTATCCTTGTTAATAATGAATGGGGTGCGTCAGGGTTTTGGATTTGAAATTCCTGGTGTTTTTGTTTTTCCTGATGCAAGGTATGTGGAACCTAGCATCCGCCCTGATGATAGTCGATATGGAGAAAACCCAAATAGGCTCCAAAGACACACTCAATTTCAGGTCAACTTTGATACATTGTTTGAATTCAGAATTTGATGTTAATAAATTTCTTTTCGAGGATAACTTACTGCCATTTCTATAATTGATTTATTGGTTGCTTATGAACTCAGGTAATATTGAAGCCTGATCCTGGGAATTCACAGGACCTTTTCATCCGCAGCCTTTCAGCTTTAGGTAGTAACAGGGTTTAATATTCTCCGAATCACCAGAAATAGACTATATTCTTCTATTAGATTGCTGTTTTATTTTGATTTATGGATTTCAGTGCACAAATAAAGGGCGAATGAAAATGGAAGGGAAACCTTAAGAAAGAAAACTAAGAAGCTTTGATTGGAAATAAAACTTTGTTACTTATTGTGATTTTATGTTGATGATTTACAAGTTAGTTTAATTGCTTAATCTTGTTGCACGGTCTCCCTTCCCCTCACGCTCTATCTACCTCTCTATTAATAATGGTGACTCTTATTTGCAAATGAGGGACTAATCATAAAAAGTCGATGGATTGCCTTAGCCATACAATCTAAAGAGACCTAAACCCTTCCATCAGTATTAAACTTGGGCGACCCTCTTTGCCAACTTCTAAAACAAACAGACATCTAACATTTCAAAAAGGATCGGACATTTAACATTATCCATGTCTTTGCAGAAGAAAAAGAGAATTATAGTCTCCAAACCACAAATTTGATACTTCTTTTCTCTGTTCCTACCTAATGACTGACCTCTAATCGAAATTTGCTCTCAACCTTTTGTTGACCAGTGACTCAAAACATCAGCAACCAAAGTGATCAGGAAAGATGATAAAGGACCTCCCTGCCTCGCTCCCTGTTCCCATTGAAACCAACTTACCTGTATCCCTGATTATTCCAAAAATGATAAAACAATTTTAGTTTAATTTGTTACTTAAAATGGAAAAAAGCATCAATGATATTGTGAACTTCTTTCTATATGTTATCATTTTAAATTCTGGGTCTTAACTTGTGGAGTTCATCTATGATAGGTATTGATGTTACTGCACATGATATACGATTTGTGGAGGACAACTGGGAGAGTCCGGTAATATTTGTTGTTTTGGTTTATAACTATTCTAATGCTGCTTACTGAAATGCAATTTCTTTTCTTTTTTAAAAATTTTGTGCTGGTAAAGTTATCATCTACATATCAATATGTTAATTAAGAATGTATATAGGTTCTTGGTGCTTGGGGTTTGGGATGGGAAATCTGGATGGATGGAATGGAGATTACTCAATTCACCTACTTTCAGCAGGTATGCTTTGTTTCTCGCAGAGAAATATTACTATATTAGTATTTTTGCACAGGGAGGACAATTTACTTGCGAAGAAAAATAATTAAAAAGTGGAGACTTTCTAAGAAAACACTATTTTATTTATCATCATTTCATTATATGTTACCTTTTATGGGCTGTTCAATTCAATTGATGAAATAGAAAATAAGACCTTTTCATCCTGTTCTCCCCTTAGGCTGGAAGTCTCTCGTTATCACCAGTATCGGTAGAAATCACTTATGGCCTGGAGCGTATCCTCATGTTACTGCAGGTAAGTTGGCTGATTTTCTTTTTGAGTAAACTCTCAATTTGAGCGTCCAAAGTTTTAATCGCCAATACATTAGTCATACTAAAACTTTTGTAACCAATTTAGTTCCTCAAAGAATCTAGAATGTCACCATATTCATCCTTATGGACTAAAGTGATGATATACAAAAATAAAAGACTGGATGGCCAATCAAAAGGACTAATTCGGTGACACTTTTAACTTTGGAGGACCAATTTGAGGGTTTACTACTTTCCTTCTTACACTCAATCTCTATCATCCATTAAATAACTTTCTAAAGTTTTGTAAAATTTTGTGACAGGGAGTTGATCACTTCAAAAAGATCAAATATTCTGACGGAATCACTTATGGAGAACTGTTCTTAGAAAATGAGTACTTGACTATTCCAACTACTGGTTTTTGAGTTGCATTTGATTTTATTTTCTTTGTGGTGAAATATTATTTGGAGTTGCCATCCATCAAGAATGTCGCATTTTTCCTTTTTTGTTTGGGTGGATGGAACACATTTTTCCTTTCTTTTGTTAATCTTTACTGCATTGCCTAATGATGGTGATAATATTTTGTTTCTATTCTAGAAAGGAAATGAGTGCTTATTACTTAGAGCATGCCAGTGTCGATCATCTTCAAAAACATTTTGATTTCTTTGAGGAGGAATCTCGTCGTTTACTTTCTTCAGGCCTTGCGATCCCTGCGTATGTCTATGCCATTTTATATATTTATCATATTTCTTAGCCTCATTGCCTATCTAACGTGCTTTCTCTTTTTCCAGTAATTTTACTTCTGACGTATGTTTTGTCACTACATGCTAGGTATGATCAGCTTCTGAAAACATCTCATGCTTTTAATATTTTAGACGCCAGAGGCTTTGTTGGAGTAACTGAGCGTGCTCGATATTTTGGTCGCATGCGCAGGTAATGCTTGTTGCCAGATTTGTAACTCGTAACTTGGATACATGTAGGAAATTTTTATGTAATTGCATCATTTTGATAAGGCAGCCCAAAGTTGCAATGGGCATCTGCAAATTTTTATGTTTTGCAATTCAATAAGGCATGGGATGATGGGCAGATGCACAGGAGTTTGCAAAGAAGGCAGCTGCCCACCCCAAAGTTGCAATTGTGATCCCTTAATCACTGCCTTCATTACGAGTTGCCGCGAGTTTTCTGCATTTCCTGATGCTTTTCTTCATCTTGGTTTTCCTCAGTTTAGCTCGCCAGTGTGCCCAACTTTGGTTGAAGACTAGGGAGATGCTTGGCTTCCCCCTTGGTTTCATCTCAGAACCTGATCAGTCTGTAGTGCCAAAGGATGTTTTGAAGGCTGCATGTGAGAAGGTTAGTTTTCATAGATGGGTCACCGGTTACACAGTCACCTAACCTTTATCTTGCGTAAATCATTGGTGCTGCTAATATTTTGAAAACACTATTGCTGATCAGCTAAACAGTTTAATCTCAATTTTATCTCGAGTCATTCATTGATCTTTCATTTTTGGGTTACTTGTCAGCGATATAGATATAAATAGTTGGCCCTTCATCTTTAGTTTGAGATTATAGGGAAGTTGGTACTGGTCCTTGGCATGCTATTAGAGCCTTTATGATGATATGGTTTGGAGTTCACTCCTTGCATGCACTCTTCCTAATCAAAATTATGCACAAACTTAGTGTGAGGTTTATATCCATTAGAGATTGAAACTATCTTTGGGATTTCACCAAATAACTTAATATTTCAATCCTTGACAGGAATCAACACTTGAATAAAAACATATTATTACAAAATTCTGTTTCAATTAAAAATGCTGTTTTTTGTGGCTTGTTCCTGGCGTTGTCTAATTCATGGCTACCTAATTGGAAACTATTGGAGTGATATCAATGGAGATTGAACTTATTGGATATCAAAAGCAGTACATTATCAATATATGAAACATGATTTTATTTTGAGTGTCTTCAATTGGAGAAATCAAGCAATATAAATTATAAAGCTATCCTAAATTTACCTTTGAAATATACGTCGGGAATCATAAAGTTAAAATAATGAATTCATTCACATTTTCAATAGCAATATTGTAGGCACTTCTAGGTATCCATGCTTTAAAGAACACTGCTATCGTGTATTTCACGTTACAATTATTGGATTTGCTTATTAATTCAAAACAAACTTACAGATATGATAGGGTTTAAATCATATTATTTTTTAGCTTGAGTACACGTTCTATAAAGTAAAGTAAAATTCTAGCTTTGATTTGGTTTCAGGTTCATGATCATGCAAGAGCATTTGTTCTTGAAATTGGAACTGAAGAGTTACCACCTCAAGATGTTGTTGATGCAAGCAAGCAAGTATAACTCATTTTCAAGCACTTCCATTTCATTTTTTTTTGATAGACTGTTTTCATCGCCTTCACTATACAGTCACTATCACCCCTCATTATGTTTTTTTTTATTAAAATATTATTATCCTCTATCATTGTTCAATATTGATTATACTCTGTTGGTTATTGTAGCTGAAAGATTTAATATTGCAATTACTGGAACGACAGAGGTTAAAGCATGGTGAAGTGCAGGTTTTTGGCACCGCAAGGAGACTAGTGGTGTGTGAATTCACTTTTTGAGCACATTCTTATTTATAGACGCTTTTCATCAGGATGAAGGTGTTATTTTCTGCATTGTTATGAGTTTCTTGTTGATTTTCCTTAGTTATATGAAAGAATGGAAAAGAGAAAGTGATGCATTATCATTTTACACTTGCAAGTTTGTAGACAAGGAAAACAATTTGAAATCTTGTAAAAGTAAAATATTAGGAATTTTGCTTTTTGTAGTATACTCAACAGTATATATAGTTATTTACTCTGATAGGATATTTACACATTAGATTAGTGAGTAGTTTTTCTTGCAAATCCCTATTCCAACTTCCAAGCGCTAACTCATCACCCAACTGATAAAGGTTCCACTTCCACAAACTCATTTGGAAAACCAATGTTCCTTCTATTGTCCAGGTCTTTTGTTTCGACTGTAGATATATTAGAATTAACACAAATAACTAGTTAAGGAAACGTATGCTTCAATATCCTTGATTCTCACTCTATTTGTACCGACTATCTTTAAGTTCCTACTTAGGATTAGTAGATAGAATCATAAGTTCTATAATTGAAAAAAATACACATTGCAATTCATATACTATAAAAATTTCAAGATTTAGAAACACTCGCACAAGAAATGATAGTAATTATATCTGTTCCCTGCTATGAAATCCACAGGTTTCTGTTGAAAATCTTGTCACAAAACAAACAGGACAAGAGGTTGAGGTTCGAGGTCCTCCTGTTTCAAAAGCATTTGATCAAGAAGGAAATCCAACAAAGGTTTCATTGTGGTTTAGGTTTTTCTTATTACATCCTGAATTGTGGTTCGAGAATGCTGCCTTAACTTAGTTTTTTTATGTCAGGCTGCTGAGGGTTTTTCCCGTAGATATTCTGTTCCACTGGACTTGGTATACAGAAAGGTTGATGGTTAGTATCCAGAACCAAACCGTTTAGTGGGTTTGGATGTGTTTATTTTTGCTCTACTCATCAAACTACTATTTTTTTACTATCGGTTTTCATTTTACACTACTGACAACACAAGAAGAGTTAAGTGTTACATATATGTAGTAAATAACTAAGGTAATATCCTGAAATGTCACTTCCAATGTGATTTCCTGATATTGCAGGGAAAACAGAATATGTATATGCTCGCATAAAGGAGTCTTCAAGACATGCATTGGAGGTTTCTATTCTTTACTTTTGAAATCTATAGCCATTTGAAGCTTGTTTTTATGTTCTTGATAGTGTTATTTGGAAAAAAAATCAGTACTATATACTGGTGTGGTATTTGTTTCTTGAAGATAATATTTTCTATTCTTGACAGGTTTTATCTGAAGATTTGCCTGCTACTATTGCCAAAATTTCATTTCCAAAGACGATGCGTTGGAATTCACAGGTATGCTAGCTTTTTAAGTGTGTACTGTGGTTCTATACACAACTTGACTCTATCTTCAGAGATGTCACGAAACAAGAAAAAAAATATATAACATGTTATGAACCAACTCTCCCAAATGTTTTTAGGTGAAAACACACGGATGGTTTCTATAACGTTCTCTTAAGCAACAAAACACATGGATACTAGACAGTTCTAAATTTACCTTTTTTATTTTTTTTATTTAGTAGAATGAGAGCAACAAGGGTTTTAACACGTTTCCATACTTTTAATATACAGGTGATGTTTAGCAGGCCTATCCGTTGGATTTTGGCCTTGCATGGAGATGTTGTGGTCCCATTTTGGTTTGCTGGTGTAATGAGGTAATTTACTTTTTGGATATTTTCTTTACTTTGCTGTCCCCTTAAAGCATGTATTTGTACTGGACTTTTTGCTTCATATCCATCATTTTAGAAGAACTTCATTCGTAACTTTTTCTGTAGTAATATGCCTATATAGAACTGTTTCCTTGTCTCTTGAGATGATTTTGAAAGCTGAAAGCCTTCCGGAAAATAGCCTTTTGTATTCTCTTATTCATCGGATCTAATTTTATGAAATACTTGAACTGTGATAATACTTGGATTGCCCATATTAAACCAAATTAAATAACATTTGATTTGACATTGTGCAGTGGAAACTCGTCTTGTGGCCTTCGTAATACTACTTCAGCTGTTGTCCAGGTGCATGCCTAAATGATTTTAATCAATTACTTGTATGCTTTAACTTAATACTTAGTTGGCTACATGGATTGATCGATGAAATTCACTATTAAAATTACTCCACAACACTAATGGGTGTAACCGTGTAAGCATTACAATTCTTACATTACATCCGGTATCAATTAGTCCAATCTTGTTTTTGTGTGCATGTGTAACAGCTGCCGTATTCTTTGTTTTATTCTCCATTGTGTTCTTTCTTTTTTCTTTCTTAAGGAGCATCTCTTCCCCTCCTAACTATTTGTCATCATCTTTGGTTTTCCTTAATGAATCTTTTCTTTAATATAAAAAACTGCAAAACGTAATTTGCAGATAGAAAACGCCGAATCTTATTCAGTTGCAATGAGAAATGCTGGAGTCAATGTTGTAGTTGAGGTATGTGTAGATAAGGTCGTCAATATAACAGTTTACAATTCATAGATTTTTAAAATATGACTAGATTGGTACTTTTGCCAGGACCGTAAGAAAACAATTGTAGAGCAATCTAATACATTAGCAGAAAGTGTAAATGGCCAACTTCTGATTCCGAAAGGTTTGCTTGATGAGGTGAGTTTTGGATTTTACTTTTGCTCAATATTACTGCATATATGCTCTTCTAAAAACCTCATTTGGATTTTAGGTTGTAAATCTTGTTGAGGCACCTATTCCAGTGCTTGGAAAGTTTAAAGAAACCTTCTTAGATCTTCCAAAGGATCTTTTGACTATGGTGAGCATTTCAGTTTAAAGTATTCCTTTCCATGTTGATTATTATACTATTGTGGATTATACTGCTTGAATCATTATCAATATAAACCTAAAAAATTTGAAGAATATTGAAAATAGAAGCTCACCATTGTACTCCTGCAGGTTATGCAAAAACACCAGAAATATTTTGCTGTATGTGATTCCAATGGACAATTGCTGCCTTACTTTATTGCTGTAAGTTCTTTCCAATTATTTAATGCCCTACAATATCTACATGCTTTTGTTTTACTTGTTATTTGTTGAATGAGATGGTGTTTTCTTTTAGGTTGCAAATGGAGCAATTGATGAAGCTACAGTGAGGAAAGGAAATGAAGCTGTGCTCAGGTATTATTAAGTTCTGATCATGTTTATATATAATGAATCTTGTCCTGACTGACTCTAGCGACATGTTGCCAACCACACCAAATATATATTATGTGAACATGTAACCACTAAAACATATTGATAACTGGCAAACAAAATAGTATCAGAGTAATCTACTTTTTAAATCTAAAAAAGTTACTAACGTTCATTTGATTTGAAATGAATTTTATAGATTATGAGATGTAGCCTCAACCTGTGCACCTGTTGGATCCAATTACGTTTCGTGGACCTCCACATTAACCACAAGTTTTATTATCTTTGCAGGGCTCGCTATGAAGATGCTAAGTTCTTTTATGAGTTGGACACTCGTAAAAGGTTTTCAGAATTCCGAGAGCAACTGAAAAATATTCTCTTTCATGTAAGTTGTATATTGAAGTTCTAAATAAATGCTGGATGATAGCACTTATTCTTTACTAGGATTTTAAAGTTTTTTCTAATTTTATTTTCTTGTAAATGAGGCAAAAATAATTTCTCATCTTGATATTGAAAATAAAATAAGGGGAAAAGTTAGAGACCTCAGAATAATACTAGTTGTAGATTTTGTTACCTTTAAAATATTTTTTTCACAAGGTAATTCTGGAAAACTATAAGAAAATAAGGGTAAAGGTTAGAGACTTTAGAGAATAACGTTAACGAGCGAAAGATGTTTAAAATACAGTGTTAGCATTCAGTATTGGTTGTTTATTTTGGTAAAATGGAATGGAACAGGAGAAACTCGGTACCATGCTGGATAAAATGACTCGTGTTGAAAACATGGTTACTAAGCTAAGTTGCCTCCTAGATATCAATGAAGATACACAACAAACCATCCGGGAAGCTGCCTCACTTGCCATGTCTGACCTTGCCACATCAGTTGTCACTGAATTTACTGCACTTTCAGGAGTAATGGGACGTCACTATGCCCTTCGAGATGGATACTCTGATCAGGTTTTCAATTTGCCATGTCTGACCTTGCCATATCTGTTATGACCCTTGCATCTTATTTGGTTACCATTACCAACTACTTATTATCTTGCACTTTTTTTCTTTTTTTTCTTGTCACTTCAAATCTTGCAGACCGCAGACGCCTTGTTTGAGATCACACTTCCTAGATTTTCTGGGGACGTAGTTCCTAAAAGCGACGCCGGTATAGTTTTAGCAATTGCTGATAGGTAAAACTGCTTCCTTAATATGAACATTTTCCTGCTTATTCTAGTAATAGTTGTATCTTCTATAGAACTCATACCTTAATATGAATCTTGTTCTGACTGAGTCTAACGACGTGGCTTTACATCGTACATGATGTGATAAATGTCTGCAGATTAGATAGCCTGGTAGGTTTATTCACCGCTGGTTGTCAACCTAGTTCTACAAATGATCCATTTGGTCTGCGAAGAATCTCATATGGACTCGTAAGTATAGCATAGCATTCTATCCTCTAATTTATATTCATGTTCTTCTTGTTTCTCTTAGAATTTGTTTTCCAAGGAAACATTAAACATAAAGTCTTAAACTCTGCACTATATTCTTCAGGTGCAATTGTTGGTGGAAAAGGATAAAAACCTAGACTTTAAAGAAGCTCTCGAACTTGCTGCAGATGTCCAGCCAATCAAAGTAAATCCTCAAGTAATAGACGAAGTAAGTCAATTCTCTTGTATAAATTTCAATTTGCAGTTGCTTCTTGTTATCGTTATTTACATCTCTGGTGGGATTGAAAGCTGATGGTCATAATATTTTAGGTGCGTCAATTTGTTACTCGAAGATTAGAGCAATTTCTGGTATGTATTATGTTCATTATTATCAATTCTTTCTTTGCTTGGCTACAATTATGCAATATTTCATATTATCACCGTTAATTAATTGAATGAACTTTCTTTGTACCTCGGCGGTCAATTGTATAGCAAAATTAACTTAAAAAAATGACTGATTGATGATTACCTCAATTGTTTTATTAGTAATGTTTTTGATGAAATATATTTTTTGAGAAATGCGAGGTGAGTTTGACCGTGCTGCTATATTTTGTTAACAGGTAGACAAGGGGGTGAGTGCAGAAATTGTTCGTTCTATCCTTGCAGAGAGAGCTAATTTTCCCTGTCTAGCAGCAAAATCAGCATATAAAGTAAGCAAGCATCTTTCTTTTTACCTCATACTTTGCTTTGATACAGCATTAGTATAAAGCAGAACCTTTGAATTTTCTGAAGTATTCGTGCGATTTTGAGAAAGTCAGACTCTTGAATCAAATCAGACAACTGTGTCGAACACTTGATCTTTGACGAGTTGGTGTTAATAAGACAATATGTGAAACAAAGGATCAGAGCACACAAGAAATTGATATTATTTTACCCAAAAATCACATAGATTAGATTTTCACTATAAAAAGTATTCTTTTTGAATAGCCTCTAGCACTCTTTTTCGGGCCTCTTCAGGTTCTAAACTTACTAGTCTTTCTTTTAACAAATGAGTTCCTTTACAAATAGTATCATCTTCTTTTAACAAATGAATTCCTTTACAAATAGTATCATCGTTAACTTTAGAACAAAAAGGGAAGAAAAGAATCATCTTTAACTTTTAGTGCTTTTGAATAGTATAAATGTATTCCTAATGATATTCAGTGTTGATTTAGATGGAAGAATTATCAAAAGGCGAGCTTTTCCCTAAAGTAGTTGAAGCATACTCTCGCCCAACTAGAATTGTCCGTGGGAAGGAAATTGAGTTTCATACGGAGGTAATGTTTTTTCCCTTGTTTTGATCAGCTGCATGTTTATAGAGAGAACTAGATTGCATTAAATCCAATCTCCAAAAACCACGTGTTATACATAGCAATAGCATAAAGCTACAATATTTTGGAATTCATTTATGAATGGTTGCCTTTACTCGTTCGAAAGCATAACATACATCAAAACAATAATGCAATGCTAAAAGCGCAGTTCGCCAGTTCTAGTTGACTATCTTTTGGATTTCATTAGTATAACTAAAATAAGTTATAAATTCGCGCTTATAATTCTTCACTTCTCTCTATTTTATTTGGCAATTTTCTCTCAGGAAAGGTTTGATGTAGACATATTAGTATTAATCCTGAAAGAAGCATATCCATCTTATACCTCTAATTTGAAATGATGAGAACATAAGCTATATTTTATAGTTTGTAATCATGTATTTTACCTGTAATTATTGAATGTTCATGAATGACACTTTTTTTCTCCCTGTTACATTATTAGGTGGATGAGTCTGCCTTCGAGACAAACGAAGAGAGAGTTTTGTGGAACGCGTTTTCGTCAGTTAAAAAGAATATCAATCCTGGTACGTTGTCATAAAAAGAATATTACTGATTTTCTTCATCTTTTACTTATGCGTTGAGGCCGAACCTTTGATTTTTTTCTCTCTTCATTTTTCTTCTCTAAACAGGTCTTGACATCGACGATTTTGTTGAAATTTCATCCCAACTTATACAACCACTTGACGATTTCTTCAATAATGTCTTTGTAATGGTGGTATGTTAGTTATTCATATCGCTTTAAATTTTATTTTTTTACCATAATGTTTGTCTTCTATATTTTTTGCAGTTTGAAATATTTAATGTGAAAAATAGTACTCAAATTTGTTTTTGGTGTAATTTAGGATGATGCTAAGATCAGAAATAACAGGCTAGCTCTGCTAAAAGGAATTGCTGAACTACCTAAAGGAATTGCAGACCTTACATTGTTACCAGGATTTTAAGGATTTGCAAATCATATAGATTATTTATTTCAATTTTGTTAGCAAAGCATATGATTTTATTTTTTGTCCAGTTGAATGTAAATTTGTGGAATGTATTATATAAGTTCATTTGTAATATTCTTCATTCTGAGTAATAAAAATTAGTATAAACATTTTTTGACTAAAGTATAAACTTTTTAAAATCTTGCAAAATTATCTATTCAGTTGCATCTCCTATTTCTAGTTTTTCTTTTTCATTTTTTTTTTCCTCTATTTTTTGTCTTACATGAATGCTTATGTACATGTGAATTGAAGTTTTTGAACTCATTGACTACTCTAACTTCATTTTTGTTTGTTGTGCTGTGTTGATTTGAGAGAAACATTGATTGAAATTTCCACCGAAAATACCGAGTTTGTCTATGTTTGGTAAAAAATAGCAAATAACTGATAAACTAATTTATAATGGATGAACTTATAGCGAATAACTTATAAGCTAGCTAATTGAATTTGTAGTGTTTGGTAAAATTAGCGGTTGAACTAGCTTATAAGTATGAAATGACAAAAACAATATTTGTTTAATTTTTTTTAAGTAAGATGGTTGGGGCAAAATGGAAGAAAAAATGATATGATATGAGCTCATAAGCTACTTAAAATAGCGTTTAAAAAATAAATTATAAACTCATTTTAAAAAAATGTTTACCAAATAGTTGATCTTATAATCTATAAGCTCAATCTCTGCACTTACCAAACATATCCTTTTGTATATTATGTTTTGAGGCTATATCAATATCATAAAAGGTGTGGGGTGTGGATTGATTAAAATTGTGGAACCAAGTTCTAGTCCATTTATATCGTGACAATACAATTGCAGTTTTAAATGAAATTGATTAGTGACTAAGACTTTTGACTTTTGGTTTAAGCAGATGATTGAACTCAAGACATACATAATATCAAAATTTCTTACCATTAGACTAAACTTAAACTTAGTGGCTTATACAATTGTAGTTTTTAAGCTAAAAATATTAAAAATTGTAGTCAAACAAACATATCAACACTAAATACTTTACAAAAAAAACAAATTGGAGATTAAATATTTTTTTTTTGACCAAAACAACCAAATAGTTTATGCTTTTTGACCAAAAAAAAATCAAATGGTCGTAAATAATTGAAATATCTAAATCAATAAAATATCTTCTTTTTGGCACACAAATAATTGAAACAAATTACAGTAATTAGTAAAAACAAAACCTATTAGGATAAATACCTAACTTTATGTGGGACAAGTAGTAATAAATTCTAAGAACTCTCAATTATTTGATGTTAAGTTCAATCTCTGATAAGTGGGAATCAAAAAATATTTGTTAGACGCATAAATACCTAACTTTACTCAAAACTAAAACTATCAAATTTGAAACAAAAATATAATCTCAAAATTAAAACTATCAAAATTTGAAACAAAAATATAATAATATATCAAAACATTACACATCCAAATCTTGAACAATATTGATTTATGTAGCATAAAATTAATTCTTGTATTTTTAATAGAAAAAGTGTCAAAATTAATAATTAACTAAAAAATTACAAATTAAAAACTATTAATTAATCTGCCTACAAGTTTAACCCTAATTTTACTTGCAAATGCAATGGTTGCATCTGGTTCGACAATAACAATATCCATCAATATTCCAAAATTCTCTGAGTAAGAACCATATAATTTTTTTTGTTGGTTACAAAACCGTATAATATATTAACACATATAATCAGAAATTTTAAGTCTTATAACTTTTTTTATTAATTTCTAACCTTAAATTTGGTAAAAAATTTTTTTTGTCAAACCCTAAATTTGTAAGTATTATAGAACTAAAAATCGTTAATTTTTTTTGAGTATTTTTTTTATCCCATAAGAATTATTTTGATTTTCAGATACTAACATATACTAATAAAACAATGTAATAAATAATAAAAAAATAAATAATAAAACTTTGAGTACACTTCCAAAAAAACAAATATAAATAAATTGTGAGTGTGTTTAGAGATTAGGTTGTTGTTGTCACTCTCTTGTTCTTCTTCCTCTCTCTGTGCGGCTAGGGTTTTCATTCACTTCACTATCCCCTTCATTTTTCTTCCTCCTTTCTCTAATTCCTTCAAACCCTTTTCGATCTGAATATCCTTCTTATGGATTTCATTTCTTGTTAGTATCAATCACCAAAAAAACCAGATAAAAAAATATTGAATAACAAGGGTTTTTTGTTGTTATTTTGTTTGAGTTGAAAATGGCGACAATTAACCCTTTTGATTTGTTGGGTGATGATGCTGAAGACCCTTCACAGTTGATTGCTGCTGAAAAACTGAAAGCGGCGGCTGCAGCGGCGGCGGCCCCTAAAAAGGGGATTGAACAAGGCAAGCAGACTGCTCCTAAGAAGGCAGCTCAGTTGCCTTCCAAACCTCTTCCTCCTTCTCAGGCTGGTTAGTTTTCAATTTCATTTCTATAAAGTTTTAATCTTTCTTGTTTTTATGTTATAAAAATGGATTCTTTACCTATGTAGTTTCAATTTGGGTAATTTGATTTATCTGTTTTGGGGTTTAGAAAATGTGGGTTTATGATTATTTGTTGCTTATGATTTATTCTTATTGTTGATTATGTTTTTGTGTTTGGACTTTGACTAATTTGTATTTTTAGGTTTTATGATTTATTGATTCATTACTGTTTCAATAGTTTTTCATTTCATTTCCATAAAGAGTGATGCTTTAATTTATCTGTATTTTGTTGTTGATTGTGTTTTTATGATTGGACTTTGACTAATTATTACTTTTAGGTTTTATGATTTATTGATTCATTGGTGTTTCAATATAGTTTTTCATTTTATTTCCATAAAAATTGATGCTTTTCTTATGTAGTTAAAATTTGGGGGATTTGATTTATTTGTATTTTGTTGTAGAAAATGTGGTTTTGATTATTGTTATTGGTTTATTCTTTTTGTTGATTGTGTCACATGTTTGGACTTTTGACCAATTTGTATATTTAGGTTTGATGTATTTGTTGAATTATTGGTGTCAATGATTGGTGTATATGTGTTGTGATAGAGATTATGATGAATCTGGTTGTGATGACATAAGTATTGTGTTCACGTGTGTGTGTGTGTGTGTGATATTTAGGATGTTGGTGTTTTACTACTTTAGTTCATGACTATTTCAAAAGCAAGGTTTCTTTGTTGAAAGTCAATAAATGCAATTTTTTTGTTTACTTTTGTGATAAACAGAATTGGAAGATAAAATTGTTTCTTATTGCTTTGTTAGTATATTTGTTCATTCCTCTTGTCTCGGAGAACTTTTATTGTAATTTTGTGTGCTGTTGTGTTGATTGTTAAATCAACCTTGTGTAGATTATGTTTATCATGTTGATGTTGATATATTTCTTTTATTTGTTGTGATAGTGAGGGAGGCCAGAAACGAGCCTTCTCGCGGTGGCCGTGGAGGCGCACGTGGATTTGGACGTGGTCGCGGTGGCGGCGGCTATGGTCGTGACTTTTCCAATGATGATAACCAATTGCCTGCTCCTCCTGCTAATCAAGGCTCTTTCGAAGGAGATTCTGGGAATCCCACTGAAAGACGAGGTTATGGTGCACCTCGTGGTTCTTATCGTGTTGGAGGTGACCGCCGCCGTGGAGGTTTCAGCAATGGTGAAGCTGGTGAAGAAGGCCGCCCACGTAGGACATTTGATCGCCACAGCGGATCTGGACGAGGGTAATGTCAATAATATTGACTCAATATACTATTTCTTATTAGTTTTTTTTTTCAACTTATTTTTCTACCTTTGCTGATATCAATTGTTCGATTTGCAGTGGTGGATTCAAACGTGAAGGTGCTGGACGAGGCAATTGGGGAACTCAGTCTGATGAAATTGCTCAGTAAGCTAAGAAGCAATTTTTTATTTGTATTTATCATGAATTCCTTTGCAAATTATTTTTTGTTTACGTTGGCTGTGGTTGTTTATATGTTTTGTTTTATTATTAATTTAATTAGGGTGACCGAGGAAGTGTCGAATGAACCTGAAAAGAATGTGGCTGAGGAGAAGCCTGCTGGCGAGGAAGATGCCGCAGCTGAAGGAAACAAGGATACTCCTGCTAATGAAGCTGAAGAGAAGGAGCCTGAGGATAAGGTGAATGACCGAATCAATTAATGCTTTCTCCAATTTTATTGAATCTGCAGCAGCTACTTCGAAGTTTTCTACATCTCACTATCACGAGATAAACAAAGGATTTGTCTTGTGATTGAATGTTTTTGTACAAATCAAATTCTACTTCAATTGTCGTCTGGATTGCTTTTATTTATTCTAAATCATAATTGCTTACTTGGCGTAAATTGATGTTTTTGTCCAGTTCTGGTTTACTTTTTATATCATGTTTAAACGTTTGTGACCTGAGCTGTATTTATTTATGTTTCTCTTATTCTTTTCTCATTATTGTGTTTTATATTTGGACTTATATTATATATAACATTGTTTGTCATTTGCTTAATGGAACTTCAATTGTGTAATAGGAGATGACACTGGAAGAATATCAGAAAGTGTTTGAAGAGAAAAGGAAAGCCCTGCAGGGTCTCAAGACTGAAGGTAGAAAGGTGGACACCAAGGAGTTTGAATCCATGAAGCCACTCTCTTGCAAGAAAGAGAATGATGAGATCTTTGCTAAACTGGTTAGTTTTTCCGCCTTCTATTACTCCTAATTTCTAGTTTATATTACATTAGTGATTATGTACATAGATGTATTTACACTTCCCAATTTTCTTCCCAGGGATCTGACAAGGACAAGCGCAAAGATGCTTTTGAGAAGGAGAAAGCAAAGAAGGTCCAACTGTGATTTTTTTTCTTTTCATTTTTCAATTTTGAAGGGTTACTACCTGTTTTCATTTGTTTGTGATATAAAGTTTTTGAAATATGTTTTACTCCTATAATAGTGGATATATGAGATTATAAAATGTGAGGAAAAAACTTTCATCCTGGTAAAGAGTATTAAAATTGGTTTAAATGTTATTACTTGTAGAAACTCCTGTATTTTTTTCTCATAATGAGTTGACGTTGTAGACTTTTTGCTTTTGTTATTATGTCATTAATCGCATTGAAGAAACTCCTGTATTTTTTTCTCCAATTTTCTTTTCTTGTAACTAATATGCTGTTCATTTTCGGGCTTGATATTCTTAGGCCTTGAGCATCAATGAGTTTCTGAAGCCTGCTGAAGGAGAGAAGTACTACAACCCAGGTGGACGTGGTGGCCGTGGAGGACGTGGTGGTGGGCGTGGTGGTTCAAGAGGAGGAGGTTATGGTGGAAATGCATACAGCAATGTCCCAGCCCCATCCATTGAGGATCCTGGGCAATTCCCAACCTTGGGTGGTGGCAAGTGAGATATTTCAGTACCATTTCCGCTATCCCTTTATTTACCTTCAATTTTGGGTTTTTTTTATTTGAACTTCTTTAAGACAATTTTTTTTTGTTAAACTTCTTAAGACAGCTTTGGTAATTGGATTATCTCGAGTTAGAAGGTTTTATTTAACATTTTGTGTAAATTTAGGTTGTTTTCCATACAGTCCTTTGTAACCTTTTCCTTTTATTGTTATGTTTTGCTGTGTTTTGACATTTGGGGGCTATATGGTTGACAAACAAATGTTTTTTGAGTTTTGTTTTATTTTATAGGTTTAATTCTCAATTATGTTAGTCTTTCTCATAGATCCACCTTGAAGATAACTCCCAAATTGCTTACTTAAGATACTAAAGTCCATTATTATTTTAATAATCAATGATTTTACATTATTAAATTATAATGTTAATCTAAGGGCGTGTTTGATCTCCTAAAAAACTGAAGAATGGACCGGACAACTTTTCTTATACTCTGTTGATCGTAGTTGCCGGGGATTGATCTGTTCTGTAGTTAATTAAAATCACCGTAAGAGTGTTCAGATGAAATGCTGGATGCACGATAATAATATAATATTTTAATCAAAGTAACCTTATTTGGCTTTATCAAATTTCAGGTGGACACATTAACTTCCATTTGTTTATATTTCTTGAAAGAGAATATTTGTTTTTCAAACGTAGTAAGTAATCGTATGTGGCGGTTTTCATTGTTGTTGATAATAAAGTAAAAGTACTACCACCTTAGACAGCTTTAGAAGCACTCACTGGTTTTGATTGATAGTAGTAAAAGGAAAATTGAATGAGTATCACGAATTAGTCCAGGATCACTCACTTGCTACCCAACAACTCTTATTGAAATAAATTCAATTGAATCAACCCTAGCCATTTATTTATATAGATTCAATTGTTCATTCCGAAACATACAACAACCAACCCTTGTTAACAACATGGTTGATTATAATTCCCTGAAAACAGACCTTTTTAGCTTCACAGACAAAACTTTGAGGTGGTTAGAGAAACCACAAATATTGATTACAATTCTTATTGCTGCGTTGCTTTGTGGCATTGGTTCTTATAATCCTGCCTCTACATTCAAGTATGGTATTCTATGCCATGCCTTTTACCTTGTTTTAACTGTAATTATATCTGTATGTGCTACAAATATTGAAGCAATCAACAACAGTCAAAATTCACCATGCCTCAAAGCTCATCTTGTAACTTTTGGTTTGATAATTACGGTTGTTTATGCATTTTTATTTGATAAATTTCATGAGACGCCGGATGTTTATAATTTGATTTCAAGTTTTTGTTTTGCGATCACATTCCTCTGCTTGTCAAAACTGACTCACATCGGTTACGAGGTGGAATTGCAATATTTTTTCTCTTTACATCTAACATTACAGTTGACGAAGGTCAAATATATTTTGGCCGTTGTTGGAGTAGTTATTACTTATTTGCTTGTTCTACTTCAATTTTATCTTCATGAATATAGCATTGTGAAGTCTCCTCAACAAAGCCAACGCCAAAACTTGGCGAAGCTTGCTCCACTGCCTGCTCAACAAAGCCAACGCCAAAACGCCCTGATGCCTCCTCCACAGCCTACTCAACAAAGCCATCGCCAAGAAGAATACGATGTAGAAAGCAACAGCCATCAACATGAAGAGTAAAAATGTAACACTAGTGGGCTATCCATGAGAGAAGTGATGTTAATAAATAAATATATGTAATGTTATAATTGAAATTACATTATGCAATGAAGAATCATTGAATCAGATAATGTTAATCCTCTTCGGTTGATAGAATGATATATTCAAATTCTAGTCTAGAATTGGTTGTTAATCATTGAGTTTTTTTTTGTTTTTTTTTTTTTGTATTCTTTTCTGGATTTTGTGTTGAGGATGAAAGAGCAATACATTATTTTAGCTTTGGTCATGAATCTAAAATGACTTATTTATAAACTAATTTGACATTTAATTTTATCAAATACCTCAAATTCAAATCGTAAAAGAAAGTGTTGAAACCTCTTCTGATTTTAACCATAAACTCCGTTGTCATTTCAATTCCAATTCATCACAAACAAAAGCACAATTTCTCAAATCCAATTTATCATCCTAAAATCAACAAACTCAAACAATCCAAATCAACCCTAACCCTATTCAACAACTATTCCCCCAACATTATCAAAACCTTATTTAGACTATCTCCCTTGCCACACTCTAGCTCAAATGACAATTTCCAATTTGGAGCAATGATTATGGGCAATCATCATCAAACAAGAAATAATGTTCTATGACAAGGAGATTGCACAAGGGTTTCACAATCTTAGAGAAGTCTTTTATGAAACGCGGATAAAATGCAGCATGTCCTAAAAAACTTCTCACTCCTTTCACATTAATAGGAGGAAGTAATTGCACAGGGTATCCTTCGGCAAGCAAATACTCCCAAAAGGGCAAGTAAAGGTCGTCTTCTCTTGATCATCCGGATCAACTGCAATTTGGTTGTACCCATAATAGCCATCCAAGAAACAATAGAAAGATTGACCCGCCAACATCTCCAACATTTGATCCATGAATGGGAGAGGGGATATTTCCTTGTTGCTAGGTTGAGCCTCCTATAGTCAATACACATCCTCCACCCGGTGACGGTCCGAGTGGGAATCAATTAATTCTTGTCATTCCTCCTTTCTTTGGAACCACATGAACCGGACTCACCCAAGAGCTAACGGAAATTGGATAAATCATCCCAGCCTCATGTAACTTTAACACCTCTTTCATTACCACTTCTTTATTGTTGGGTTAAGACGCCTTTGTGGTTGAACTACCGGTTTAAAATCTTCATCTTTATTTTATGCATACAAAAGGCAGGACTAATACCTTTCAAATTCGATATATTCCAACCCATAGCACCTTTCATAAAAAAAAAAATCAAAATTCTTCCTACTAAATTGAAATGATCTAAAAATGAATGTAATGACCAAGAGTCACTATTTAAAAAAAGACATGATCTAGAAGGAACATGATGGCCTTTAGTAGCAAGCATATATGCACACTTGTGTTTGAGTCATGATTGAAGCTTTTCAATACATATAATTCTCAGTAGGTGGCATCTTCATCAAGAATGAATTTAAAGAGAGGAAAACATATATGTACACCCTTTATTAGTACTTACCGTATATATAAAAAAGATAATTGTATAATTATTTTTATACAGTAATAACTATATAATATAATTTAAATCATATACTTTTTATTTTAACAAATATTATAAGATACTTTCTAATATTTTAACATTATGTAACTTAAATCACTAGAGGTTTAATCGATTAAATGTACGAGTTTCATCTGTAACTAGAATTATCCATGATTTAAATATAAATATGCAACAACATTAAAACTCTCCTTAATCATAATTTTACTTATTTAACAAGTCACAACTTAACTTTTGGACTATCTTGGAAACTGAATTCCTTGATTATAGGATAAGAACTAGCAAATCCTAATAGAGATATATATTTTTTGAAGAGGAGAATATAATTTAAATCATCTATATATCTTTTGTCAAAAATAAAAAATTATCTATATCTTAACAAACAGTATGTAATTTAAACTAATCCAGGAAACAAGTAGAGAAACAAACTAATTAACTTCACCCAAATTAAACTTATATTAAACAGATAGACAACAATTAGAGGCATAATTTATGTAATAATGGTTACCATAAAAAAAATGCTAAGGACATTGCAATTTATTGAAAGCATAATATTATATTCCATTAATAAGGAACAACAAAGTGAAACTATATATACTTGCTGATGATTAGTAGGCTAGAGAAGCATTAATTAATAATAACATAATAAATGATATTCTAGAGAAATAAACAATGAAATATATACATATGGTAGCAGGCTAACTGATATTATGCATTCAAGCTAGGCAGCCGGATCAAGTTGATAACTTTCGGATTCTGAAATCCGATTCTTGCATTTGCGGATGAAATCTTCAGCTCTCCTGTTAATGTTAGGCTCAGCAACACCCCAGTTACCTTTGTCTTCATCACTAGGCCATGTCTTGCGCCCATAATCATAATCATAGTACCCTCCTCTAGACTTATTCTTAGATGAGAACATATTGAAAATTGTGAAACAACCTGAAGAAGATTTTTTCTTAACACCTCCCATGATGATTAATGAATTTTGTTTGTTAAGTTAGTTAGCTAGAACTAGAAGTGATTAATGCCTTGGTTTTCAAATGAACTTGTGATATCTCATATTTATATTATATATAACAAATGCATATCTTGGCTTATTCTTAGTTAACAGTGTAAAATTAAGAATCTGATAAAGCAGTGGTAAGGATCAACATAAATGGTTCAAATCATGCTGAGTGGCAAGGTTGTAACAACTTTCTCGAGGCAATTTTTCTGTGGTCCGCTAGTTTCGTACTTAGAACCTTTGATTCTACAAATAGTGCACCATATCTTTGTGTGTTGATACTATATTAAATTTTTTTAGTGTCTAAATTAACCTTACAAAACCGATCTGTAAGTCGAGGGGTGTTACTCTTTTTAAATTCATTTGCTGAGAAAATCTTTGATTCCTTGAGAAAAAGTAGAATCTTTCACAAATATTGATGGTTGCAATTCCATCCTGAAGATCTCTAATACAAGAGTATGTCCAATACTGATTTCACTTTTTTCATCTGTTTTTGGAATCTGTCTTTGCTTACTTTGGAGGGTACATGGAACGTGTACTGTTGTGAAAATGGATGTATGATGATTAATGAAGTGATGGAAGAATGGCATAGAGAGAGCTTAAACACCACAGATATAAAGGTATAAAGTTGACTTTAATCTTTTTGGTTTTATGTAATGTTCCATAATTGAATGAGTGAATGAATATCATACAAATCATTGACTATTCCTTGTGTCACAAGTCACAACAGTATGTATACAGCCTAATAGTTGATATTAATACAATATGGCCATACGACGCAACTAAAATTGATTCGAAAGTTAATTCTGTAAAAATCTGATTTACATTTTGTTTTAAGAATACCAGAGACAATGACTAGTTTACAGTTAAAATCGTTAAAGAAAGCATATATATTTTATAAATATACAAAAATATTACAATGATTGATCATAGAGTTTGGCTAATTATTCCTAGGTCTTTGAGAGCCGAGAATGCTGTAATTTTTCTATTATGCAATGTTAACTACAGCCTATAGGTACATGTTTACTCATGCACCATATGCGCACAGGCACATCAACCCTCCTCGTCGCAACCCAATATATAAGAACCAACATGACAATATAACGGACCAAATATACATTTAAATCCAAAAAAAATAAATTAAAACTCCTATTTCAAAGTTTCACTAGCAGATTTTAGTATTTCATGTGCATTATTGCATAACACATCATAAGATTTGAGTAGACCTACAGGCATATTTTTTTTGACCAATAGTTCCATTGATATCTCAAAGCTAGAATTATGAAAAAAGGAAGATAGAAACTGATACAAGTAAGGAATAAAGAGACTTTTCTAAAATTCAAAGTTCAAACATGAAAAAGGTCGAAAGAAACATGCATCTTGAGAAAACAAACATAATCCTCTAACAGTGGAAACATGTATGTAGGACTAAATGTTTGATTGGGGAAAGAATTTTAATAAATTTTGTATTTGATTCAAATGTTTGGAGGGAAGAGATAACTTATACCAGTCAAGAGTAAAACATAAAGTGGTGAAGGATTATTTGATAAGATTTAGTGTGTGTTGATTTCACCGATGACACGGCAATACAGACTCGAAGCTACATATTGATACTTTAACTGGATGTACGTATCATATTTACCTAACGCGGTATAAACACAAGTTTACTAGACTTACTCCTCGCACCTCTCATATCAGATAATTTTTTTTTGAAAACCATATCAGATAAAATTTAAGAGCTCCAACATTGGCTAATCAACATTAACACATGCATTAACTCACACATAGGAGGGTAACATTACAGTTAATTAATATTGTTAATCACCTTCTACATCATTGAGAAGCTAATTAAAAAAGTCATCACATGCTTTAATGTGCAAATTGTATGTGTTAGAAGAGTAGAAAATATATTATATAAATTTCTATAGTTCAAGAGGAGAGTAGTGATTAATCAATAACTGTTGAATTAAAATTAATGTACAAAATATTTCAATAAAAGAATAAAAATGAGCAACATGATAGTAATTAAAATTCAAGATCCTAAGAAGGCATCAACCTTTACATTTGCTGGTCTAGACAAGAATTTCATGCAAATAGGTGGCTGCACTCCAGCAAGAGCAAGAAAGGAGCTAGGAAGTGACCAAATGCCGTCTCCACAAATCAAACCAGAAGCAACCGCCGATCCAAATGCATCAGCCTTAGCCCTATCAACCTTCTTCCAAACAAACAATATCAAGCTTCCAACACACATATCAATAGCAAAATAGCTTCCAATGTAGAAAGGTATAGCCATAGCCATAGGCACAGGAATAAACTTGGCATATTTCTCTCCGGCCAAATCGCGAACAAGATTAATAATTATTGCTCCAGCAAAAAACACGCAGCAAAGTACAAGACAGTTTTTCGGCAGAGCAGAGATACCGTCCACGCCTAGTATAGCAATGTTTCGATAAACAAGCGCATAAGGTGCAGGGTACGCTGAACCCGGTTGACCAAGAGTACCGAAAGCGTGGTAGAATAGCCAGAAAACACACGGTGATATAATACATCCCATAGCAGTTCCAATAACTTGGCTCACAAACATGGACTTCGGGGAAGCCAATGTCATGTAACCTGTTTTAAAGTCCTGCATAAGGTCTGAAGCGGTTGAAACAATGTTCATCATGACACCACATGCTGCTAAACCAGCTATGACACCGCCGTTAGCTGCGCCTGCCCAAGCACAAATAATGAAGATAGCTAATTTTCCATAGGTGGATGCAAGGGACCAATCTGTCAGTCCACAACCGTAGGCATTGCAAAAGGCTAGTGCCGGTCCAATAATGTAAATGCAAAGTATGTGATACCACTTTAGCTGGTGGAAAATATAGGGGATACTGATGATTGAGCTTATTGCAATTATGACATAGCCAAAGATAGCAAACCAGGAGGGAATTTGATCTTTGAGGAACATCTCGGTTCTATGCTTGTCATCAAACAAAAGTGTAGGTGGAAGAGAATCATGGGATGGTGCTACACTGCTGTGTCTTTTTGAGTTAATAAATTGGTTATACAAACCGTAAAGAGTGCGGCCAAGAACTTTGACAAAACTATATAGACCATCACCAAGAATCATTGATATGGCTATGAAAACTTTGTAGCCTTGAAGACCATGTAAACTGCTTTGTTTGAGATCAGAAGGGTACCAATCTCCTTTTTTATCTTCAATGAGAGGCCACATGACACCCCAAGAAAGAATCCCACCAATGAGTAGTGATATATTGATTATATATGGACATATCATCCCAACCCCGACATAGGTAGCTGAAAAATCAAAGTAGAACTTTCTTTGATAGGCTTCTAGACCAAATGTGGGGAAGCTTGAAAATCCACAAGCATCACCAGAAGTGAAAAACCATTGGAAGAAACCCCACAAGAAACTAAAGCATCACCAGAAGTCAATTTGAAGTCAACGATCATAATCTTTCGGAGTGGAACCACCGAAAATATACCAAGAAAGCTAACAACAAATAGAAACGCAATCATCCATCCTAAACCAGGAATCTTAACATCCATCATGCCACTGGCAACACTGCTTTGTTTTGCAACAGTTGGACTCATTGCAAATAAGTAACTACCAAAGCCGCCGCTAAATGCAATGCCACTTGCAGCGACAACACAAGTCTGAATAACAGTATTCTCTTGTCTTGTAAACGGTTGATTAAGAAAACCCGATTTCTCAAGCACTTTAGTCCATGTCTTCACAAAGAAGAAACCTAACAGCCCGGCCGAAACATTCAGAGAAGGAATAATACCAGTTGTAAGGTTAAGCTTCATCGCGATGAACGTGAAAAGCACCGATAACAAGAAACTCACGATTATAGCCCTAACAGTAATTTGTTTCTGCCATGTTGGCACTGATTTTCCTTCAAATACTTTTTCAATTGAAGCCTCCTCCTCCAGTTCTTCATTCTCCTTAGACATCATCACTCTTTCATTGTTATTAGACATTATTCTCGTTGAATTTGTGGGATAATCACCTGTGATATTGATATTTATAAGCAACTGTTTACGTTGTTCAACTTATAATAAATGTGCAAGTAATGTTAATCACCAACTAAAATAAATAAATTGATTTTGAATTGAAAAACTTCAAAAAATAAATTAGTAGTTGAACAAACGTAATCAAACAGAATTGATTCTACAAAAGTGTTTGAGATAAAACCCAAAATATGGTCAAACAATACTAATCTAATTGTATTTTGAACAATAAAAATACAATCAGTACTAATCAAAAACTATGCAAAGAAGCTTATTACTTCAAAGATGGTGAGACGGTGAAACAGGAGATAATGAGGTTGTGTGTGGCTGTGTGGGAGAAGAATGAGGAAAACTTTCATCATTGTAAAGAAAAACAAGTCCGTGTTAGTGGCACCACGCTTGGCCGTTGTTGTTATTATTATTATATTACTATTACTATTATGCATATTATTAGAAATTTGATTTCTAATTCGGTTGAAATAGATGAACTTGCTTTGTTTTTTTCATGGTGACCATTTTTCCTCTATAGAAGCAACAATGTCTATGCCGACAACATTATTAACATGAACATGGTTGCCGCATGTGTTTGTGATACAAAGGGTATGTTATTATTACTATCATGATCAGCCCTTCCTACATGAATAATAATACCTTCCGTTTGAACATTACATCATGAGCGAAGAGTACTTCCTACTTGAACATTACTTCTGACATGAACAATTGACATGTGGTATAAGTTGATCAAATGGTTGAGATTTAAAGGCATAATTAAATAGTTGATTCAATAAAAATACAAAAGCAAAACAATGAACATGCTTCTGTTCTTCCATCTTCATACATTGAGATATGGTAAAACAACGAGATTTGTCTCTTGAGTATGACACCAATTCACCAAAGTGATCCTCATTGTGTATGACGGTGTGTGGAGAAGAATAGAGGAAAACTGCCGTCATTATAAAGAAAAACAAGTATGTGTATATCACACCGTTCTTCGTCGTCTCGCTTTGGAAGGTGGTCACCATTTGGAAACCTTAAGCCTCGGTGTATGAGAAGATCCTTAAGAAAATAGTTCCATATTGGTACTCTATTGACAATTCCATATAATTGGTTTTTAATATAAATGATGAAGATGAATTGATTTTTAAAATTAGTAGATTAAATATTGAAATATAATTTATATGATTTATCTGGTTAAATTTGTATAAAGAAGTATAACGGTACTATCAATTTAGTTGACTTTTAAAATATAACATATAAATGATGATGTGGATAAATGTTAATTTTTTATTGGTTGAATGTTCTATAGCACCGGTACAATAAGTTTTGACAAGACTAAGTAGATTCATGTACCGTAGAAGCTCCCTTCACGATAGATTCACAAACGTATGGATGTTGCGTTTTGTTTACTGGGGACTGCGTTTAGGCAATATGCAACACATGTTGGGGCATGTATTAGGCAAACAATTAATTATAGGAGTACACGTTATCATCCTTCTTTTCTTTCTTATTTTTTTCTTTTTTCTTCCCCGACTAGTACCCGTCTACGGAACCGTCTAATTTGATTTTGGAGTCAGTTCTGTCATCAACTAATTCCAGTCACCATCGATTGCAGTTGTGGGGAATCGAACTGTGGTTCTCCCTATCAAGTACAACATCAATCACCATTGTACCAACTAACGATATGGGTAAAAAACAAAATTAAAGATATCTACAGGACTAAAAACATGGGTTAAATAAGTTTTTGGTCCCTATATTTTGCGAAATTGTCAAGAACAATCCTTACATTTTAAAAATGGTTAAAAGAAATCCCATAAAATTTTCTGTTATCAAGATTAGTCCAATCGGTCAAAAAATTTCCATGTCACTGACGAAAATCTTATGTGGCATAAAATGTAGGGATCATTCTTGACAATTTTGCAAAATGTAGGGACTAAAAACATATTTAACCCTAAACATAAACGATAAACAATTATTTTTCCATGCCACAAAAGCTTTCCGTTAGTGACATGGAAAAAATTTGACCGGTTGGACTAATCTTGATAATGGAAAATTTTATGAAATTTGTTTTGACTATTTTTAAAATGCACGGACCTTTCTTAACAATTTCGCAAAATATAGGGATTAAAAACATATTTAACCCTATAATAAAAATATAAATTAAAATTTGATAAAAAAAAATAATACAACTTACAAAGCTTCTGGTAATAATTAGTACAATGATACAGTGCTATTTTTCTTTTTGGAGGTATAATACCATGCTAATGTATACTAGCGTGATGAATTTGTGATAATTTTGTGAGATAGGCTTCGCTGTAAATAGCATTACTGTAACAATAATGATTTATTTCAAAAGTAATTATACATTATATTTTTAAATCCATATGATAAGTAATAGTTGTTCATTCTAATCATTATTGTCACAATTTAAGGACTCCCTATAACATTCACTTCCAACATAAGCCACTTGACCATATATATGCATGAGTAGATGAATGAAACCTATGAAACCAAAATTCACTCCGTCTAAAAAATTAGTTTCACATTTTCATTAAATCTTAGGGGATTTGCGCATGATTGCAGATAAATCCTTGAGGACGGTGCATTCAACATGTCTCAGATCAAATCATTATTCTTCTGGTTTTCCTTTTCTTTCTTTGCAGATTTTACTTCACAATCACAAGCAGAAGAAAACATGTTATTATAACAAAAGCAGGTTCCTTGCAACAACGAGAGATATCTTATAACAACAACAAGTTTGCCGCAAGTCCACAATACTGTAAATTTTCTATAACAATCTCAAGGATTTAATGGCTGAAGACGACGACAACAACAACAATGCGACTCTGGTTAATGATGGCGCTTATCTCAGCAGCAATACATTATATTTTTAATTTCATATGATAAGTAATAGCCGTTCATTCTAATCATTATAAGGTTCACTTCCAACATAAGCCACTTGACCGTATATATGCATATCAGTGGAGCAATGAAACCTATGATACAAAAGAATTATGTAGAACCAAAATTCACTCAATCTCAACAGTTAGTTTCACAGGTTCATTGTTTCCTTTTCTCAACAATTAGTTTAACATCAAAGTGTTATAAATTAATTCTAGCTAGTAAATTTTTGCCTTTATTTTG
Organism: Trifolium subterraneum; assembly: GCA_951799995.1. Taxonomy (NCBI): domain Eukaryota; kingdom Viridiplantae; phylum Streptophyta; class Magnoliopsida; order Fabales; family Fabaceae; genus Trifolium; species Trifolium subterraneum. Next base: position 67,472,589 of record OX637462.1, on the reverse strand, counting down.
TTGCAAAACCTATGAACGACACAATTTAACTGAATCCCTTTGCATAAAGATTAAAAAAAAAAAAAAAAAACGTAATCTACACTTCAATTCCTAGATTATAGAGATAAAACCAACTAACCTAATATTTGGCTTAAATATCTCAATTGACTTCTTTGTATTTAACATATATCAATGGCAGCAAACTGTGATATAAGTTTGGGCTTTACTTTTAGTAATGGAAGAAGCAAGATATAGAGGGCTTTACTTTTAGGTTAAGTTTGTTAGGAGGCAAACAAATTTGGTTGCTCATACTCTTGCTAGGGCGGTCAATTCTTGGGCTAACTTCCATAGATTTGAGAATATTCCCTTTTGTATTGAACGTTTAGTTTTTAATGAAATGCAGTAAGTTTGTTTGATTAAAAAAAAAAAATATCTCTCAACAAACTATCAAACAAATTTAATTCTTTTTTTTTATCATCTTTTGAATTTTATTTCAACAAACTATCTTTCTTTTTTTTTTTTTATATAAACAAACTATTTTTTTATAATAAAAAAAACAAACTATCTTTCTAATTTCAACGGACTAAGGACCCGTTTGGATTTGACTTATTTTTTAACTTATGACAATAATTTATACAAATAAATAAAGTTTTTACTAAAAAAATTGTATTTTTTATAAGCTATTTTCTCATAAATTATCTTGAAAATTTATAATAATGCATAAAAGTTTATTTATTTGCATAAGTTGTTTTGCATAAGCTCAAAATTAAGTTAATCCAAATAGGTCCTAAATCTATATTACTGGTATAGCTTATGTTTAAAACCTAATTTTATTTTATATATTTCTTTATCATTTAGCATCGTATTTCAATTCAAACTCTTTTTTTAGAATATACTAGCAGGATACCCGTGCGTCCGCACGGGAGGAGCGGCGTTGCCGCTCCAAATTAGGTACTATTGAATATTAATTTATTGGTTAATAATAAAATATAAAGGGTGAAAAAAGAATGAAAAAATATGTTTGTAATTTAAAAAAACTGAATAATGTATAAAATAATAATAAATAAATATTTTCAATGATTTTTTAATTTCATAAACAAAAAATATATATAGTTAAAAAAAAGGACGAAATAGTAAAAGATTTGTGACATGTAGTGAATAGTGTGGCCAGAGTGAATAGCGTGAGTAATAAATAATCGGAGACATGTAGTAACTGAATTAAGAAATTATCCGTAAAATTGTGCAACTCCCTCCAAATAAAATCGGTTCTTCTCGATTAGGGTCGGTTCCAACTATCTGGAGGCCCGGCACCGAAAGTTAAAAATAGAATTTTCAATAAAAAAAACATAAAAAGAATAATCCTCGTTTAAGTTGTAAATAATATAAATAATACAAAAAAAATCATCTTTGTAACTACAATACAAAATATTCTTATTTTAATCAATAACGATAAAATATATTCTAATTACTTAAAAAGCCGTCATTCTAACAGTTTTTGAAGTAAATTTGTCCATAAGTCTCCATATTAAATATTTTTCAAGTGATCATTAAAAAGTTATCATTCTCAATTGTTATCAATACTAAGTCATTACCTTTTTTTTTGTAACATACTAGACCGTGAGTAAAACTTCTAATAGGGTCTACTACTATTTTTATTTTTTAAAGTAATCCTCCTATTTCTTTTAGAGACCTACAATCATATAATTTTTCTTTTGATACCCCTAAAAAATGGAGGCTCGGCTCCTTAGATCACCCTACACTTGTGTAGGGTCGGCCCTGTTCTCGATGACAAACGTACTGAGACTATTAATACACGATAAGAGACAGTAAAGTAAGATAACTAAGATACTTGGTGAATTATATTTTTTAATGAAATAAGCTATGATGGTTTTAAGGAAAGTATAAATCATAAGGGAAACACTCGTCCATGTACTTTTATTAAAAGTCTGCATATATCCTCTGTTTTTTTGTTCCACATAATTTTTCAATGTGTAGCAAAAACAGTTGCTATAAAACAGGTGCACCTTCATAAATTAAAAATGTGCTAAATAATATGAGATAAGCATAACTAAATATACCTTATTAGACAAGTAATTAAATATAATTCCCAAATAAATTCAAATTCTTAACCTTTAAATGATTATTGACTTTATTAAGAAGGAAGTTAATTGAATTTGTATTCTTTCTATTAAAATTCAATTAGAATTCAAAATGAAATATGAATGTCTGCATAACAATTACAATGTTTTGTTACACCGTAAAATAATACAACAATGATAGGAATAAAAATTTATATAATATTGTGGAAGTACATAGAGACAATTGTTTAGTAATCTCGGCATATCAAAAAAGTTTATGACAAACTCATAGCTAATAAGTAGTCAAGGTTGTGCAGCAAAGACATGCATGTATACTACAATAACGGAACAAATCAAAAGAAAGATGGTAGATATCTAATCGAGCAAAATAATAAGTCAAAGTTTGATTAACAGCTTATGCAATTACATCTCGAGACGTTGTTTCTCGATTTTTTCAATCTTGATATTTCTCATCACTTTGTTTGAAGATAGTTTGGCATCGTCAGAGGAAGAATTCTCTCCATGCCTTTTTGCAGGAGTTTTCATCTTAGTTTCATCATCTGAAGATTCTGAAGTAGCAGAAAGATCTTTCTGTGTAGCTAATTGACAATATTTAAAGTTGACATTAACGCATATGAATAATGGAAGACTTGCGGTTGAGAAACTTGTTTGTCCCTATGTCGCGCTCGTAGACTCGGGCATTTTCTGTGTCGCGCTCGGTTGAGAAACTAAGGTTATGTAAGATTAAATGAATTATAATAATTAAGAGAATATTAGATAATGCATAATGTTGATTAAAATTGATATGATAAATGAGAAGAATAATAAGTTTCTTCAAATTACCTCTTGAGAGAGTGGAGGTTCAACAATTAACTTAGACGTAATCTATAACAACAACAAAGTATAGGAAACTATTAGACATTGTTGATAATTCAAATGTAGAATTGTTATAATAATGGAGATCCAGTTTATGATAATAATAGAGATTAATAATTTGTATCACCTCATTGTTTGGAGTTTGTAGTAGGGTTGTGCCTTGACTTTAAATGCAAACTCTTTGCCCATCATATCATCCAGTGCAGCAGAATATTCATGTGGATCAAATTCACCTACCTAGATTAATAAAAATAACAAAAAGTGTTAACAACTTGTGCCGAGGGAATAATTCAGATAAAAATAATGTAATCATGTATCTCAACCATAGTGGTTTTCAATTCCTCGGCAGTTTTACCAATCAATTGTTGTCATTCATGGTCCCAGAAAACAAACTGGACCTTTTGATCTTGAAAACGAACTTCAACATCAACTTTGTATATGTAAAAAATATAGGTACAATGCGACAAAAGAGACTATGTAAACAACAATTGAAAAAGTTTAATGCTAAAATTGGTTATAGAAACAACATATAATAAACTAACTTGATTTGTGGATCAGGGGTAACATGTTCGATCGAACATTTATATGGAGGAGCGGTGGTGATTATTTGTTTCTTACATTCAGCACATGGGTTATTAACAATTGCAATGAATGTAGACATGGTACACACATTAACACAACTCATAAGTTCAGAAATATGCTTATGAGGTGCATTATAGGCATAGCGTGATGGAACTGAATACTGAGAAGCTTGAGATTTTGTGATGATTGCATATTTCTAGAAATTGCTTGTGTTCCTATTACAATTGGACTTCCAAAGGTAGCCGGCAAACTATAGAATGACATGAAAAAATCAGTTTAATTTAAATAAATGTAACAGTATAAAGGTATTTTTTTATTTTTATAAATAGAGTTAGATGTAGATGAACTTTTTTTGAAGTCACATATTTCCTTTAGATGAAGATACAACATTAATTTACTTCCCGTCGATGCAATTGAAATACAAAATTGAACTCAATTCTTTGATATGAGCATGCTTAATAACAATGATCATCGGTCCCTCATCAGATTTTGCATTGAAAAAGTCCATAAATTGAGTTCCAAAATCACCCCACAAAGTACATGGTAAATCATTCATATACTACAAAAAAAAACATTGAAAAATGAATAGATTTCTTAGATTGAAAGCCTAAATAAAAATGGCAGAATAGGGGAATGATGTAAAAATAAAATATTTGTGCATCTCTCAAAGAAAATCTTATAGGTTGTTTTTTCCCTCCATCCAGCACTTTGCTTCGAAGGTTTGATATTGTAAACAGCTCCAATAATAATATATAAACAGCAAAGCAAATTAAATGATCTATCTACATATATTAAACTTATTATACCTGTTTGTCCAATATCAGAAATTCAGGATGCTCTTTTCCAGCATTAGTTACTGTCCATATATCTTCAAGCCTCACAACAAGTTTCCATAGCTCTTTTGAATCGTTGAAAAATTTAACGTCATCAAGAACCCTTGACATCGTCAATTCTACATTTGAACAATCTCATAAAGTTTAAAAATAATAGAAAAAGGGAAAAAGTCATAAAGTATGAACAAAGTATCAACAAATAAAGTATGAATAAAGTATCAACAAAAAACAAAATAAATAGCAACAAAAAAGAGAAAAAATTCATTTTGGTGATATGAACCAAAAACCTAAAAATAGCAACAAAAAAAAGATAATGATGTAACAAATTTAAAATAGTAACAAAAAAGGGAAAAATAAAATAATGTAACACAAAAAGGAGTTTTTCATCATGATTTTGAAGATGAAAAAAAGAAAATAAATGACCCTGAAAAGAAAAAACACACATCTAAAAGATGAACTTTAAGTAGAAAACAGGGGGAAAAAATTGAAGAATAAGAAGAAAGGAAAGAAAATCATCATTCTACCTTCCGAAAGATTAATACAAACACGGAAGTTAAAATATGCTAAATGATTGAAGAAGAAGAAGAAGAAATAAAATAAACAAACAAACATTGGAAGTTAAAATAGAAAATAACTAACATCATAGGAAGTTTTTTTTTTGAGTGAAGACCCATTTTGGTCCCTCACAAAAATTACAAAATCCAAATTAGTCCCCGACAAAAAAAAAGACCATATTTAGTCCCTAACAAAATTAAACCGGGTCATGTTAGTCCTTCGTTATTATTTTTCTTAATATGATTTTTTTTTCTACTCTTGAACCGTGACTAGACTGTCATGTGTATTATTTTAATATTATTAAGGGACAAGTTAGTCCCTGATTTGAAAAAAAAAACAATACGTGTTTTTCTCTTTCACAAAATAGAAAGAGAGAATACTAGGGTTTTCTAGTTCCAGGCTTTCAGTCTTTGGTTTTTCTCCTCCCACACGGCAACACTCTTTCCTTTCCAACAAGATTAATTTTTTATGGTGATATTCATGTCAGATGATTCAACCGGAGAAGACGGCATACAACGTACCGGAAATTCGATGATTTGATCCCTTAAAATTTTAGAGATAAATTTTAGTTTTGTAGTTTTTGTTAGGGGCAAAAATTGGTGTCAATTCGATGATTTGATCCCTTAAAATTTTAAAAATATTGTCCATGAATATTGTCTAATTTTTGTATTTTTTTAAAAAAAAATATGCGGATCAAATTGTTCCAAAATAAAATAATGTAGGGACCTAAATGTCCCTTATGTTTGTAAATAATACACGTGGCATAAATAATACACATGACAGTTCAGTCACGGTTTAAAAGTAGAAAAAAAAAGACAAGATTAAGAAAAATAATAACGAAGGACTAACATGTCCCGGTTTAATTTTGTTAGGGATTAAATAGGGACTTTTTTTTTGTCGGGGACTAATTTGGGTTATGTAGTTTTTGTGAGGGACCAAAATGGGTCTTCACTCTTTTTTTTTTTACTAACTTTTGAATAAAGACACAAAATAACCCTAAATGAAATTATGTGTCAAAAAATGAAAAAGGGGCAAATTAGGAATTTCATATGTATCTAACTAATATACGTAGATACGATTTCAATTCAAACTTTAACTATAAATCATCGGACATTTTATATTTTTTTGTTGAATAATGGACATTTTATTTTATTTTTCTATAAATTTGTTATTTTATATTATTATTTTTCAAATTTTCAATATATTTTATTTATTGTTTTTATGTCTAGCATAAACATCTCAACAAACTAGATACATAATAATATATATTTTTATAATATTACCTTTAAAACCTAATTTTTTGAGAACTTCAAGAACAATTTCTTTACCTAAGAAACATTTGTATACTTTTTGTTTGCGCTTTTGGATCTCAGATAAACTTTTCCTTATACTTTTAAAATGAGTAATTTTGCCTCCAGTGTTTATCTTCATTTGTATTTTGCAAAACCCTCTTGATTTTGAAGAGTTCAAAGCCAATGGGGACGTAATAATTTGATGATTATGATTTATTGGCAAGTAAAAAATTTACACCGACATTAAATACGAATTGAATCTATTTACAATTAATTTAAATCTTTTTATATAAAAGATCATCCATGCAAATTTTAATTCCCTCAAATCTTATAAATCTTTAATGATTCAAAATTTTTTTAAAAATAAAAAAATAAATGTTATCTTTAATTTACAACCATCATCAATATGTTAAGGGAAATGTTAACATGTGCCCTTGAGGCACATTTTAAGAATATAAATGTAGTAATATTCCATTGTAATATGTGCATTATACTTTTTAAACATTAAATTCTTATGTATTATTAAATGCAGATTTCTACTTTTAGCTATCTTAACATGTGCCCTAAGGGCACATGTTAACATGACCCATATGTTAAATCTTATTTATTATAAATCTAAATTTTAATTTACAATAATCTACAATATATTGATTTATTAAATATATATTGTATTTGTCTATAACTACTACGCATAAACATGCATGTTCAACAAATCACCTCAGCATTATGAACGCCCTTATGTCAAATTTTATAGTTTCTTTGATCATCTTTTTATTAGCTATCTACATGTCCCTTTTTATCCTCAAGTTAACAAATGTTTCCCTCATTACAGTTCAATCTCACAAGCAAACACCTTTTATTGCAACTTTAATGTTAACATTACAACAAAAAACCCCAACAATAATGGAAAAAATATTATAGTGCTTGGGTCAGTTTGAAACCCTTTGACCATATATATAGGTACATACTTGACCAAATATATTAATTAGACAATAATTAAAAAAGATATTAATTGGACCTATATATGGTGTTTGAAGGGAGCTACTTGATCAACCATGGTCACATGTATAATAAATAGTCTAATAAATCCATTATATGATGTACCCCACAATTTATCTTTTTTTTTTCTTATATAAGATATTTGTTTATGGGATAAATAGGTTTTAACGGAAAATATATCATTTTAATAATAATCGGTCTCTACACAAGACGAACAGAGGCCGATAATAACGAAACTACAAAATAATGGCGCCGTAAATAAGAGGAACACCAATGAGGAAAACCAAAACCTACACCACCTAATAGATATGTACTTCTAATCCCATTCTTGGATTCTGACAATGCATTTTTGCTTACGTGGCAGATCTATATGGCTTTTTGTCCATTTTTTATTAATTTAAATTGTGACACATAGATAAATGTTGTCTAGGTGGCTTTTAATTAATTTGTGATTAATTTAAAAGGATTTTTTTTTTTTATATATAAATCACATTTAATAGAAGATAAAAAAATCACAACCTCAAGAACCCAGAAATCACAACAAACTCTCATCTTTCTTCTCCAACCCTTTCATCTTTATCCCTTTTAATCAGAAGCAATATATTGATATGGAAAAGGATACCCTACACAATTCTCATAATTTATTGTAAAAAAAGCACTTCCACAAACTACAAATCAGAATGTTGGTGCATGCACCATTATTCAAAAAGTGAAGTTTTTGTTGAAAGGTTGAGCAATTGTACACGACTTAATATCTAGTATTAGAGATAGAGGATAAACTTAGAAGAAAAAATATATTTGATGTTTCATAGATTTTCTAAAGTGACTTATACAAAGAAACAACTTATGAAAGATAAACTCATTTGACAATATTTGATGTTAATAATACTTGTTCATAGGTTTTAAAAGTTTGGTATGGGTTAATCTTGATCACCTTTGTTATTATACTGGACATGAACACCAGTTCAAGATGATTTTCGAAAGACACAAGACAGCACACAGTTACAAAGCAATCGAGTAAATGAAAACTACCGGTGTCATCTTAGTAAAAGAATATTAGATATGAGCAGAAAATAGATTTATCATTAACACAAGTTCTATACTTAACACAAGTAAAACCATTCAAGTGTATGTAAAGAATGGGATCTAAGCCAAATCTGAAACCACACGACGGATTATGTGACATTGGTCCGCTATTTAGTGACATAACAAATCTCTTACATAAAAAGGGCAGCAAGCTGCAGACCAAGTGATATACCATCTGGTTAGGAAGAGCAGCACCCACCTTTTTGGCCAACTGGTTGTCCTTTAATCTGCACTGTTGGAGGCCTTGCATTGCTTGCGGATGGTTGGCTCGCCATTCTACATTCAAGATAAATTTTCAAATCAGAAGAAGTGCTCAGAAGAAATCAATGTCTACTATTGCTTTGGTAAAGTTTAGTTATTCTTTCCAGAAGTATTATGCCTGAGCCAACTTCAAAGGCCAAGTTACGGTAAATTCACAATAATAAATTTTTTAAAGTTTTTAATATCTGCCACTCGATGTTCAATAATAAACAGGAAAAATTGGCACCTATCCTTGATGGCAGCAGCCATGGCCATGAATGCGCCTTCCACATTTGTAGCATCTTTTGCACTTGTTTCCATAAAAGGTATGCCGATATTATCTGCAAATTCCTGCTTAGAGAGAAAAAAGGTAGTATGAGTGTTCTAGAGCAGAAACATGAACATTATTTGAAGCAAACATGAACACACACATGCTAAATATTATTTCCTTAATAAGAAAAGAATGTGACATGTATCAAAGGTATACTTTAGCCGTATCATATGAGACAGCTCTGTTTGCAGTCAGATCACTCTTGTTTCCAACCAAAAGCTTGTTAACATTATCACTAGCATAGCGGTCGATTTCACTGAGCCACTGCTTCACATTATTGAAGCTCTCTTCATCTGTCACGTCATAAACAATCTGCCAAAAGTAACAAGTAAGTAGAGAATGCAAAGAAATCCGAAAAACACCAGAGGAGTATTCTAGGTTTAAAACTCTTATGTTGTAAAAAACATCACTCACAATGATTCCATGGGCCCCGCGATAGTAGCTACTGGTTATTGTCCTAAATCGTTCTTGTCCGGCAGTATCCCACTACAAGAAAAGAAAATATCTGTCAATACAACATTCAAACTTGAATTTCAGTGACCCGTAATATGGCCTAGGAACTTAACAGCTTCAAAGATATGATCTTATAAATAGAAATTACAGTGAACAAAAAGTTTAAAACACAGTAGTATCTATTAGGCATACTGGAAGTATAACATTAGCAAATAAAGAAGCAGATCAGAACCAATCTAAGATACATACGATCTGTAGTTTAATTGTCTTCCCATCCTGCTCAACAGTCCGTATTTTCTGCACAAAAGGATATGATATTATAAGTTCAGACTAGATACACAAACACAATCTCAAATGATTTCAAGCTAAAACAAAATTGAAATGTTGTACTCACAAAATCAACTCCAATGGTGCTTATGTAGCTATCAATGTATGAATCATCCTGTAGGATATCATAAAGTTAATAATTTTAATTACTGTATTATGCAGCAGTATTATGGAGCATAAAGGAGTTTAAGTTAGGAGTTATAACCTTCCAGAAATACATAACAACACATAATAACACAAGACATGAGCTTACATAACCAGATAAGATGATTTTGCTAAACATCATAAATTCAAGGCACTACTGAAGAACAAAGTTAAGGAAGCACATTGTAGATTCTGGTATTTATAGAGCATAGTTCTATTTCTAGTAATAAAGCAAGAAATCGGAGATGGCTGTGGAAAAGAAAAAAGACTTCGAAACATACATTGCTATAATTCTAGACCAAGACCTAAGCCTACCAAAATTCCCTCCATAGATTTAATCTAAACCCCTCCCCCTGGTCCAGCGTCCACCATTACATTCCCTCCACCTCCATGCTATCAATGCTTACTTCACCTGTAGATTATATTCCTACCCAACACAGTTCTTTCCTTCCTTTCTTTTTTTCCAGTTAACCCCGTATTGGACGCTAATCAGGCCCAGCAACAAGAAGCCCATTACACGCATTCAATGTTAATCATTTAGACATAACACAATCAATGTGGATACAGGATACTAAAAGTGAGTAAATCTTTTTGATAAAAAAATAACCAGTATAAAAGAGTTGAAAAACACGGTAACATAGTAAAAGAAAATAATAAAATACTACAATACTAGTATGGGATAAGATAAACGGTGGATAGCTTACAGCAAATCTTAGAAGAAGGCATGATTTACCAACACCGGAGTCTCCAATAAGAAGGAGCTTGAACAGATAATCACTGCAAAATACAAGTTTAGCATACTCACTTAGTTTCTCATTTGAAATAGACTAATAATAATCATCAAAAGACCGATCACAATCATTTCCTCAGCACAAATACATATATCCTATCCATGCATTTTGATAACAATGAAAGTTCATAAACCACAAGTCTTAAAACACTAAAAACAAATGAAACTTAAGGCAATCAACGTCCAGAGTATTAAAAATCTACAAATACTGATCAATATTTTGTTAAATTGTTTTAGAATATAAAGAAATAAATGAACAAATTGATGCCTTCAGTATTTACATTTTTCAAGTATATATGATGTGGAGTTATAGTAAGGAGTAATAGTTAACTAACAAAATGAAGCATAGCCCAATAAAACTATCACAGTTTAATGATTTCCATAATGACATCCTAATTTAAATTATTCAAACCATAATTCCAAAAAATTGGGGTTTTTTTATCATTGGAGAATAACTGCACCTCCTTTTTAATTCAATTTTAACATTATGACGTTGAATTTTACGATCAAGTCCTAAGATGTCAGTCATGTGTCAGTGTGACACTAACACATGATTCTATTGAATTATGTCATTTTCTCAAATTATTATATGTGTTTCCGTGTCATGTCCGGTGTCAAGGAGCAACGAAAACAGAGACATATGTGTAATGAAATTCTAATTCAATAAGAAACAAGATCAAGGTAAAGTCATTACTTTCAAAAATCAACCAATAAAAAAGAATCCAATTTTTTTATATAAAGTAATGAAATTCATGATCAAAAAGACGAAAATTGAATCAAACAAAAAACTAATCGAGTAATAATAATTGACAAAGCTGATCCAATCTAGGGTTATCAAAACAAAAAATTCAACACAAATTAATCCCAAATTAAAAAACAACACATCCAACACGAATTAAACATAACCATAGCTACCCTTATGAATAAAAAGAACGAAAATCACAAAAAGGAGTAAAATTTCTAACAATTGAAGAAAAAATCGAAAATATGAAAGAAACGAAAAAGGAACATACTATTCGGGATTCATGACGGAGAAAGTGAAGTCGCCGGAAAAAGGTGAGTTGTGGAGGAAGAGTGATCGGATCCGGTGCTCCACGTGGAAATTGAATCGGAGTGAAAGGAGAAGAGAAGAAGAAGGAATGAATGTGAATGCAAAAGGAAAATGAAAAGTGAATTTTTTGTTGCTTTTGAATTGAAAATTGTGTGGACCTTAACTTAAATTGGAAGGTTTAATACGGTGACGTATTGGGTTCTACTAATGAAATTAATTTTGAGTTTGACTATTCATATTGAGGAATGGCAACAGCATTACAGCAAAAGGTGGTGGCTACGCTTACGCTATAGGTTCTCATTAAGTTAACCCAAATTAAAGTATCTAAGCATGTGCAATTATTATTATGCTAATAGTTACTATGTTAATGGTATAAAAATATTTTATATATTATTTAATTATGTGTTGTCATATTATTTAATGAATGTGACATGTCATTTGTTTTTAATTATAATAAATAATGTGTTGTTATATTATTGGACGCACACACAGACGGTGTATATAAATTAAATTCATTGTTAATTAAGTTAAGCACTAATAGCACATATTAAGAAATTTAAAATTATTTGTGTCAAAAATTTTAAAATTAGAAATTTTGTATTTAAAAAGGTAAATTTGGTCCACAAGTTCTAACACAATTAACAAAAAATATCAAAATTGTTAGGTTGAACTTTATGATCGAAGTTCGAATTCTGACCTCTTCACTTATGTGTGTGAGTTTATAATGACTTTATCATTTCGTTTATCCGAAAAAATTGAAAAAAAAAATAAGACCGATCTAATAATATAGTTATTAAATAATGGTTGTTCTTCATCCACATTGTATTGTTGACACTAAAAAACTACTATTAAGAGATATTTTTCAATAAAATTTGCACTACTGAAAAATGTTTTTCGATTGAATGAGGGGACATGGGGATTATGAAAGGGTGAAGAATAATTGCTTTAAGCCTCACTTAATTTTGTAAATTGTAGTTTTTCACATTAAATTATATTGTTAACAACCACCGTCAATAACTGCCAGATATTGAATCTGGACTCAATATGAACAAACTTAAAACTTCTAATTATAGCAATTTTCAACCCCGACACAATAGCCAACATCTCAGTCAAGTATATCGAAAATGCACTAAGCAAATTTGTACGAGGAATACACTAAGAATATAATGTGACTAAGAGAGAGAAAATTGTAAAAGAATAAATTTTTTTTTTTTTTTTTTCGTTAAAAGTAGTTGTTCAAATATATCATTTTTCAATTTGTATAAAAAAAAAACTCCCATGACTGTCACAAATCACACCACTACACGGCAAGCCTTCTACCATGTTCCATTTCCACCACCATCACAATTAATAATATTAATTTGATTCTCATATGGAAGAACCCTAAGGAAGAAATAAATTCCTATTGACCGCAGAGTTCAATGTCAACGTAATAATAGAGTAAACAACCATTTCTTATATGTTTACCGAGATAGACACATATGTACATCATGGCTAACTAAAAGATTAATGGCATAATGCATGTATAGGTCCTTTAAGTTTTACGTTTGTATCATATAGGTTCTTTAAGTTTTTTAAGTATCAAATAAGTCCTTTAAGTTTTACATTTGTATCAGATAGGTCCTTTAAGTTTTTTAAGTAACAAATATGTCCTTAAGTTTTAAGCTTGTATCAAATAAGTCCTATTTCTTAAGGACTTTTAAGGACCTATTTGATACAAACTTAAAACTTAAAGGATCTATTTGATACAAACGTAAAACTTAAAGAACCTATCTGATACTTAAAAGACTTAAAAGACATATCTGATACTTAAAAAACTTAAAGGACCCATCTGATACAAACGTAAAACTTAAAGGACCTATACATGCATTATGCCAAGATTAATTTAAGATAATTACACTTGAAAGTATCACTCACTGTCATAATAGTCAATAAATTATCGAAAAACATTTTAAAGTCCCTGAATTTTACAAGACCAAGATTTTTAATATTAATCAATAAAACTCAAAACTCATTAAGTCAATTCTAAACAGTTTGAATAGTCTTTTTTTCTCTTTTTAAGTAGTCTAATAACTAAAAATTTTACGATAAATAGATAACCGAAGTTTAAACTCTAAACTCGACATGCCATCTTAACTATTCTCAAAACAACAAAGAAAAAAATAAAAATAAAAGAGCAGAACAAAACAAAAGCCTTGCCACACCAATCAATTTTGAAGATAGGATAGAATAGAAAGAAGAAGCTTCAATACAGAGAAGCATAGAGCAACACTCTGTTTCTCTCAAACTGAACCCAAAATGGCTTCACTCTCAACACTAACACCAACTTCAACTTCTCTTTCTTTCTTCTCTTCTTCTATCTTCTCTAATCCAAATTCAACTAACTTCAAATCCAATTCCAAATTCAAATTCCTCCCAAATTCACATTCACTTTCCATTTCTTGCAAACTCGCCACCCTCCCACTCCTCTCCTTCTCCGGCGACAAAATCGGCGAATCAACTCTCGACATCAAATCCGCTCCTCCCTCCACCTCTCGCGCCGTCGTCCACCGTGCAATCGTCCACGACCTCCAAAACAAGCGTCGCGGCACTGCCTCAACCCTAACTCGCGGTGAAGTACGCGGTGGTGGAAGAAAACCCTACGGACAAAAGAAAACCGGCCGAGCACGTCAGGGTTCAATACGTACACCGCTTCGTCCTGGCGGAGGTGTGATTTTCGGTCCGAAACCGCGTGATTGGAGTATCAAGATTAATAAAAAGGAGAAGAGGCTTGCAATTTCGACTGCGGTTGCGAGTGCCGCAGTGAATACTGTTGTGGTTGAGGAATTTGATGATGAGTTTGAAGGGAAACCGAAGACGAAGGATTTTATTGCGGCGATGAAGAGATGGGGAGTTGATCCGAAGGAGAAAGCTACGTTTTTTATGTTGGAGGTTTCGAAGGAAGTGTTGCTTGCTAGTAGGAATATTGGGAAGTTGAAGATATTGACGCCGAGGACGTTGAATTTGTATGATATTTTGAATGCAGATAAGATTGTGCTTACTCCTACTGCTGTGGATTATTTGAATGGTAGGTATGGGGAGAATTATGAAGATGATGATGGTGACTATGATGATGAGGAGGAGGATGACAATGTAGAAGAAGAAGTAGTAGTAGAGAATGTCGAAGAAGGTATATGATTATTATGATTATGGTAGCTACATTGTTATTGTTACATCTTGAAATTGTTTATTGTTGTTTTCTAGATAGGGTTGTACTATTTGACTAGCTATAGTCATAGGATAGGAATCTATGATATAGATAGGGACTTCGGACTTTGACACTGACACGTAGACATGGATAATAATTTAAGAAATTAGAAGTGATTGAATGTAACCGATGTGTTTGGTGTTGTGTGTCACTATCAAACACTAGACACACCTTTAATATGAAATGTCACATGTGGGTGCTACATAAGTAATAGGTCTAGTCAAGGTTTTTAGTTGTGTTGTTGTGATCCTTGACACTAACAAGTAGACATGAATAATAACTTAAGAAATTAGAAGCAATTGAATGTAGACAACGTATTAGTGCGGTGTCACTATCAAATACCGGACACAACTTTAATATGAAGTATCACATGTCGGTGCTACATAAGTAATAGGTCTAGTCAAGATTTTTAGTTGCATTCTGATCCTGGATATTGTGGAAAATTGTGGTCAAATTTATGTGATACAAATGTGGCTGTGTGTGTTGAGACATAAAAATTCTGATGTCGCTACGATTGTGGTCGTAGACCTTTTTAAAATCCTGGGCATTGCATTTTAGATAAGAGTTAGTTTGGATAACCTTTTATTGAACATGACGAATGAAATATTAAAAGATTCTGACTATGATTGATATTGAAATTTGTTTCCATGTTATGTAATTTTGTTTTAAACTTGCTTTAAACTTAGCTTGCAATGTTATTTTCTGAAGCGAAAGAAGTTAAACTGAAGTGAAAAAAAATCCTTCGATGTAGACGGTAATTCAAATTTGGCTTGTTATGTTGCTATTTGAAATGAATCGATTATCAAGATGCATTCTGCAATGTGAAGGATGTTACCTTTGATAAAGTTGTTTATCATTTTACATTTATGTCAATGCTATGAAGTTGTTTTGATTTGAAAATCACAAGTATCTACATATTTAGAGTCCTTGGGTATGGCTCTGAATATGTTTTATGTCAATGCTCTGAAGTTATTTTGATTTGAACAATCACAAGTATTTTGTTTGTTCAACTTGTCACAAGTATTGCTGTCTTTACAAAAATGTTTTCATGAGACTATTGAAAAGAAATGACATCAGTGCACTGACTGAGTCGAGTTTCCTAAATCTCATTGACTCATTTTGGTAGTTGCTTAGTATTTTGCATGTATGTATAGATTTCACATTCAAATCAGTAGTTGGGAGGGTTAAGCACTTAAACTGCACATTCATTCTGTAACTTTGGAGTTGCTTAATATTGTGGAAGGGATTATGAGTAATAGGTTTTTAAACTGCTTACTTTCTTCTATTTGGATACAGGACCTGATACAGAAGAAAGTCCAGATGTGGTGAATTGAGGATTTAAAGTCTTCTTTGCACGGTTGTACCATTTTATAGAGGATATTGCAGATACGGGGTATGGAAGGTTTGAAGCGTCGTTTGAACCAGTTTATTTGCTTTTTTCCGTTTCATCACTTACAATCCTAATCCAGGTAGCCTGTAAGGATATTTATCTTTGTAATTGTACCACTTACACTCATATTCTGTTGTAGCCTATCTAGTAATTTATTGAATCAATTTTGTATCTTTTAGTCTCTTTTGTGCAAATGCATGTATATGGATAACTCAATTGTTTTGAATCAATTTGTTGCATGTACTTCTTTTCTTGTACTGTCTCCCCCTTATTCTTCTGCTGATTCTTTTGTATTGGGAGAGGAGTTAGTTTCCTTATGGAAGGAGTACGAGAATGGAGTGTTATTTTCAAACATCTAATTGGCGGTGGGTGGGGGTGTTGAAGTTTATAAATTGCTGTCCTATTAACTTAATGGTCTTCTATGTATTTTTTCTCATAATTATAAATATTACAGGCTTATTGTGATTTCTATTTCATTTAATTGTTGCTTTATCTAATCAATACAGATTTTAGGTGACACCGTTTCGAAACAATTTTTTTTAAACTTCAAAGATGGAAGGCCTAGACTATATTAACCATTAAATAGTTTCCTTTTTTGAATTGGTAAGAAAATTAATTATATGATGAATGTGGATGATGTATATGCTTGTAAAGGAGGTTTGACAATACTAGTCTTGCAATTGTTGAATGAATTGAACCATTGAGGAACTTCTTGAATGTGGAAATTCAAGATGCATATTGAAACAACAAAGCAAGTACTATGGATAGGCGATCTGTGGTACACTGCCTTGCACATGGAGTCACATTTGGATCATTTTTACATTAATGAGCTTTTATCAGCTTCTTCTCCAATGGATGATAATATACTAATCATCAATGTAAAAATGACCTTACAATGGCGTTATAAGGGTGTAAGTATGTGGATCAGTTGTATTTTTACAACAACTTAGAGAAAGTTAATTCTCTGCTAGCAGTCGAATTGAATTAATGTTACTGATGCATGTTTATTGAAAGAGGTTTGAGATGGCAAGGGAATGATGTTGAAGGAGATATTCTTAAATATCAACATAATTCTGTAGCATTGGTATGTAATTCACAATGTTATCTAATGTTAGTCTTCACTGAAATTTCTGAATTTCTTTATAGCCATGTCAACCCAAGATAGTAGCTGATCCAGATTTGAGTGAATATCTCGAAAAGTTCTCTTCCCACCCCCCTTATGTCTCTTTCACCCCCCAAAAAAGTTCGGGCCGTAGAACCCGAACTTTTTTCTAGTGTAAAATTTTGTAAAATTTACACTGAAAAAAGTTTGGGTACTAGAACCTGATTTTTTTGGAGGGAGTGTGGGGGTGAAAGAGACATGAGGGGGGTGGGATGAGAAATTTTAGAATATCTGATGGTTGAACCTATATCTTTTAAGCTCGCTAAACTATCTCTTCATCATTTCTTTTCAATCAAAACAAACTAAAAACAACAAGTGAAAATGAATGCTGCTTGTTTAGGAGGAATTGGGTGTGGATGGGGAGATACATAAGCATACTCTTATCCCCTTGGATATTAATTGAGCTTATGATCATTGATGAATTTGAACATGGGAGGGTTCTTCAATTAGATTAAACATAGGGACTATTAAATTTAATGTATTAGGATTTAATTAGTAATAACCACAAATCCCACTTCCAGAGGGTATTATCTGAAGTTAACACAGAAATAAATAATGATAAGAACCTAGCTACAGGTCACCAGCTCCTTATTTATAAAATTAGTACTTGTTTTTTCTGGATTCTCATTCATGCATTTATCATTTTGAAATTAGAATAGTGATGTGTGGTCCTATCAATTATATGCTATCAAGTTGTCAAATTTTTAACCTAATCCAACCTTGTCTTCTACTTTCAACTTTTGATTTCAAAAGTAATGTTATTTTAGGGTAATAACGTATTAATGTACGTATCTGAATTTATATACATATGATTATGATTTATCAAACTATATCAAACAACTATGACTTTACAGCAAATAAAGGAGTTAATGAGGACTTATTAAACGTGACCCTAGTTTTGTTTTCAAAGGATATATCATATAGTTAATTTGAATGTCTCTTTAGTTATAACTGTAGAGAAGAGATCATGTTGTTTCATCATGTTAGTAAATATTTTATAAGGGTGTTTTAAATCCAGCTTATCCTCAATATCAAGGACCTCCTTAGATAGATAACTTATAATACTCCATTATTTTATTTTTTATTTTTTGGGAAGATGGTCTTGTAATTCAGAATTCGGCTGTGAGATAAATAAAGTCTGATAAAAAATTGTTTGCTATTAGAAATTGAATTCAGGTTCTTCCAAACGATTCGTCCTTAGAAAAATTTATTAACAACTTGAGTCCAATATCTTGATTATCCTCTATTATCTTATGCAAACGTTGTTTTGTTTAAGCATTAAGATCTGTCATAATTCAAATGTGTAATACAACTCAACTCACCAATCATGAAAAAACTAATCTCAATGCTATGAATTATGATGTAAAGTATTGAATTGGAGTATTTGGTGGAAATAACTACCAATTGGATTAATTCAAAATGTGACAAGGTGTAATATGTTGTAGGATAGAGCAGGGTGGGTGGTTCAAGTAATAGTATATAATAGTAAGGTAAATTCTAATATGGACCACTTGATGAAGTGGTCCATAGTGGACCAGTCACGAATAACACTATAACAAATATGAATTTTACAAAATTCACTTTTTGGATTGAAAGTTTATATCATATAGATCACTCATAGAAAAATTTAGAAAAATTGAAAATCATTTGATATGTTATTGAGACACATCAAGATTAACGGTTGTTAAATAACATAAATTTTGATGAGTTTCAATAACATATCAAATGATTTTCAAAAAATTTTAAAAAATTTATGGATGATCTATACGATATAAACTTTCAATCCAACAATGAATTTTGTAAAATTCATATTCGGTAGATCACTTGTCCACGGTGGACCACTTGTGAATGTGGTCCACCTTACCTTTAGCCATAATAGTGATAGTAATACAATAATAAGTTATTTTGTGGATTGGTTTGACCTGTTAATTGCATTATGTAGATGCACATGTTCGGTGTTTTTTTATTGCCTCAAATTACCAAACCAAAATATAATATATAGAATCTTTCTTTCTATATTAAATATTAAGATAAAATACATTTTTTTTGGTCTTTAATAAAATACTTTTATTTTTTGGTCTTTAGAAAGTAATAAATACAATACTATTGAAACTTATCAACAACTTTATTCAATTCAAACTAAAAATGTTGATATTGAGTTAGAATTTATGGATTAAAAAAAAAAATTGTTACAAAAAAATCATTGTTAGTTCCATATTTGACTTTTCAAATTAAAGTTTGTTTACTTTAAAGAGATAAAAATCTCAAACATTTGTTCTCTTTGACTAAATCTTAAACATCAAAAGTGTATTTTCTAGGAATAAAGAAGGTATAAATTAGTCTCATGAGCTTGGCTCAATTGGTTGGACATCGCATTTTATATGCAGGGGACCGGGGTTCGAACCGGGTCATCCCACTTATCCACCATAAGTATTTTTTGACACATAGTTATGATAAAGTTAGAATAAATTTTGTACTTAAAAGTGGTTATAATAAAAGTTTTATATTTAAAATGATTTAAAAATTAAGAATTGATTGACAATGTATATGATTTTTTTCTTTTTAGTTTAATTTTCGTTCAATTAAACACAACTAGCATATCACAATCAATTATATGAATGCTTTTATTTTATCAAACAGCCGACACTAATGATTTTTAGAAATTTCTCATTCCTTTCCTTGTATTTTAAGAAAAACTATTATTCCTTGAACATTTATTCTTTTATATATAAAATAAAATAAAAAGATATTATTTTCATGTTCTTCCACGAACCTTCCACAAGCAAGATGCATGGTAATAGTTTGTAGCACACATGAATTGACTGTCGTGCCATTTTGGCTACGTCTGTTTGACTCCATTTTGATTCTCACATACACACCAAATCATATGCTTCTTTCATAAGATTACAAATTTATTCAACTTTGAAGCTTAGGAACAAAGAAAATAAGAGGCTAAAACTTTGTGACAATATGGATAAGATATATAATAATAAAAAAATATGTTGACATTTGCTTTTAGTTTTGTTCTAGTTATTCCCTTCTCCAGAAACAAACATTCAAATAAATAAATAATTTAGTTCATAATTGAAAGTTTAAAACCTTAAAAGTCTTGACGACTTGTATCCTTGAAGAAGTTTTTTTGTAGTTAACAAAAAATAAATAAGTTATATAATAAGTCATTTTAAAATATGATGGCCACAATTTAAAACTTGATAATGATGGTTATCACAACCTAAAAAAGTAGTGTGAAACAATAATTGAGTAGTTGGTTGCGATTTTGCTTATGTAATACTAGTCTTTTTTGGTTGTTTTTGGATGTCTATATACTTTCTAGAACAATTATTTCTTTAAAAACAAAAGTAATTGTACTTCAATTTCCATTTTAAATCACCTATTTAATCATTTCAGATAGTTTAAAAAAGTGTATTAACTAAAGAGAAAAAACATGACTTGTCCTTTAAAAATATTGATAACTTACTTCGAAATTGTGAAAATAATAATAATTAAGGAATATAAAATTTAACTGTGTAAACAATTTAAGTTTAGTGTTGAACGAGTTTGGATATGACCGAAAATTGATTCAGATTGAATTCAAACTTAAGCAAAATCGAATAAAATGCAGATTGAATTGAGTCACCAAATTGAACGCATTATCGGTTACCCATATCATGAACACACTAATTTTGAAATTGACTTTATTCTATTTTACTCTTTTTTTGGGTTGTCTAAGAAGCTTTCACTGCGTTAAGTAATCTCTATTAAAAAAAACTTGTGAGACACAATGTATGTTCTCTCATTTTTAATCAAATGTTATCCATATACAAAAGCTAGGAATCAAACTACTTATTACTTGAGAACTAATTGGTTGTTTACTTTCTTAGAATTGAGAGTTGAACCTAACTCAATCATAAGGGTGTATTAAGAAGTCTTACATCGGTTACCAGTAAAGACAATCTTCACATTACAAACAAATTTTGTAGGGTCGAGTTAGACTAAACTCTCAATTCTTAGATGGTAGTATTAGATTATATATATTATTTTGGTCAGCCACCATTTATATCCACACATTAACCTCAATAGTGTTAAATGTGAGAGCCTCTAACTAAAATTTAATAAATAGTTATATCTCCCACCTTATAATTTTTGTTAATCATAAATTATTAGTTGTTAGTATATTACAATGTTATATTAGTTTTTCTCTTTATCAAGATTTGAATCTTGGATCTCTAACATTTTAACCATAATTTAATTAGCTTAACCAGTTAAACTATGTATTTCACTCCACCTTATAAATTGATTTTGTAAAGATAAATTATACACCAGATAGAAAACAAAGTCCAAATTAGTATACTTTATTCCGCGTTGAATGTGTGTCAATGATATGATATTATCCACTATATACTGCACGTGCTTCCTGGTAAATGTGCAAATGCCAGTTGCCAATTTGTTCAATGTTTTTTTAGCTTAGCTTGCCAAGTCATAATTTATTTATGGGAAAAGAATCTCAATACATTAGGTAGCAGCCAGCCATTAGAAGACAATGTCAATAACAACTTCACTATTTATTTCTTTTCTCCTTATTTTTCTTTGGTGTATAACTACTCATATATTATTTAAATTAAATTCATATGGAGTAGTTGGTGAGTTGTGACATATTGTACTATATATATAACCCTCCTTCCATAACCTCATATATCATTGACACAAAGTTTAATATACTTGAAACATATTCTTTTCTTACAAACATTAATTCATTTTGAGATCATAATTAAGAGAGATTATAGACATGAATACATCAATTGTAGCTTCTTTTTTGGTTTTGTTGTTGGCCTTTCCCTCTGTATTTGCAACTGATTACACTGTTGGTGATGCCAGTGGATGGAATCTAGGAGTTGATTACACCACATGGGCTTCTGGAAAAACTTTCAAAGTTGGTGATAACTTAGGTATGCCTCCTCTATACTTAACTCCTAATTTAATGATTTTTGTTTTTTTTATTAAAAAAATTAAATCTCAAATTGAAAAAGTTTGATGTCTAAAAGAAGTTTATAATGGACATTTGTCGCCTTACGAATCAATTTTATAAAAATAAGATTATCGCAATTCAATAGAATTTATAATCATTAGGTTACACACATTCACGCTCTAAACACAGTAGTGTTGAGAAAGTAAGGTTCCAAAAAGTCCAATAGTTCGGAATGTAAGGTCCGAAAAGGGAAATAATTTATAGATAATAATACTTATTTTTTATTTTGTTAAGATAATTCAGGCTGATCCAAAATCTAATATATCTTTATGGAATTTGTCTAAACGCCTATATGAAATCTGACGGATAACATTGCAGAGACAAAAAAACGAAGATTTTTTATTGTAAAATAATTTTTTTTTATAGAAATTAAAAACATATTTAACGCTATAATATATATACAATCTATTTTTCGTAGCTGACAAATTTTGTTGTGTTGAAAAATCAGTGTTCAAATATACATCAAACCATCAAGTGGATGAAGTTGATGAAAGTGGCTACACAGGATGTAGTTCAAGCAACACAATCAAAAACTACAAAGATGGAAACTCAAAGGTTGCATTGACTAAAGCAGGAAAACTTTATTTCATATGTCCCACATCAGGACATTGTTCTAATGGCATGAAGCTTCAAGTTAATGTTGTTGCTTCTAGCACCACCCCAACTCCAAGTGGCACCCCCCCACCAACAAAATCTCCAAGTGGCACTCCATCAACAACTCCATCAACCACACCTTCAACTCCTTCTTCAGGGACAAACACAACTTCACCACCACCAAAGGACAATGGAGCAATGAGTGTTTCCAGTGGAATTAGTCTTTTGGTTGGTTCTTTCTTTGTTTCAATGGTTTTGAGCTTCATGGGCTAGGGAAGAGACAGTGCTATTATTGTTAGTCATTTTAATTTTATGTTTTATATTGGTTTTGTTGGATTTGCTTGAATTTCATTTAATCATATGAGATGTATATGTGATTTTCATCTTGATGTGTACTAAGGTTTAATAAAATGAAGAAAAAAAAAGTTACTTTTTTTTTGTTGAGAAAAGTTACTTACTTTTTATGTGTATCACTATAATCCCTTCCATTTCTTCATTTATTTTAGGAGAAATTTCCCTACTAATGCATTTGAGTAGAAACTTATTTTAGATTAAGATAAGCCACATAAATGATTTAAGGATACCTTAATTCATTGTGCTTATGGGTCAGTGGGTCACAACTCACAGTACATCTGTCATTGAATAATTATTAATAGGGTCATCCTAATGAGTGTCCTGGAACATTAGTTAAGGATATCAAAAAGAGTAATTTTTAGCATTTGTTATACTTATAAAAAATATGGACACTAGTTAGCATTTTTCTTATTAATATTAGAGTGAAGATTTATTTTAGTCATTCACAAATTTTTGACGAGTTAATTGATAAAAATAAAACTTAAATTATTCGTTGATATTTTTATATTGAGGATAAATTTGTATCAAAATTGTCATAATAGAGAAAAAAATTATACTCAATATAAAAATGTCAAAGACTAATTTTTTTTTGAAGAAATGTCAAAGACTAATTTAAATCTTATTTTTATTAGGAACTGAATTATCCGTAAAAAATTTATAAAGATTAAAATGAATTTTTACTCATGACATTATTTTAGAATTGCAATAGATTTGACCAAAGACTTACTTACTATCCACACATGACACATGCAGCAGCCTCCATGTTTATTTAGTTAATCATATTTTATTAGAAATATTAATATAAAAAATTGTATTAAAGAATATAATACAATTTAAATGCTATCATTCAACCAACTCATATTAAATTAACAAGGAGAATGTTAACATGTGCCCTAAAGGCACATGTTAAGAAAGTAAATTTAGAAAGTATTTATTGAAATTAGTTGTACATTTTATCTCTCTATCATTAAATTTTTTGCATCATTAAATATACAATTTCTATATTAAGTTATCTTAACATGTGCCCTTAAGGCACACATTAACATGACCCAATTAACAAACATATTAAAGTTCATTTTATCAACTAAAGAAATCATGTTAAAGTTCATTTTTTATATTATGTATAACAAAGATATTGTTTCAAAATTTAAAATTGATATGCGACACCTAGTGGATTATAAACTTGAGTTGTCATTCTAATCAAGTACTAAGTCGAAGTATATATGATCAACATTTGGACTTTACAAATAATACAAGTTTATAATGCAGTCCCATATCATACACCATTTCTATATCTTATCCTAGTTTATTTAATTAATTAATTAATGAGAAGTACAACTCATAAGCCAACACGTTCTAGCAAAAGGTGCCTAGCATTAGCTGTCTTTATCATTGGAGAGGGTGATGTTGATTAATGTTGAAATTTCAAAAGAAAATTGAGTCACTTTTTCTATGGCCTAATGAGATGCTTTTGCCACTATTTTTTTTTGAGGAATATTTCTCTGCCCCCCGCCCACACATCTTTTATCTCCCAAACAAAGGCATTGTTTTTTTTTCGGGAAATCCAACCCTAAGTTTTTTTTTTTTAAGTGCAAAAAATGAAAATTCTTGATTGAGAAGAGAAACGTGGAAAAGAGAAATCATCTTTTTAGAGGTCAAAGCATGTACGTTGCCAACAATAACATCAAATTGGAACGAAACAATAACATAAAATTCACTTCCAATTTAGCTTTGGACTGTACAATCAAAGTTCACATATTATTACAAATGAATTAGATCAGGAGGGAGGAGGAGGAGGGTACAAGGCTTGAGAATCAAGCTCAAAACACTATCATATCGTAATGTAGTTGTATTGATTAACTGAGCGATACATTGAAAGTTAATAGGTACAATAGATCTCTCGTCATTTGTCGGACACAAACATGTTTAAGGAGCGATAGGTGTAAACATATTTTGAAATATATAAAGTATATAATCGATCTTCACATGAATACATTGATTATTGATTAAGATTAGTTAATGATAAATGACTAAATCGTGACTTAAAATAAAGTTAAAAGACTAAAGATATAATTTTACCTAAAACTATTGTATTTAAATTTGGAGATTTACTTTTGCCACCCTACTAAATTTGTTTTTTATAACGTCTTCTACTTAAGTAACGAACGACATTTTTCAAAAATGTCTCATTTTTATAACGTTCACTACTTAAATTTATTGACAGACAAATTTAGAAGTGTAGCCAACAGTTACATGGCCCAATGAAACTTATATTCCTCATGGACCGGGTAACAAACTAACCCATTTTGCAAGATTTAGTTAGTTAGTAGTTAGTACAACCGTTATATATATATATAAAACACAATTTGATTCAATTTACATTGGAGAGGAAAACAACAAACTAGAAAGTAGAAACACCTTAGTTTACAATGACATCCATGACCACATGCATGCAGGGACAAAGTTAGAAGGGGATCAACAGAGGTCACTGTCCTTCTTAAGTTTTTTCCAATTTTGTTTTAATACTAGTATATTGTTATACTATTGATTTAATTTCACTTTTAGCCCCTCTATTTTATTAAATTAATGAAAATAGTCCCACTTCATTAATCCAACTTTTTAGACTCTATTTATACATTTGTTGTAATTTGATCACAAAAGATGTTTTCCCCAATAAAAATGGTAGTTTTTTACTAAAAAATTATTTATTGGGAATTTAATAACAAAATAATCTTTTGAAATTCACATTTTTAAACAAAAATTCGCAATTTTTATGGCAAAAAACAAAAGGTTAGACCAAAATGACAATAAATATAAAAATAGAGGGACCAAAAAGTTTGACTTAAAAATAATTGCCCATAAAATGAAGATTCACAATATGAACTTTGTATTTATCTTACAATTTTTTGCATATGTTATGCTTTTAAAATTTTATTTTTTCTTTATTAAATTAAATTTTAAATTCGGCCCCCTAAATTTAATTTCTGACTCCATCACTCACCACATGTTACACTAAGATTCATTAAAAACACTTCCGTTATTTATTTTATGGGTTAAATATGTTTTAGGCCCTATATATAATGATGACCTTCTAAGTTTAGTCTTTACGTAATTTTTAGTCCATAAAAAAATATCATGCACTCAATTTTGATCCCTACTGTTAAGTTAACGTGTATTTTTGAAAGATTTTTTTGCATGTATGTTTAGAACATCATAAAAAGTTTCTCCAAAAAAATTGAGTTGAAAATTTGATTTCTAGGTCATGATTTCCGTTACTTTTATCTTAAACTTTTGTCGTTTTAAAAATTCAAATTTAATTCATAATATATTAAAAAATTCTAAGTTTTAGTAAATAAACTTTATATAATATTTAAAACATGCCTATGAAAAATCATTAAAATATTTAATATTTTAATGATAATTAAACAAATTTAGTTGTAGTACGAACTAAAACTATATGTAAGAAATTTTTTATAAGGACTAAAAATATAATAAAAATTAAGGAGAAATTAAACTTAAAAGGCCCCATTTTATTATAGGACATAAAACATATTTAATCATTATTTTATGAATTTTATTTATTGCATACACCATGCATATATAGAAACCTTTGCAACCTATAGTACAAGTATGCTTATACTTTGCATACAATTGACATTTTATTCCATTCCAAACATACGGAAAGGGGATGTAATAGCATCAATAAATGTTCTTTCCATTTTCTCCATTGCTTTCATTTTCAAACGTAGTTGCTTCTCCTTGTACAGAATCTCAGCCAACCTTCATAAAACAAGTCACATGATTAGCAGTTCCCATTTTTATTTAGGAGATAACGAATACAATGGCCGGCAATCAAAACGGAAGAAGTACAAGAGATACTGCAACCACTACAGTGGATCGATCGAGTACAATACAATAAAGATTTGATCTCGTTGTGTCACGACATATATTAGAATGAGAAATGATATTTGAACATTCAAATTTAGACAACTTTGATGACAATATTTTCTCTCATATTTTTATTATGGGATTTTACTCTCTGATCATCCTCTATTAGAATTAAGATCACAATAATGAGAAATATGTTGTCACGAGTTACATGAAGTAATATAGTATTAAAGCATGAAAAAAAGTTATGTTATCTAAGCATGTAAAACATGACCGACTCCGACTATTTGGAGGCCTGAATTTAAACCCAAAACCTTAATTACACGTACAATCATCACAATCTACCACTAATTTATTGATGCATATCTGATTTTTAATAAAGATTATTTTTTGCTGTAACTGATAGAGTTTGTCGGGATGTTGAGTTGGGTCTTCGTGATGTTTGGTGGATTGGAGGCTTCTTCTGCCCTTCTTGGTAGTTGATCCATATATGTCTCTCTTTCTGAGGGGTCCTTGGATCATCTTGTGGTAGTGGGCAAAGGCAATACTGGGGTTGAGTTGAGGGTGGCCACCCTCCCTTCCCCACCAATTTTTTTCTTTCTTTCTTATATGGAGAGTATTAATCTAAATATATTATTAATGATTTTAAGTGATTTAGTATATTTATACAAATATTAATGTAAATATTAATTTAGAGTTTATTATTAATGACTATAAGGAACTCGACACACATATTAGTTCAAATATTAGTGAAAATATTAGTTTATAGTCTATTATTAATGTATTCAAGTCACTCAATATATATACGTAGAATATTATTTTAAGTTAAACCACTATATTTGGTCTAGTGATGAGGACTTTGAGTGGTATGTATGAGGTAGGTTCGATCCGCATTGCCAACATTGTAAATATTATTTTAAGTTATACAATTTAATTTTATAATAATGAATTTTGACTTTATTTGTCAAAAAAAATTATTTGTCAAAAAATAACGGATAACTAATTGAATCTATAGTATTGGATAAAATTAGTAATTGAACTAACTATGTGTTTGGTTTGCCGGCGAAGATAATTGAGTTTGATAGAATTGAATTTGAGAGAATTGATTTTGGTTAAAAGTGAGTTGAACAGAATTGATTTATGTTTGAATACATTTAGTAAAAGTGATTTTCACCAATTTATATTGTTTGGACAGTTTAGATCAAAATTGTTTTTGGGGTGGCTAATTACCAAAATGGGTTATGAATTTAACTAACAATCAACAACAGTAAAAAAAAACATATTTAAAAAATTATAAACAATAAAATGCATATTATATTTAGAAACTATTTTTTACAATTTAATAAAATATATAATAGCAAATAATTGAAAAATAATATAACCATAGTTTTGTGAGTGGAAAACAAATAATATAGGCATGGACATATAAGAGATAGTTGAGTATTTTATTGTAAAATACTGATGGGTATTTTAATTGTAACAAAAAAGGGCTTTGCGCCCATTAGCCCAATATCTCTTCATCCCTAACCTAGAGCCTTCCTTTTAAAAAACCAGAGAAGAAAAAATGCAGTGCATTTTCGTCCAACATATAAATCCTTTGTCATGAAATTGAAAATCGATTTTAGCTCACCGCGGAAGCTACGAATTGAAGCTTCAAGTGAACGTACATTTAAGTCAAAAAACACTTTTACTTTTGTAAACCCAAACAACACACTTTGGAGAGAAATCACGTTTCAAGGCTACAAACGTGCGTATGAGGACTGCAAACGTGAATCCAAACACATACTAATATACTCTCTCCGGTCACATTTATAAGCAAAAGTTAACTACTTTTAAACTAATTAATACTATTATTCCTAATATACCCTTACTTTCCAAAAAGTGCACGTGATTTCCAAGGAAAAAAATGGTTATTTCTATAAATTTATTCATGTTTTATATTACTCCCTCCGTCCAAAAGTAACGGACCTATTTTTGACTTTGGGTACTATTCATATGATCTACTTTGACTATATTTTTCTACTAATATATATATATATATATATATATATATATATATATATGCAAATATTATCATATGAGATGTTGTTTGATTTGTCTCGATGAGTATTTTCAAAATATATAATTTTTAATAAAATATAATTTAAGATATTAACAATTAAAGAAAACTAATTAATTGATTTCCTTAACAGTTATTTTGGGACGGAGGGAGTAAATCAAGAAAACTACTTACACTTAACTGATTTCCTTAAATACCGCGTAAGTAGTTATTTTTGCTTATAAATGTGACTGAAAGGAGTATATAAATATAAACTTATAAGTTTAAAATTTGAAACTACTAAATAGTATATGAGTTTCTTTCATTTGTTCATGATATTATTAGTTTTATGTCATCTTTTCTAAACTTTGAGGTTAAGTTTGTTAGGAGGCAAGCGAATTCGGTTGCTCATACACTTGCTAGGGCGGCCAATTTTTGGTCTAGCTTCCATAGATTTGAGAATATTCCCTTATGTATTGAACATTTAGTATTTAATGAAATGCAGTAAGTTTGTTTGATTCAAAAAAAAAATTGTGGCCCCCTTAAACTATTTTTCCTAATTCCCCCACTGATGGGTAGAGCTGTCAAATTAGGGGGCCAATTACATTTGGGCCCTACCCCAATATGAAGGGGCCTAAATATGATAAGTATAAATAAACCCCCTTTTATAAGGACCCCAAATATGTTAAGCCCCCTAAATAAAAAGTAGGCCCTAAGGCCTAAAATGAGTCCCAAGTTCTCAATTTTTCTTCGGAAATGAAATAATTCAGAATTTTTTTTGGAACCAAATTTCTAAATTTTTTTCGAAAAAAATTAGTATCGGCAAAAAAGCACTGGAGTTTTTTCGAAATATATCTCGGAAATCTTTTGAGAAAAATCCTCGAAATTTTTTCGAGAAAAAAGTTTTGGATTATCTCGAGAAAAAATCTTGAGAAAAATGTTTCGGAAAGTTTTCGAGAAAAAAGCTCCGGAAAGTTTTCGGGAAAAAACCTCGAAATTTTTTCGAGAAAAATTTCTGGAGTTATCTCGAGAAAAATGTTTCGGAAAGTTTTCGGGAAAAATCATCGAAATGTTTTCAAGAAAAAATGATTCGGAAAGTTTTCAGGTCGAGAAAAAAGTTTCGGAAAGTTTTCAAGAAAAAATCATCGACATTTTTTCGAGAATAATGTTCTAGATTTATCTCAAGAAAAAAAGCTCCGGAAAATTTTCGGGAAAAAAACCTCGAAATTTTGTCGAGAAAAAAGTTTCAGAAAGTTTTCGGGTAAAAATCCTCGAAATGATTTCGAGAAAAATTTCTGGAGTGATCCCAAGAAAAAATTTTCGGAAAGTTTCCGGGAAAAAATTCTCGAAACGTTTTCGAGAGAAAATGATTCGGAAAATTTTCAGGTCAAGAAAAAAGTTTTTGAGTTATCTCGAGGAAAATGTTTCGGAAAGTTTTCGAAAAAAATCTTCGAATTTTTTTCGAGAAAAAAGTTCTTAGTTATCTCGAGAAAAATGTTTCGGAAAGTTTTTGGAAAAAAATCTTCAAATTTTTTTTGAGAAAAAAATGTTTCGGGAAAAAATCATCGAAATTTTTTCGAGAAAAATGTTTCGGAAAAAAATCTTCGAATTTTTTTCGAGAAAAAAGTTCTTAGTTATCTCGAGAAAAATATTTCAGAAAGTTTTCGAGAAAAAATCATCGAAATTTTTTTGAGAAAAAAGTTCTTAAGTTTTTGAACAACACTTATATATTTTTGCTTTGTTTTTAAATTTTTGTGGGCCAATAATGAGCCCCATAAGAGGGCCAAGATTCAAACTAAATAATATGGGACTGAGCTTAAAAAAAAATAGAAACAAATCTATTAAAGGGGGTCTAATATATTGGGGCTTATAAGGAGGCCAAAAAATGGGACCTCTTAATATGGGGCCTATTTGACAGCTCTACTGATGGGTAACTATTGTTTGCTTTTTTTAGAGGTTATTATTGGTTCCCCAAAATTTAGAGATATGATGCAAAACTATATATACATAAAAATATTAGTAAAATTGCACAAACCTTTCAAGAGCATGAGCGTTTGTACCCTCACTTGGTTGTTCGTGTGGTGCAAAAGAAGTTACATCTCTGGTCCTAACAGTTTTTTCAAGCAAGGCTTCCCCTACCTCTACAAGTTTTTCCATGTTTTCTTTGTCGGTAACATTACCAATGGAGGGATCCAAGTCATACTCCTGTGCATTCATTATATCAAAGACGTTATATTGTGTCCATATTGGACACAAAGTAGTCATCGTTTCATTGTGACAGATGGACTAATTTATTTTCAATATAAAAATATCACGGATTAATTTAAATTTTATTTTTTTCAAGGATTAAATTGTCAAGTCAGAAATTGATGTACCTCAACTCGAAGGTAGTAATGGTAAGAGAACAGTGATGCAAGGTGATATTCATTTGTGTCTCCAACAGCACCAAGTAGACCACCAACCATAAAGGGTATCCATTCATCATATGTGATGAATTGGGCCAATCTAGCATCAATCCCTTGAATCTCTGATGTTCCACATCCTAATGACAACAACACCATTTTGGTAGGCTCATTTGCCTTCACATGAATGAAATTAGGATTCTTCTCATTCAATTGTTGTATCACTTCACTCACTGCAACCAATGCCTGAATATGCAACATGAACGATGTTAGCTGATGAGACATGCATACATACTACTCCCTCCGTCGTATACGATGTGCAAGCAGGCCGTGTTCCAATAGCAACACTCTTATAAGTTATAATTCTCCGGTTTTTAGGAGAAACAAATCCAAATAATTTGGAGTTGTACCCCCACATGTTATTGTTAATTTTCTAATTGTTAATAATAATTTTCTACTAGTTCGATTCTCTCTGATGCCACTTTAAGTGGACTAATTTTGCTTCTTCAAAAAAAATAAATTATAGCTTACCGGATTACTTGCAACCACACCACCATCAACTAAATTGAATTCTTCATCACCATTTTTAAAGTAAATAGGTGGTAGTAGAGTTGGTAAAGCTGAAGTCCCAAGGGCTATATCCGACATTTTTGCATCTAAGCTAGGAACTTTATTCAGCTGCATTCTTGAACAAATAACGTTTCACAACATTTAAATATTTGATACGGTCATTATAAATTAAGTGGTTATAAATTATAATTAACCACTTTGAATGTTTATGCAAATAATCAATATATGCTAGTAATTAATTAGAATGTTTATGCTGCTAATTAATTAACCTTAAAACTTGAGAAAATAACTGGGTGCATTTTCTTGATGTCGAAGGTTGGAATTACAACATTGGTCAATGTGTCATGCAATCTTGCTTCTTGCAATAGCTCATGTGCTTTCTCATGTAAGAACTTGCCATCAAACTTTGGTGTCCTTGTACTATAATTCCAACCGCTGCATTTTTTTTAATGACAAAGTACAAATATATAAAGGATTAAATATTCAAATTATTTAAATTCAATTGTATAGTTTTCTTATGAATTAATACCTAGCAGAAGTTTCGTTGAATATAGAAGGGCCATAATCCAAGTAGGATTTTAAGATTTGTGGAGCAGTAAATGTTGGACGAGATGTGTCATTTGGGTGAGGACTTGCAAGCATGGCAGTAATGAGTCCTCCGGTGCTAGTCCCAGCAATCACATCAAAATAATCTACTAAAACTGCTTTTTCATCTTTTGCCACAATCTAGACGTACATATAGAATTACTTAAGGTAAGGTAGTTAATTATATATAATTAGGATAATCAAATATAAAAAAGAGTGATAAAGAGATTATGAGTTTGTATAAAAACAATTAATAATTTTAATATCAATCATTAGTTGATTCAGTGGTGATTGACGCTGAACTTGGTAGAAAATATCAGATCTCCCGCAACTGCGATCGGGTGGGGGGGACTAAAATCACTTGATGCTAGAATAGACCCTCAAATTAAACTGGTGGTAAAAATCAACGATTAATAATTTTGATCAACAAGTAGGGCACTGACCTGAAGAGCCTTTTCCAAGTGCTTAAGAACTATAGCAGGAATGATCCCCTTAATGCCACCTCCATCAATACTTAGGATAGTTATTGTATTTCCATATGATGGAGGTGGTAGCTTTGTATTGAATCCACCAATCACTTGACTTGCAAAAATAAATAAAAACAAAAGGAAAGCAGCCATTGTATATTATGCTAGCTAGTATTAGTTAATGCTTCAAAAACTAAGACAATTTGCATTTTTCATTCCAAATGTGAAGGCTATTAATAGGCATCTCAACAATTTTTAGTAGAATTTAATAAATTTTTATTTTTTATTATTATAAATTTCATTTTTAGTAAAATTAATAAAAATTCACATTTAGATTATTTCACTTTTAAAATGTATAAAACAATGTATTACTGTTTGAACTTCAATATATATATATATATATATATATATATATATATATATATATATATATATATATATATAATATCTCTACCAACTGAATTATGCTTACAAAAGCTACAATTTCTAAGAACATCCACAATAAAACTCTACCCTTTTTTTGATAATTAACTTAGTCCTACATTTCCACATAACTCTTTTATAATTTTTAATAATAATATTTAATAAACAATCAATCAATCCAACTTAACACTTCTTAAAAAATTCTAAATAATCTCATCAATAATTCTACGTCTTATTAATAAACTTTACATTATTATAAATGAGTTTCTTGAGATATATTTTTCTTTCATTTAAGAAGGATACCTCATAGTAGGTAGCAATGTTTAAAACATAAGAACTTCTCATCAAAGATAGTCTAAGATAATATTCATATTAGACACACGTGGAAGGATAGTCTAAGATAGTATTCATGTTACAAGGCAGTTTTAGGCAGTGAGTAGTTGGCTGGATATTTTATACATATTTATGTAATGTCAGTGTGTACGCATATTTAATTTGGAAGGACAGTAACCATATTTAATTTGGTTGCCGGTAGTAGTTTGGTAAATTTGGTTAATGAGGAATAACATCGTTTTTTTATTGTCCATTAATAACTAGAAATTTCACCTTTACACTATGAGAGAAGGGTGAAGAGGATAAAAAATTTGATTTTTATAAGGTTCGCATTTTAGGATGTGAACTTAGTTCACAGTTTGCATCTAGAATGCAAACTATTTTTTCTCCATTTTTTTCTGTTACACACTCGTATCCTAAGTAGTGAAAGAGTAAATTGAAAATGGCAGGAGGCGTGCAAATGTAAAGGGGGGTGCGAGGAAAAATTCTCTAAAACAATAACTTCCAACTTAGCTTTGGGTTATACAACCAGTTACCACTCTTAGGCCCAATTGATAGCTTACAAGTTACAGCCCAAACTGTCTAGCAAGGAGCACATATCCTCTCAATGAATTTTTTTTTTCTACCCCAACATTTATCTCTTTACCCTAACATATTTTCAAATATTCTCATCCTACTGTTATATTACTCTAATATATTTTATTGGAAAAAAAATTACATATCAGTACACTTTTTTACAAGTGTGATGATATGTTAAATTTACGTACCAGTACACTTTTTTACAAGTGTGCTGATATGTTAAATTTGCATACCGGTACACTTTTTTACAAGTGTACTGATATGTTAATTAGCCACGATTACACCGTGGATAAATGAAAAATTCTGGAAATTTATAACACACTACAAAAAAATGTATGATTTGCTACAAACAAATTGCTACAAAATTTGTTGGTGGTTAATATGTCAATTCAATTTATTTTTTATTTATTTATTTTTTTGGATGAATGTCTAGTTATCATGTTTAAATAAATAAAAAATAGTTTAGAAAATGTCGTACTTTAGATATAAAGTACTTATATGGAAATTATACATATAAGTACTTTATATAAGTAATTAGTAATCCTACGAAATGTGATTTGATGGTTGTATGTGCATTGGTGTAGAATAATTATTTTGTGTAAATTAATTTTAAGTTAATAAAAATATTTTTTATGAGTAGAAATTGAATTGACATTCATCCAAAAAAATAAAATAAATTTAATTGACATATTAACCACCAACAAATTTTGTAGCAATTTGTTTGTAGCAAATCATACATTTTCTTGTAGTGTGTTACAAATTTCCAGAATTTTTCATTTATCCACGGTGTAATCGTGGCTAATTAATATATCAGTACACTTGTAAAAAAGTGTACTGGTATGTAATTTGTTTTCCAATAAAATATACTAGAGTAATATAAGGGTAGGATGAGAATATTTGAAAATATGTTGGGGTAAAGAGATAAATGTTCGGGCAGAAAAAAAAAATTTCCCTCTCAATTTTATAATGAACTGCAGAGGGAGTAGTTAACAATTCCACCCTTCACACTTTATCTTTTTATCTTTTTATTTTATTTTAGTGTTTAATAAAGGGTCAAGATTACACAGGGAAAATGTATGGGAGATGATCTGCTCTCGTCTAGCAAGAAGCATTTTTGCTCTGATCTAGGTGGAAAAATAAATTCAAACTCAA
Organism: Trifolium subterraneum; assembly: GCA_951799995.1. NCBI lineage: Eukaryota > Viridiplantae > Streptophyta > Magnoliopsida > Fabales > Fabaceae > Trifolium > Trifolium subterraneum. Next base: position 67,436,763 of record OX637462.1, on the reverse strand, counting down.
TTATATAGAGTTAATATCCTCCTCTCTTTTTTTTTTTGAGAAAAAAGAATTTATATCCTCTTATCAAGTTTAATTTCTACGTTCCTACAAAAAAGTTTAATTTCTACAAAATCATCTATATTTAGTCTCTATCTAGTTTGGTAATTTTCATTGATAATTTTTAAGGAGTTTTGTTAGTAACCTTGTGTAAAACATTCTTTACTTTATAAAATGGTTATTATAATCTTGTTAAAATTTTTATCTAGCAACGTACTTTTCAACCCACTTTTTGCTATTGGTTTAAATTTAAATGGGACTACTATAAGTGGGATCTATATATATGACTTTCAACTAAGCTTACTTGGCATTTATATAACTTCAACAAATGGTCGTCCCATTTTCTTCATCAATTTCATTTTCTCAATTGATTTCATTTCCAATCGTAGCTGCTTCTCCTTATACAGAATTTCAGCAAACCTTCATAAAATACAGTCGTGACATAATAATTAACGTATCCAAATCATTAAATGGTTCTTTATAGTATATATAGTGGACCCCTAAAATGGTGAATACCGAATATTCCATCTAGTTATAAATATAAGAGAAAATTTAATTTTTAGATTTATTGAGAATCTAATGTATCTGGTCAATTATGAATAAGATACATAGATTCTCAATGAATCTAAAAAGTAAAATTTCTTTTATATTTAAGAACGGACAGTGGGGAGTATTACAATAATAAAAATACAGAATAGATATAATATATTACTGAAATTTTCTAAAAATCTTTCACTAATAGAGACATTTTTTTTCTCTAAGTTAAGGGTTTCAGCCACTTCGAAAGTCATTATTCTACAGCACCCCCTACTAATAGGCCTGTTATTCTCCAACGAGACAATTTTGTTTTTCTTTTTCGTCTCTAAATTTTTGTTAATTTATCTTTTTTCTAGTGGTGGTTAGATTTGTTTAAGGAGCATAAGTAACTTTTAGTTATCTAAACATGCATAATTAGTTAGAATAAAAAAATGTTGGTAAAGTGCACAAACCTTTCAAGAGCCTCAACATTTGTACCCTCACTTGGTTTTTCTTGTGGGTCAAAAGAAGTTAATAGGTATAGATCTCTTGTCATTTGTCGGACACGGACATGTTCGACGAGCGATAGGTGTAAATATATTTTGAAATATATAAAGTATATAATCGATCACATGAATACATTGATCACCGATTACGGTTAGTTAATAATATCTAATTCCAATATAACTGTTAGAACAAGTGTGCTCAAGGTAGCAACTTGTAGAAGAACTTGGTATAGAATAAACACATGAGAGTGTGAATTTGAAAAGTTCACATTTAGTCCCACATTGCTTATGACACAACATGTGGTATTGTTTATATATTGAAAGTTCAATACTTGGGGTACGCCCCAAGGGGTACCCAGTTTTGTAAACGGGAAACCCGCACACCATGTCGAATATCACACACACGCGCGTGCCGGCTCGGTTCGGGCTTGGACATATATTAAATTTTTAATACCGAAAAATAATAATAATAATTTTTTGCTAAGTGTGTGTGTGTGCCAACTAGCCGTTATGAGTTTCGCACATGTTTAATGTGCATCGACCAAGTTAGAAACGGAATTTGAATTTTGTTGCCACCTCATCAGTCAACAACAGGGTGACCTAAAAGATTGGTCCACATTTTTGCTTTGCTGGTGGTATTAGGCTCCTACGAAATCCTGGTGATCAGTTCCTCACTTCCTCTATAAATACATAACTCCAACTCTCATTAGTTTTTTGCTTCATCTCTCTGAATTTTCGAATTCCTTCTTCTCTCTCAATTCTTTCTTCTCAGAAAATAAATATTGTTTCTTGTTGTTTCATAAAGTGGTTATTATCACTTCGAATTGATATTCGTATATCAATTATTGACTGGTTTGTAAAACCATCGAGGGTGTCTTTCTGTCTGTGTTCTACATTGCAGTAGATAACGGTATTTTATTCATTTGACTGTTTTATCCTGGGGACTTCACGGTTGCTAGTCTACCTTGCACAAATTTGGGTAGTGCCGTGAAACGTCTTAAAGAGAGCGTATCGAACCGCGACTCGGCCAATAATTTCTTCAGTGCTGCTTCTCTAAAACGATTTTTCTAAACCGAAAAATAACAATAACTTTTTAACTTGATATTTTCACAACTTTGCTTTAGATATATGCAACAATTAACAAACATTTCTATAAACCAAGCTTAAAGCAACTAGAAAAGTCTGAACGTATATACTAATGTAAAATCTCTGTGGATACGATAATTTAAATACTTTGATACCTCTGTACAATTTTATCATTTGGTTGTTTCCATTAATTCTTTCTTTGGCATGCTATATACCATGTTAGTGATTAACACATTCAACCGCGATAAAGTGGTGGTTTTCTCCCATTACTCCGGTGAGAAACTGTCAATTTGTGCTTTATGTCATTTAATTTTTATTGTTACCGGAGTTAAAAGGCACACAAGATATAAGCAAGGACCAAAGTCTTTTCTTTTAATAAGCAAAAGTATTACAAGTAATACAAAATGCACTCCAATCCTTAGTCTTATTCAAATAAAACAAAGTCACACTCACACACTTAACAAGACCAAATACATTAGAAAGGAAAACAACACACTAGAAACACTCATCAAAGCCATAGATCCATTGTTTTATTTATAAATTCACACCATGGATGATAGACAACTTGCAACATAGTACAAGCCTACTTGGCATTTATATAACTTCAACAAATGGTCGTCCCATTTTCTTCATCAATTTCATTTTCTCCATTGCTTTCATTTCCAATCGTAGCTGCTTCTCCTTATACAGAATCTCAGCAAACCTTCATAAAATATAGTCGTAACATAATTAACATATCCAAATCATTAAATGGTTCTTTATAGTATATAGTGGACCCGTAAAATGGTGAATATCGAATATTCCATCTATGGGTCAGATACATAGATTCTCAATAAATCTAAAAAGTAAAATTTCTCTTATATTTACAACAGGCCGCAGGGAGTATTACAATGATAAAAATACATAATAGATATAATATATTACTGAAGTTTTCTAAAAAATTTACGAAGATTTATCTTGCACTAATAGAGACATTTTTTTTCTCTAAGTTAAGGGTTTCAGCCACTTCGAAAGTCATTATTCTACGGCACCCCCCTCCTAATAGGTCTGTTATTCTCCAACGAGACAATTTTGTTTTTCTTTTTCGTCTCTAAATTTTTGTTAATTTATCTTTTTTCTAGTGGTGGTTAGATTTGTTTAAGGAGCATAATTAACTTCTAATTATCTAACATGCATAATTAGTTACCATAAAAAAATGTTAGTAAAGTGCACAAACCTTTCAAGAGCCTCAGCATTTGTACCCTCACTTGGTTTTTCTTGTGGGTCAAAAGAAATTGCATCAATGACCTTAACAGGTTCTTCCAGCAAGTTCTCTGCTGCTCTTACAAGATTTTCCATGTTTTCTTTGGTAGTATTATCACCAACACTCAAGGATGCAGCCAAGTCATACTCCTGCACATTAATTATATTATATGGTGTTCACAAGGTAACATCACCAAATGGTAGTGCTCTCTCATTTATAATTACATCTATCAAAACATTACAAACATAGAATTTATCTTATATTTAAATAATTAAATTTATATACACCACATATATATATATATATATATATATATATATATATATATATATATATATATATATATATATATATATATATATATATATATATATATATATATATATATATATTTATATAATATTATAAATACATAAAAAATTTAAAATTTATTATAAAAAATATATTAAATCACCATAATAAAGTGTAATATTTATAAATTTAGATTAAATTACCTAAAATTGACTTTTCAAAATTTAAAAAAGTAAAATCCGTCAAAGAGTAAAAATCAACGATTTTACATGATTTCAACGATAATCAATCCCACAGGATCTATTGTATATATATAATTGTGATAAATACTCTTTTATAAAATAATTATTACTAGCTCCTTTTGTATTTAATCTTTGGTTTTTTTAAATTTTTAGTTTTTTTACTAAAAACGATAATATTAATTCATTAGAATACATCGATGAAAACTAGAGACAATAAAGGAGTACGGACCTCAATTCGAAGATAGGAATTGTAAGAAGATGGGAGGCTTGAAAAAACTGTTTGAAGGTGATATTCATTTGTGTCTCCAACAGCAGTGGCAAGACCTTTTGCTACAAGGGGTATCCATATGGTCGCCGGGAAGAATTGTGCCACAAAAGCATCAATTTTAATAGGCTCCGGAGTTACTCCACATCCTAATGACAACAATAGGATTTTGATAGGCTCTTTTGCTTTCATAGGAATGAAATCAGAATTTTTTTCCTTCAATTGTTGTATCACTTCATTCACTGCAAGCAATGCCTGAATATACAATTTTTTTTATTGGGTGAAATTAATTAATTAAACTTCATAAAAGGTGTATCCTTATTAAAAAAATTGGTTGAATTAATGGAAAATTTATACACAATAAACCATACATATATATTAGTTAATTTCCTATACTATATATACGTACTATTACTAATAATAATTAATAATTGTCACACATATATAATCAATCAGCTTACCGGACTACTTGCAACCAGAGCACCATCAACTAAATTGAATTCATGATCACCATTTTTAAAGTAAATAGGTGGTAGTAGAGTTGGTGCAGCTGAAGTCCCAAGGGCTATATCCGACATTTTTGCATTTAAGCTAGGAACTTTCTTCACCTGCATTCATGAACAAAGTTTCACAACGTACTATTTCTCGAGTAATTCCAGTGTACGTAGTTTCTTTCTTTTTTCGGGTTTATGCTCTCTTTGTAATTGAAAAAAAAAAGTTTCACAACATTAATAGTCATTAATTATATACTCGATCTCGTTAATTAAGTCTGTTTGGATTGATTTATTTTTAAATTTATAAGCAAAATAATTTATACAAATAAATAAGCTTTTATGTATTATAGGAGTATATCCATAACTACAAATTTTGTTAGTGAGAATTTATTAATTAACATAAAAATTAATTAATTTACATAAGTTAAGTTACTTTTATTTTTAGGATTTTTCTATCATGTGCAAATTTGCCCAAAGTAATCAAAAGTTATTTAAATAGTATGTTTATAAGCTCAAACATAAGTCAATCAAATTAAATAGACCCAAAGTAATCAAAAGTTATTTAAATAGTATGTTTATGCATAAGTATATGTGCTGACCTTAAAACTTGAGAAAATAACTGGATGGACATTCTTGATGTCGAAAGTCGGAATTACCACATCGGTCAATGTATCATTCAATCGTGTTTCTTGTAATATCTCATGTGCCTTAGCACGTAAGAACTTGCCATCATACTTTGGACCCGGGTAATTTTCATTCCAACCGCTGCAAATTTATTTAGCACTATTAGAGGACAGAAATAATTAGAAGATCCAGATATTACAAATTATAAATTTAAATAGAACCTACTTATTACTTAAAAAATTTAAATAATATATCTATTACAAATATAAAACTTAGAAGATCTCTAAATGTATTTTGCCCACTAATTACTAACTGTAATTTGCCGGTTTAAAAAAAAACCTATTGACCATATATTTAAAAAGAAACTTAAATTCGATTGTTTGTTTCTTATGAAATACTTAGCTAGCAGAAGTTGAATTGATCATAGAAGGGCCATAATCCAAATAGAATTTTAAGATTTCTGGAGCAGTAAATATTAGACGAGATGTGTCATTTGGGTGAGGACTTGCAAGTATTTCTACCCTTATTAAATAAAATTAAATAATTTATTTTAATGCTACTATATTAATTAAAGAGACTTATTTCTCATTTCTCATACTATTCCAAGGACAGTTTTGGAATAAAACATAATTTTTTTAAATTATTAATGAGAAAAATTTGTTTTCTTAATCTGTATGAATTTTTCAAAGTGTTTCTTATAAAAAGAAGTGGAAAAAATAATACCTAGCAGAAGTTTGATTGAATATAGAAGGACCAAACTCCAAGTAGAATTCCTTGATTTCTGAAGCATTAAATGCCGGACGAGAAGCATCCTTTAAATCAGGAGTAGCAAGCATAGTAGCAATGAGTCCTCCGGTGCTAGTCCCTGCTATCACATCAAAATAATCTGCCAACACTGCTTTTTCACTTTTTGCCTGATCGACCAAATCAAAATGATAGAATTAGTCGATCATAAGATCGGATATCGAGTTTTGAAAAACAAGCTAATATATAGAATTCAATATGCTCTTTCTTCTACGGTACTAGATGTTCAAAGCGGTATAACTTACATAAATTTTACCAAGCGTCTAAAAATAAAGATAATAAAATATATTTTTAAAACTGGTATAGTAAACTAAGAATACGTCAATAAATCTCTAAAAGGGTTCTAAAAGTGGATCCTTATTATTTTTAGTAATTTTTGACAAAAAAAATAAATATCTTTTATATTTTTTATTTTTACTAGCGGACCGTGTTTGTCTGTGTCTAACTTATGTAAAAAAAAAGACATGTCTTATATTATTGTGAGTTAGTTAATAAAAAAAATTTGCACCAAGTTATATTTTTTTCTTGTTTAGTTGAATGGAAGTTTTTTAAGGGCAAAATATATAGTATGAATATAGATATATAGGTATAGATATACGGAAGGATAAAATTGACATTAAGAAAAGTCCACAACAAAAAATAGATGTATCCTTTTTATGTATTTTTATATATAGTATAGATAAAATTCACTTTTTATTTTATTATTAAAAACAGTAAGGCTTTGCCTTTGAATTCTTTTTGAGAGATCCATATTAAACAACCCCTTAAATTTAACTTATAAGCAAAAAATATCACAACAATTTTATGAACGTAAGGAAATGAAAAGCGGCATTGGCCATTTAGAAAAGTTGAGCTCGATGATACATTTTAAAGAGTCAAATTCATCCATAATTAACTTTATATTAAATATATATTAGCAATGTCTATGACAATTATAAAAATGAAAATCAGTACATCCTTAATCCACCAATCCTCTTTGCTAATTTTTTTTCAACAAATTATATAACTAAATTATTTTCAACTCACTATAGTTGTTATAGGGAGTAAAAATTTTAAAACAAGATAAATAAATCTATATATTAATCAAGTGAATGTAATTGATCTCTAACTTACTTTATTATTTTTAACACTTGTTCATGACATAATTAAATAATTTATCAAACCAATTGAAATGAAAAATACAGGAATCAAAGCAATATTTTTAGTATTAAAATAAAATATTAATTGTTTTTCTTACTGGCATATATATATATATATATATATATATATATATATATATATATATATGAGAAGAATTAGAGAATAAAGTGATAAAAAATTTATGAGTTCGAACTCGGCCTTCAACAAACTCACAACAACTATCATTTTTCCGTTTAAAAATAATTAATAATTTTTAATGCTGAGAATGGTTATTGTAGGGCATTGACCTGAAGAGCCTTTTCCAAGTACTCAAGAACTACAGTAGGAATAATCCCCTTAATGCCACCTCCATCAATACTAAGAATGGTTATTGTACTTCCATATGATGGAGGTAGTGGCTTTGTATTCAATCCACCAATCACTTGACTAGCAAAAACAAACACAAATAAAAGGAAATGAGACATATTGTGTGAACTAATTATAACTAAAGAGAAGAGAATTTGAAGGACTTGCATTTTTCCTTCCAAATGTGAAGGGTATTTATAGGAATCTCGTGTCCATGATGAAAATATCAAAATTACACAATGACCCCAAAACTTTAACAAATGCTAATTATGGTGCTTGTATATAACATTGACTGATCACGTGAATATTTGACAACTTATGCATGATAAGTTATCGACTCGTCAAAATCTCTAGAAGCGGTGCGTCATACTAGTGCTTTTATGTGTGTGCTATGTGAAGTAGGGTCTGAATCAGCTGATCACTTATTTTGTTCTTATAACCAAATCTCACTAGTTTAATTGGTATGATATTCTTCGATAGTTGGGTATGAAGTTTGTGCCTTCTTGTGGTGTTTGGTTACAAAAGCTGAATAAATATTAAAACATTCTCATCGCCACAAAAGGATCCAGATTAACCGGCGTATTAAAACCAAGCAACTTTGAAACTTTCTACCACAGTCCACAAGCAAAAGGGCGTATTTCAAATAAATAACCTTCTGATTCCGTGATTAATGGACAAGACTTACAATCCGATTTTTGGGCCGGGTGTCAGAGAAATTTTTTCGATAGAATATATTTCTCATTAGAAATCTCGAAATAAAGTCTTTTTTTTCTTTCAAAAAAGACTTTTTTATCGAATGTCTGGTCGATACGAACCCTAAAAACCGTTTTGTGATATGCAACTGCCAATGCACCTTAAATTTGGTGGTTTTACTGTATTATTCCCACACGTACACCTGTTAAAATCTATTTTCTAGAATAATAATAAGAACAATTTTATCACTATCACCATTATCGATATTTACTTATCTTATTTTCCTTTTAGTGTTATCATGTACCTTGTGAGCTCCAATGATCAATTAATTAAAGTGTTTGGTTGGATTTATTTTAGGAGAATTCTTATTTACTCATCACATTAGAATGGATAGATTTTTTTTTTTTTACAGTAGAATGGATAGATTATTTACTTTGCGGATCAGATTATTTACTTTGGGTGGTTTTAATTTATCGGTCGAATAGGAAATAACGATAATGTTGGATTTTCTGATTGGTGTAACAATCCCTTAGATTGTTATTGTTGTATCTAAAGAATTGTATTTGAATTGTAAGGGTTGAGTATCCCTTATACTCCTTATAATTTAATTTTGCTTATAAAAAAAACACATTAAAATGGATAGAGTTATCCATTGATGTTGGCGCCAATCAATTTTTTTTTTGACGCAAAAAATATTTATTTTTTACTCATTTTTTATGGTACACAAAATATGTCGTCAGGGGCGGCTCTATACCATGACCAACTTGTGCCATGGCATAGGGCCTCTTAAAAAGAAGGGACTCAAAAAATATTATATAGGGTAATAATATTAGTAAATTTGGGGGTGTAAAAAATAATTATATTACAATACTACAATACTGTTAGGTTTAGACCCAATTTTTGTAAACGAAAAAAAAAAAAGAACAGTGACATAAAATACGAAGACTTGATTGATGAATTTGCTTCAAAAAATGCTGGAAGAATGACTCGTTTTAAGTAGCTATATTGTATTTTGTTGTTATTGTTAGACAACGAATCTTTTTTATGTTAATTACAAGATTGATTATATTTTTTATGTTATTTGCAATTTAAATCGATAATGTTTTTTTTATAAAAAAATTTACATTTCTTTATTAAAGGGCCACTTTTATATTTTTGCACATGGCCTCCAAAAACTCGGAGACGCCCCTGTATGTCGTTTACCCCCTAAAAAAAATGCAGATGATAATATTAGTATGTTAAAATAGTTTAATTGCAAAACTATCCACTAAATTTTAACACTATTTTTTTATTTCATCATTCTTCTTTAAGTTCACAATGCTCCAAGCAAGCCTAGGGTTTAAGCGGATGCCCCAAGGCAGACTCTACAAAGTCAGCTGAGAGTTTCAACTATCCTCTTTCTCTCGCAGTGAAGTCCCGAAAATTAAACTTTTATTATGGATAAATATTAGTGATATATTTTTAACCAATAGAGATTTGGATTTTGTATCATTATAAAGGATTTTACTTTAGTACTCTCTGCGTATATACCATAATATAATCAAAACATTTTTTTACACTAATTTATTAAAAAAAAGTAAAATGTGTGATAATTTAAAGTATAATCTTTTGTGTTTTCTTGAAATAAGTTTCGTTGGAAGATGTAAAGAGAATTTTTATTGGTTATTAATTATGGAAAAATAAGATAGAGGTTAAATTAAATGCAATTTGCATTTAATTTTTTGAGAATAAATAAAAGTAAACCTTGAAAATGGTAAAAGTTGATTTTTTTGCTTATAATTTAAGACAAAAAAAGTGATTTTTTTGTTTAATTATAATTTGGGATAGAGGAAGTACAATTTAATAAATAATAAATTAAATGATAATTACATGGATTTTAAAGGATAATGACGTGAATATTAGGCCGACATAATGTGTGATATGACACATAAGTATCGACTAATTTTTGACTAGCGATAATTTAACGGAAAGATTTAATAATTGAATAAAATAATTTTACACCGTCGGTGAATATCAATTAAATCCAAGACTTAATTACAAATTTATTTTAGTTTAAGAACCTATTTAAAAATTCTTAAATAATAATTCAAAGACATAAAGATTAATTAAACACACGCTCCACTTTTTGTTGGGTCTAATTTTTCTTCTTAGTTTTCTTTTTCTTTCATTGGTGAGGTCAGGAGTGATTTTTGTTATTTATAATCTCAAATCATCTCTCTGCATCTTTTTTTTCTTATCTTTTCTCGTTTTTAATCTAAATAAGTGATTTTTACATAAATCAAGTCTTTTGGTGTTTCTTTCTTTCGTTGTGATATTGTTATCTGAGTGCGGCATTGTGTTGTTCGTCGTCATTGATACGATGTTTGATTTTTCGTCTGGTTGTAGTGTTCGTTTAATTCATATTGAAATATCAACTTCAATCAATTGCAGATTCAATCAATGATTTGAACATCATCGTTGGAGATATAAACATAGACATTTTATTGACTTTAATTTTATCATATTATTTGTAAATCTATAAGCTTTTTGCCAATGAAGAATATAAGCATACTCTGTTTATTCTAACAAACTCACATCATCTAAGTCTATAGGCATTTTGCCGTTGTATGCTATTAACTCAGATGATGTGAGTTTGTTCGAAGATTTATTTTTTTGTTTTTAATTATGTTGAATTTGTACTATATCTAATGTACTCTATTAATTATTAGAATGAATGAATATCGTTGTTTTTTTAATAAATAAAACTGAGACATTTAAAATATATACATATATGGGACGCTCATATTCTGTCAAAACAAACTTTCTCTTCGTGCTTAATTTTTCTTTTTTTCATTTATTTTTAGCTTCCTTATAAAAAAATGAAACGCATTTATTCATTTTTTATGGAAAAATCAAAAGGCAATGATATCATAGTATATAAGCTCCAAAAAAAATATAACATTATACTACCCGACATTTTGGATGTAATGCAACACAACTTTTAGCCTAAAAACAGTTTTGTGATACACACTGTACCAAAAATAAATGACACAGTTTGATTATATTTATTATTTGGATAATTTTTTTTGTCAAGTAGTATAACGGCTAGAAATTTCACATTTAAGGTGGGTAAGTGGGATAACCAGGATTCAAACTCCGGCACCCTGCATATATAATACGATGTTCAACAAATTGAGTCAAGTTCATGAGACTCGTATGATTTATGTTTCACTATAAGATTTTCCTTGATTCATCTCAATGAATGTTTTTAAAATGTCATCTTTTTATAATTTTTAATAATATATAATTAAATATATTAATGATTAAAATTGTACATTAACAAATTAACATAAAATGGTCAATTATAATATTTATTTTGAGATGGAAGGAATATGAAAAAGCCATCACACTTAAATTCGGTGGTTTTTGATGCATACCATTTCCACGTACACACTTGTAAATTAAAAAACTTATCAGTGGTGATTTGAGTTGAACTTGGTAAGGAGGACCACAGTTCGATCCCCCGCAACTGCCATTGGGAGGGAGCTGAAACCACTTGATGCCAGAACTGACCACCGAACCAGATTAAACTGATGGTGAAAACCTAAATAGAAAAGTTAGATAAACACAAGACAAACGGCCGTCCCAGTCAAAGAAAGACGCAACACCTGCCAAACAACAACTGGCCCACCCAAGACACAGTCGAGGCTGGCTCCCCACCACAACATGATCGACCTCCCGTTGAATGTTGATCATAAATAAAAGAGTAGTTTATATCATTTTTATTCGAACGTGTTTTATCACTTATTAATATTTTACTTTTATTTTTATCTCGTACCTCGTGAAATATCCATTTATCATACCCGCGAATATTCATTAGATTATCCGCTCTGTGGCCGTGGCGAATTTTATCCGTGGATATTCACGGGTACGGATAAAAATCCATTAATAATATTCATAATATATTTTTTATTAAAAAATATAAAATCACATTTGAATTATTTCTAAGAGATTCATGTGAGAGATACCAAATTATTTGGCTGTATGTTTCTGTTTTTTACGTTGTTGAAATTAACATGTGAAAAAAACAATTCTTATGGACACAATATTTAGTCTCAACAACCTATAAAATAGAAAAAATTTAGCTTGCTCGGGCGTACTTCATGCTTACCTAAAGGTGTCCCCACCCCTGTTCTTAATTATTTAAGAAATATATTATTTAATTATTATTCGTTTTCTCTTTTAAGATTTATTCCATGTGAACATTTATATTTTTCCTGCTAGTTTTGGCAGGATCGTGAATATTTATGATTATTGATTACTAACCGTGTGGTGTGTGCCCTGTTATTGTTTAAGAAATGTATTTTAGAATATTAGTCAATAGTCATGACTCATGATGATTAAAAAGACCCTTAGCAGAAAAAGCCAGCTCTAAGAAGGTGCCTTCTAGCATGGGGAAGGGTCATAGGTCTCCCATGGTGGGAAAGAAACTTTTGACCTGGTTTTGCAGGTGAAACAGGTTATAATAATATAATATTAACTTATTTATTTACATAATTACCACATATGAGATATTTATGAATATTACCCATAACAAACTTAAATTATAAATTAACCCCAAACAGTTAAATATATATATTCTGTTTTTTTTTTGTGAATATATTATGTTTTAATTTACTTTGTCAATTTATTGTTATTATGTAACAAAAAAAAAAACAGAGAATTGAAAATATATATATATATATTCTTTTTTAATTTAGTTTGGCAATTTGTTTATTGTTATTATGTAAAAAAAAAAAGACAGAAAATACACACACAACAACAAGAGGTACGATAAGAAAAACCAAGTTGTTTCAGAAATACATCTGTTGGATCTCCTTGCTCCCGTGTTGCTTCCTCCGTTCGATCTCCTTGCTACCGCCGTGTTGCTTCTTCCGTTCGATTGCTACCGCCGTGTTGCTTCTTCCGTTCAATCTCCTTGCTCCCGTGTTGCTTCCTCCGCTTCCGATTGTGTTACGGTAAGAAATTGTTGTTGTTGCTTTGTTAGTTTAGATCTGTTGAAATTAACAAATTAGGAGTTTGATAGTTTAAATGTGTTGAAATTAGAATAATTTGTTTAAGCTCATATTTTGTTGGAAGATTTGAAAAAAATTAAATTTTTTACATGTATATAGGTGTTGAAGAGAAGGATGGAAGCTAACCGTCAATCAGAGAATGACGTTGTTTTTGAGGATTTGGTAAGTAATTCATTATCGTTTATGTCTTTGTTTTTTACTGTTTTGTTATTTGTTTATGATGTTGTTGAGTGTTGGCAATTTAGTAAATGTGCAATATATATTAGCATTGAATATGTTTTTTAGTATTGTTATGTAAATGTAAACAGGTTGGTGATGAACAAATAGATAGTTCATTTGAAAATGAGGAATACAATAGCAGTGATGGTGAAATTGGAGGTCGAATTGATGAAGAAATGAGTGATAACGAAGAAGGCAGTAAGTCTGAAGGAGAAGTTGAGTTGTCATCGACTGACAATAGTGAAGAAGAGGAATGTGATGCAGAGCTGATAAACATTAATTGCATGGCAGACATTATGAAGATTGATATGAACAACATATCGGTAGACGAAGTTGGAAGGTATAGTTTTTCTGATCTTGCGATTGCTTACAAGTTCTACTACTGGTATGGAAGAACAACTGGGTTTTCTGTGCGCAAGAGTCGTTATGTGAGGAATGTTGCTGGTGAGATTGTTCAGAAAACGTTTTTATGTTCTCGCGAAGGGTATAGAGAATCTAATGCATTAACACTAGAGAAACGGAAGCGTGAGCCAACAAATGAAACTAGGTGTGGATGTGGAGCAAAATTGAGAGTGCACATAGATATTATTACCAACCGTTGGTATGTCACGTTATTTCAATTTGATCATAATCATGCACTGTTAGATGGGACTATGTGTGGTATGTTACCGGCACATAGAAAGCTGACTGAGAAGGATGTTCAGGATATTGAGAGTCATGGAAATGTTGGGATTAGACCATATCAAATGTATGGTGCAATGGCTAATTCAGCTGGGGGTTTCCACAAGGTAGGCTTTGTAAAAAAAGATTTATACAACCAGCTCAAGAGACAAAGGAAAATAATTGCATCTGATGCTAGTGAAGCTGTGAAATATCTGTATGATCTGGGAAAGCAAGACCAACTGATGTATGTTGTGCACAAATTTGACAATGAAAATAGGCTAGAACGACTATTTTGGTGCGATGGAGAAAGTAGGAAGAACTTTGAAGTCTTCGGTGATGTTTTAGCCTTCGATGCCACTTACCGGAAGAACAAATACAATTGCCCGTTTGTTGTGTTCTCCGGTGTTAACCATCACAATCAAACCATAGTTTTTGCAACCGGTCTTGTGACAAGGGAGACTGAAGAAACATATGTGTGGTTGTTAGAGCAATTTGCATGTGCAATGCAAGGCAAGACCCCAATATCTGTGATCACAGACGGTGATATTGCAATGAAAAATGCTATCAGGAAAGTGTTTCCCAAAGCCCATCACCGATTATGTGCGTGGCATCTACTAAGAAATGCTTCGACAAATGTTGGGATACCTGATTTCATGCGGTACCTGAAGCGATGCATGTTGGGTGACATTGAGATCAACAAGTTTGAAGAGCTTTGGGGTGACATGTTAGAAAAGTTTGGTTTGGAAGACAACAAGTGGATTAAAGAAATGTATGCAAAAAGAAAAATGTGGTCTACAGCTTACATCAGGGGATTTTTCTTTGCTGGATTAAGGACAACCTCTCGCTGTGAGGCTCTCCAAAGCCACCTTCGCCAATTTGTTCATTCAAGGATCAACCTACTTAACTTTGTTCAACAATTTCAAAGATGCCTAACTTATTTTCGATTTAGGGAAATTGAAGCTGATTTCCGCTCTAATTATGGACAACCTGTCATGCAAAGTAGTCTCCATAGTATCGAGAGATCGGCTGCTAGTCAATATACAAAGGAGATTTTCAACATGTTTAAAGTTGTTCTTAGTAAATGTATGTTTTTGAAGGTATTGGAAGTACAACAAATGTCAAGCTGTTGCATTTACAAAGTGGCGAAGTATTGTGGTAATGGTGATGCTTGGTATGTTACACATTCTGCATATGCTGAGGAAAAATTCAAATGTTCGTGTCTTAGAATGGAATCAATTGGATTGCCGTGTGATCACATTGTGTGTGTTTTGGTATATCTTGACATTGATGAACTTCCTAAGTGCTTGGTATTGCCGAGGTGGACAAAAATTTCTAAAGATTCAATTATTGGTAGTTATCCCGGGGGAAGTCTTTATTGGGATTCACAAGTTGCAGCTCGATATTCTAGTTTGGTGAAGATGTCAAAGGACGTTGCTGAGTTGGTGTGTGATGATTTGAATGATTACAACCATGTTGTTGATGTTCTCCACACTGAATTAAAGCGTCTTAAAGCTAAGCATCATGGCAAAGGACGTAAGACAAATGTTCGTAGTGGTACCATCGATGTAGATGTGTTGGATCCTCCACAAGTTAGAACCAAGGGATGTGGTTCTAATCCTACACCGACACCTAGTAACCGTAGACGTGGCCCAACTTGCGGAGGATGTGGCATCATTGGTCATAACAGACGTTTATGTCGGAATGCAAGCATTGTTCATCCTGCAATCACACCTCCTCCCAACTATGATAATCTTGTAAGTACATAATCCGATTTATATTTAACTTTGTTTGGTAAGGAAATTTGTTGTATTTTAGTTCTTAGACTAGTGTTGTTTTTAATTATGTTTATTTTAACTTCTCTTTGTTTCTCTCACCCTCTCTTTCCATTGTCTCTCTCCACTCTCATTAGCTTTCACCTCCAATTGTCCAGATTCAATTTTCCATTACATTTCTTCAACTTTTTTCTTTGTGGTTTGGAATTTTTTTTTCTTTTTCTTTCGTGGGTAGTTGTTTGTAGATAGAAGTGGGTTGTTTGTATAGAGACAAAACAGTAGTAGTTACTATGGTTGTAGATAGATAAATGGTGGACAAGAACACATGAGAACTTTACTGTTCTGGAGAAATAGTTCAACAAAGAGAAAGAAGAAAAAAAATTGGTTTTCTTTCTATTATAATTTAATAATGTTTATCTTGGCAAAACTTGTGATTTGAGAAATAGGAAATTTTTTAATCATCTTTTGAACCATGTTGGCAAAACTCAGCCATTAAATGTACTCACCCATAATGGGAGACCTAAACCACTCTCTTATCTTGTATGTTATATTGATGAAAACACCATATAAGGTATTTTGTTTATAATGTGTATGATATTAATTAGTTTATGAAATTTCAGGAGTTAAAATAAAGTTTATTACATCTGAAATATGCACCTATAATTGTGTGTTTTATGTTATTTGTAGGCCACAAACGTTGATCTATCAGATGTGTAATGTCATGATCATAATGTAAGTTCATTTTTTCAGTCGCAAAATTCATCTATATTTTTTCGAATTATGTATCGTTAATTTGACTCTTTTTTTAAATTGACAGATGAAATGGTGTCAGAATACTGTTGGTTGCTAATAGGATGCTTTGTTATTGGTTATGGAATTTATATGTTTTTCGCTTTTGTGATGTATTTGTCTATCAAGACTTTGCTGACTTTTGTAGTAATTTTCTCGAAACTAAGCAGTTGATGATGCAATTTATAACGGTATTGATGTTGTAACTGTGTACGGATACTTTATGGTGTCATTTACGTTTTGTTAACGACTTTGTGTTTGATGGTTTAAAACAATTCAGGTTTATTGGCTTTAGTGCCTGTTTGGTTTGGCGTTTCGAAACCACATACTCACATTTATATTTGAGATCTCACCATGATTTGGTCATTTTACATTATGTTTGGCTGTCTTTCTTAAAAGCGATTATGAGCTTTAAACGTGATTCAAGCTGAAGCTAGAATTTGGAGCTTCCACGGCAAATGTAATTGCGTTTGATCTTTATTACTATCCTCATAACCTCCTTATATTGTATAGAATAATTTTGTTCTCTAATTTTTGTGTCCTGTGCTATGTAAGTTTCATATTCCAACTATTTTTTTCATAAAAAGTTTTCCAATTTTTTTAATTGCGTAACAAAATATTTCATTTTTTGTTTGTTTTGTAAGTGGAAAATATTATATCCCAGTGCACACGGTGAAAGTTTTACATTGCACAAATTATACTTATTTTTATAGGGTTTTTTTAAGGGAATTTTAAAAGCTTATATAACATTGTTATTGACTTATTATTCAGTTCGTCTACTAAAAAAAATTAATGAGTTTCATAAAATGGTAATAATAAAGATTTGAATACAATCACTACAAGAATTTCAGACCTATTTTAGTCATTATGCATTCAACTTTAAAATCAATTTTTGTTCAATCTATCCAAACATCACGAGTTAATATAATGCATTCTTCTATTTTTTTTTATATTACTCTGGTTTATCTTATTAAGTAACTTTTTAAATCTCTCCATTATTTTGATGGATCTATTATGTTTAACTATTAAGATTGCACTCAATATATTCAAAATTTTACATTTTATTCCAGGATGTGTATTTCTTGACAAAATTGAAAATGCTTGACTCAAAACCATATTTATATCGTACTTTGACTCAACCATTTAATAGTGCAGTTATATTAGGATTTGGATTTGCTACAGTTGAGATTTAACACAGTTTTACACTGTAGTGTATGTCGGTCGTCCGATCAAGATCGGACGTCTGAGATCATTTGATAATTATTTATTCTATATTTAATTTCAGACGTCTGATCTTGAACGGACGACCAAGATACATTACAGCGTGAAGCTGTGTGAAATCTATGCTGGAGCAAATCCAAATCCCAGTTATTATATTCTTATTTGATATTGGGCCTACAACATGAATATAGTATTGGTGGCCCGACCAAAATATTGTTCCATATCTAGCTAAAAACAAGTAATCACTTTTTAGAATAAAGAATATAGCTTTTATGTACTTTAGGAAGTTGGTAGAAACAAACAAGGCGCATCTGCTTAACAGAAGTGTTGACATACGAAGCTTGCATCCATTTTCCTCTCTTCGTCAACAATGTCGCGTGAAAAAGGCAAAGCAACTCAACTAAACGAATCTGGTTCAAAAAGGTTAGAGTTTCTCAAATTCATGTAGATCTGCAAGTGTTCGTTGTTGTTTTTCTTTTCACAAACCCTAATTTCATGTGCATGTTAACCTTTTAATGCTAATCCTTTCATTAGTTACATAAACACTTCAACATCAGATTTCCAGTCATTCCTGTGATTATAAGTACTACTTCGATTTAGATCTAAGTTGAATGATTTAATTTCATTTGTTTGCTGATACAATGAATCCCTAATTTTAGGATTTTCAAACTTTATGTTAAAATGTGTTTCCTTCAGTTTTAATGTAGTAGGAATCAGCTATCTTACATGATTACATAGCTATTTTAAAGGTTCACAACTTTGCTGCTTTTTTTATTATTATTATTATTATTATGGACTTTTATCTATGTTGTTACAATGTCTATGTTTCAAGGTTCACAAGAACTGATGCAAAGAAAATGAAAAAAAAATCATTCGAAACGATCATATATCCACATAAGGTATTATGAAATGAAATTTACAATTTTAAAATTGAAATTAGAATATTATTTGCATCAATAATACTTATCCTAAAATGACTGTATATCAATATAGGAGGAAATTCAGATTTGCCCTAAGTTTAAAGCCACTTGGATTAAGGAACTTCGTAGACAGTGTTATGGATGACTTAAACACAGATCTGGACAAGAAATCCAGATAGATCTACATTTAAAAGATGATGATTCTTACATGACTTCGGGGCGAATAGCAGCAACCATGTTTGAATTCAGGGAACCTACTCATGTCATACTACACTATGACATTTGGGGCAATAAGTTTAGAATGACCGTAATAGAAAATCCAGGCATTATCAATCTTGATAGTGACAATGAAGATGAAGATTGCATCATAATTCCAAATCCAGATCCAAACTGTTTTAATGTGGAAACTATAATTGACGAGGCAAACTATGAGGATGATCCTTTGAATGATTACAGTATCGTTCGTTGGGATGTTGTAGTTAGCAAGACATTGGCAAACAAGAGTAATAGCCAAGTCATGGTAAGCGTATACTCACTTTTTATGATATGTAAATGTTTTTCATATATCTATATTCAATACCTAAAATCTTTGTTATCTGTTCAATCTTATAGCATATTCCTCCAGACACTGCTGAAAAATTATTGACCGGAAGGGAACACTTATTAATACTTGGAGATCATAAAATGAGTGGCATTCAGTGCACCATTAAAACCTACAAGAGAAAGGAAGGTGACAGATACAACAGAAAGATTGTTGAAAAATACTTAACAAAAGGTTGGTATGATTGGGTTAGAGCTAATAATCTTAAGCAAGGAGATGTGCTGCATTTTGAACTTTCAGATCCTCCCAATGTATTGAACATTGAAATTGATCGTGTCATGGAGAAGAAGAAGAAGAAGAAGAACAAGAATAACAAGTGAAAGGTTTTAGCATGTGTTGTATTCCTATTTTAAGTACCTTTACTGTATAATTATGTCTTTGACTTAGTAATGAATCAATGTATTTTAAGTACCTTATTGTATAATTATGACTTTGGCTTAGTAATGAATCAATGTATTTTCTGGATTATGAATTTGTGATATATTTGTGTTGCTGCGCCTGTTGTGTTGTTTTGGCTCGTCAACTTCAGGGGTGTTTTTGTTTTAGTCTTGGAGCTGGCCTGTCTTTTGGTTGATTCACTAGTTTTTTAGGCCACTGTGTTGGCTTTTGTTTTATTTTGTATATGTATCCTCCTGTATTAGAGAAAGTGTCTATAGCCTATCTTTGTTCATTTTAATGCATAACATAGCATGCATTACATGTTTATATATATCTAAAAAAGTGTATCTATAAAAATATAGTTACTAGTGACTGGATTAAAGTTTTGAATAACAACACAACATTCATTCATTAATTAGATGAGATTCATACATAACTTACTAAGTTGATGGTTATCAAGATAATGACACCACCTAAAGTCTATAAAATTCAACCTTAATGATTAAGTACTACCCAAAATATGCAACCTTGCTAATATAAACGGCATAAGTACGACCAAAATATGCACCCACTAACTTAGTTAAATAATTCCCTAAAATAAACATTTAACCAAAATATGCAAGCTTGCTAAATAAACAGCATAAGTACGACCAAAATACGAACCCACTAACTTAGTTAAACAATTCCCCAAAATACACAATTAAACTACATAGGCTACCACATATGTGCCTATCACACAGCCACTTTATACGACGCAACTTCAATGCATCTCATTGCGCCCTTGCAGTGTCCTCCTTTGTCTCTTAAGGTTCAAAGCTAAGTCACGCTTCACATGTAGATCCAACCATAGTGCATTTGCCGCTTCAAGGATCAATTCCCTACATTCATTATGTGCTCCCAAGAGTAGTGCCATGACCATCCGCATTCTCATAATGCTCTCGTCCATCTACAAACAAAATTAATGATGTCATAAATAACTTTTATTTGTATTTTTTGGAAAACCTAACGAGATCCCCTATACATTACAATTACAAACAAGCAAACAATATAAGGGAGCAATTAAGTATTTGCATACCGTGCCACCAACAACTTGATTATTAAAACTGTTTTGCATTTGTAGCCATTCCGCAACCCATAGACCACAATTATTGCTGTTTTGAATGAAAACAAATTAATAAATTATTATCCAACCATTTTTTTGGTTAATAATAAGAATTATACATTGTAACATTTTGATGTTACCTATGGCCGTAGTTGGGAATGCCATGAGGCTCAACAATTTCCCAACCCTCAAAATCGGGAAAAATGCAATTTGGTACATCAGCGTCATAAATTGTCAATGCAATTGTCGAAAGAGCTTTTGCCTATATTAAGCAATTAACAAAACAAATAAATTAGTTTCAAAGAATAAAGCTCAACAAAACAAATAAATCTATTATTCGTGTAAATAACTTACAACTGCACGAATCTTGTCATGCTTCTTCTTGATGGTAGAATCAGCCATATTAGTATCTAAATGATATATCTTCCTAAGCGGAATATTAATAACCATCAAGTACCAATGGAACAGCTCATGATCTTCAATTGGAACATAAATCTAAATATATCAAATAAAATTTTGTAGTTAGTTTTGTTGGATTATCCTAGTATATAAAATTTAGATCAAACCTAAAAAAAAAGAATTAATATTATGATAAGTTATTTACATATTTAAGATGTTGAAACGGTGGCATGAATTGGCTACCGAACATCTTCTCAAGCACATCTTCTGATGTTTTCATATCAATTTGAGTCTGTTAAAATTAAATACGAAATTAAATTACACTTCAATTTATGAGAAAAAATTCAAAACAATTTTCATATCAAAGGCAAAATAATTGTAATCTCCTTACCACAAATAGTGGTGGAAGACACCAAACCTCTTTGTTCAAAGTGTTCCTCTGATTCCAAGTGACGGTATTTGTCATCATCGTTATAATCTATAACATTAAAATTAAAATGAACACATCAATAAATCCATAAATCTATAACTTATAAATAAATTAAAACTGTAGTTAAGCATTGTTTACCCTATCTCCAACATATCCTTCCGGTATCATGCATTGAAAGTCAGACCTTAGACCCCAGCAATAGTCTCCGACTTTGAACACAATAGGACTAAAACAAAAGGACATTAACTAGTGTTAGAGCATTGCATAAAACATAGAATGTTTGTATGTAATTTATTTTTATATAATTGACTTTAACCTTTGTTGACTATCATCAACATAATCAGAAAACATATATAGACATAGCACTGCTTCTTCGGGACGTAGGTCCATAGGCTTGACCGGCTCGAACTTGCACTTCAAGTACTACAAGTACATAAAATTTTGTGAGTTTATTTATAACAAACAAACGTTTGATCAAAATGTATTAATATTTATAATAACTAAATAAATGATGCCCTGATATTTTTAATAATAATATTTGCTACCTTTGGCAAAGTTGTGTGCTGTAAGTCTAACTTGAAGTTCTTGCTGCTCGAACTAGGGATGCGAAGTGGTGGTTCGGTTCTCTTATTCAGCGGGGTAGGTGGATTTCTCCTCTTAGAAGATGATGGACAGAATAATTTGGCCCATTTGGTCGAAAATATTCTTGCACAAAATGGCCTTAATGTTGGTTTACATAGGCCTAATTTTGTATCTGCTTTGTCTGAATTTGTGCTCCAAACTGAATTGCCCAGAAATTGGAAAACTCCTAAGTTAACAAAGTTTTCTGGGGATACTAATGAATCTACTGTCGAACATATTGCTCGATATTTAGTAGAATGTGGGGATTTAGCAAATAATGAGAATTTGAGAATGAAATTTTTTCCAAATTCTCTGACCAAAAATGCTTTCACTTGGTTCACAACTCTTCCCCCCCATTCGATTCATCATTGGACCCAATTAGAAAGGTTGTTTCATAAACAATTTTACATGGGTCAAACTAAAATTAGCCTTAAAGAATTGGCTAGTGTTAAGCGCAAGTTACCAGAGTCTATTGATGAATATCTTAATAGATTTAGGATTCTTAAGGCAAGGTGTTTTACACAAATCCCTGAACATGAATTAGTCGAAATGGCCGCTGGTGGTCTCGATTATTCAATTAGAAAGAAGTTAGATACACAGTATCTAAGGGATAAGTCACAGTTGACTGATAGAGTTCGACAAGTCGAAAGGCTCAAAATCGAAAAGGCCAGAACATCTAAGTTTCACAAAAAAGAGAAAGTTGCTTATATAGAAACTTATGATAGTGATAATGAAACTATTTTCGATTATGAAGATATTGAAAATAATGAAATAGATGTGGCTGAGTTAAAACCAGCCCCTCCTTATATGTGTAAACTACTAAAGCCATCTAATGGAAAGAATCCAAGTGAACCCAAAAATGATAAATATGTTGCAAAAACCTACACATTTGATATTACTAAGTGTGATGAAATCTTTGATCTATTGGTTAATGATGGCCAAATAATTGTTCAAAAAGGTTTAAAGGTTCCTCCTTTAGAACAAAGGAAAAAGAGAGGTTATTGCAAATTTCATAATTTTGTGGGTCATAAAACATCTCAATGTGTTCTTTTCAGGGATCTTGTTCAAAAAGCACTGAACGAGGGGAGATTGAAGTTTGATGAAAAATCAAAGCCTCCAATGGAGGTGGATACTGACCCTCTCCAAGTTGCTGAAACTTCTTTTGCTGAACCATATGAATGTATGATGGTCGAAGCCATGGAAGTCACTACACTCGAATCAATCCCAGAAGAGGAGTATATCGAGAAGATTAAAGTGGTTTACCCTAAGGCTGAAGTGGATTTGCTTGATTTTCTTATGAAATGTAAAGCAAAAAATCATCAAGTCATGCTATGCCCCAGGTGTAGTGTTGTATGCGATAAAGAGGCTACTGCAGGCCTCGAGAATTATCTGCCTTATGTGAAACCAAAGTTTAATGGTCCAAACAGAAGACTGAACTTCAATAATGGACCAAACCAACAGCCTAATAAAGGAAAGGCTATAATGTCAAATCCTTCGATTCATGAAAGGATTGGTCGAAAACAGACTTTCTTACCATCAACAAAAATACCCATAGGTCAATGGGGACATGGTAGATATGCAGCTTTCGACAAGAGAGTCAAGCATCAAGGAAGTTCTAGTAAGGTTTGGCAAACTGATGGTCAACCCAACATGGCAAGAGATGCCAATAAATATTCTTATAAAAATAATTATAAGGGTAAAAATCCAATGACAAGAACACAATGGTGTAGGTTCCAGCGCCAGAAGAAACAAGAGTTTCAAAATGTTCCAGAAGAGAACAATTTTAAAGGAATCAAAATTCAAGAAAAGGGCAAGAGGCCTGTAATCGAAAGAATCTCACAACCAAACATTCCAGAAAAAAGTAATGAAAAATAAATGAAGAGGAGTGTTTTGATGGTGAGGATGATGACTTTGGGTCAGAAAATGATTTCGACGTGGTTTGTAATGTGGTATCTGTTCTACCACGTGAATTTGATGTTTGGTCTTTCTCTGATCGAGAAGAAAACTGTTACGAACCACCACTGGTTGATTTTAAACCAGTTTGTTATTATGTGATGAATAATGGATGCATCGAAGAACAATGCGCCAACTTTGCAAAGCCTGATGAGGGGATGAAAAATCACCTTAAACCTTTGTTTGTCAGAGCAAAAGTCAACAATGTTGGCATAAATAAGGTTCTAATTGATGGAGGAGCAGCTGTGAATCTGATGCATTCTTCATTAATGGAGAAAATTGGGAAGTATGACACTGATCTTATTTCTCACAACATAGTCCTTTCGAACTATGAAGGGAAAAGTGGCCACTCTTGGGGTGCTCTCCAAGTCGAAGTTGTCATTGGGAGTACAGTAAGGCCAACTTTATTTTTGGTGGTCGAATCCAAAGCAAATTTCAATCTTCTTTTAGGAAGAGAATGGATTCATGGAGTGCGGGCAGTGCCTTCGACTCTGCATCAAAACTTGGCTATATGGAGAGATGATGACATTGTAGAATATGTAGAAGCAGATCAAAGCTACTATCTGTCTGAACAATGCCACATAACAAAGCAGACTTTCGACAAGAACCTTGCTTCGATTGCACCATGCGGCGATAAGGATGCTGCCTTTGATAAAGTGGTTTCTGAAAATGTTTACCACTCTGTAAAACTCCACCCAACTCATGGATTTTGTTGGAGAAGAGAGAAAATAGACCATGATTCCTCTGAAGATGGAGTAATTCCACCATCTGGGTGGGATTGTGAATTTTACTATCCTCATGACTGAGCCCACCCCATGGGCAAGAATTTCAGCTTACATGGCCGGAAATAGATTAAATACGGCACTAGAAGCTGTAGCAATGAAAGAAAATATGGCTTTCGAAGCCAATGTTTCTCAAAAAATGGCTAATAAAGCCAATAATCTTGAAAATGGCAGTAATACGCCAAACTTGCAGAACTTGGATTGCATTTATGATGACGAACCTTTGGGTTTCGAAAAAGATCCTTCAAATATGAATCATAAAATGCAAGCCCAAGACACATTGCAAGAAATAGACATTGGAGATGGTCTGACAAAAAGACCAACTTACATCAGTGCTAATATCAATTCTGATTTCAAGATGAAATTGATCGAACTCCTTTAGGAATACAAAGATTGTTTCGCCTGGGACTACAACGAAATGCCTGATATAAGCAAAGAGTTGGTAGAACACAGGGAGAAAACACAAGAAGGGGGGGGGGGGGGTTGAATTGTGTTTTGGATATTTAAAAACTTTCCTAGATATTTAAATCTTTTCAGAGTCTTTAAAGCACAGCGGATTGTTCACACAATTAACTTATGGCGTTATGAATGTTGAAGGAGTAAATGAGAGAGTGAGAGAGAGAAGAACACACAACAATTTATACTGGTTCCCCTCACAAATTGAGAGTACTCCAGTCCCCTTGTTTCCAAGAGAGTTCACTATAATCACAAAGATTACAATAGATGCTCAAGCACACAAGCTCAAGACTTCCTGCTCTTAGTCACACAAGACAGAGAGACTTCCTTGCTCTGATCACACAAGATCAAAGACTTCCTTGCTCTGATCACACAAGATCAGAGACTTCCTTGCTCAAGCACACAAGCTTAAGACTTCCTGCTCTAAGTCACACAAGACAGAGAGACTTCCTTGCTCCTACATTCAGCAGAAGACTTCATTGCTCTAATCACTAAGATTGAGACTTATATGCTTCTACACTAAGCAGAAGACTTTCTTACTTCTACACTAAGCAGAAGAGCTTCTACACTAAGCAGAAGACTTTGTTGATTCTACACTAAGCAGAAGACTTACTACTAACTTATAAGCTTAAACTTATTACAAACATAATAACTTCAGAAGCTTAAGCTAGTTTCTATGCTCACTTCATTTGAGAGATATTTTCTATTACAATGCAGATTCTCACTTTCTTCTGAGAGATGTTTTCTAATGAAGATCGCTAGTCATCAATTCTTTCTTTGGCATATATATATGAGTTGAGAAAGACATTGAGACGTTGGAGAAATTCCCGTTGTAAAATGGACAGCAGTAGTCTTTGAAGATTCGTTGAGTAAAGCCACGTCTTCCTTTGCAGAGAGGCTTCACCTTTACTGTTTGTCCAATAGTACAGTTATAAGGTACAACTAGCTCCTAGAGAGAGGGATCACATCCTTTGTGACCGTTGCAATTAGTTGACCTTAGAACAAGTCATCAGGCTTGATAAGTTGTAGTTGATGTAGCCCTCTGATGACTGGGAATTCCTTTGCTTCTGATGAACCTTTGATAACTTGGAGTCTGATTGGTCTTTGAATGGTTGGCCTCTGATAGTCCTTCGCAATTCAGCTTCTGAACGTCTTCATCCTCTGAATGACTCATGACTAGCAGACAGCTTCTGAACTCTTGTAGGCCTCTGAACATCCTTGAGCTTCTGAACTCCTTCAGACGTTCTGATCCTCTTTGAGCTTCTGAACTTTGTTTAGCTCCTGATCACGTTGTAGCTTCTGAACTCTTTCAGAGTGTAATTATTCAGACTTCCATAGGTTTCATCAGAGTCTAAATTAAGTGTGCTCTTGATCTAACGTTGAATTCTCCTGCACTTAATTTAAACATTAGTACCATCAATTGTCCATTTAATACTTTGTTATCATCAAAACTTAAGGGTGTGTATTAACACATATTTTGTTCCAACAATAATGTCCAAAATAAAGGGTGAAATCGAAAGGTTGCTGAGAAGCAAATTCATTCGAACTGCCAGGTACGTTCAATGGTTAGCAAATATAGTACCTGTAATTAAAAAGAAAAGAAATTGTTCACATGCAGTTTTACAGCTTCTGAAACCGCCACCTGGACCACTCACGCGAAAAAGTAGGATTTTCATTGATGGTATAGTGGAAGTTGTCAGTTGAAAAGACTACTGATTGACGACGTCAGCGCAGTCTTAGGAAAATGTGAAGACCTTTTGCAGAAAGCGAATAAACGTTTCAATCTTAAAATGCCAACTCCTAATTTCATTCGAACCATTCAAATCGAAATTGGCATTTTGGGGGCAATTTGTTACTCCATATTTTTGTTTGAAACAAAATATGAAATAAAGATGAGTTAATTGTTTAAATATATATTGACAATATATATATTTATAAGTTAATAAAATCTTTTCAAAGGTTTTTTCTTTCGATTCGATTTTAATACAAATCGAAATCTTTTGGTATATCGAAAGAGGTTTTGATTTCACGGGAAAGTCTAAGTATTTTTCAAGTGTTTTCGAAAGGTTCATCGTCACTTCGATTTCGACTACTAGCAACGGATGCGACGTTTCAAAAATTGAAGACAGCGCATAAAGGCAAAGACACGCGTCAATTGGTCAAATGACAACCGTTACATAGCAGTTGAGATAGGAAGTCTATATATATGTATTTTGTAGTCAAAATCAGGGTCACAATTTCACATACGAAAATCCTTACAAAAACTCAGAGTACCCATGCGTTCGAGCGAAATGAGTGATTACAAGGAAATGTATGATTTTGTGAACCACCCTTTACTTGTAAATGTTTACATTTAAATGCAATTCTAAATTCCAGTAACTTTTAATTCATTGTTTACTTTAAGAAATTCATTCATTCGAATGAATTCTGCACTTGTCTTTTAAATTCATTTTAAGTTTTCTGCAAAGTTTACTTTTCTGCAAACATTTTTTCATTCAAAGTACTTTATTTCATTTTTACTTTCATTTACATACCTTCAATTTAAGTTTCTTTAACAGAATTTCCAAATCATGAACACTGAATGTTTTCTCATCATAAAATGCACAAACATGTCCCAAGATTTACTAGTTGATCTTACCAGTAAATAAACTAGCGATTGTTTACCAAAAATCAGTGTAAACAACACCATGCATATATATATATATATATAAAACTTGCAACCTAGGACAAGTATGGTTATACATGCATATGCATACACCATTGACATTTTATTCCATTATTCCGAACATACGGAGAGGGGATGTAATAGCTTCAATAAATGGTCGTCCCATTTTCTTCATTGCTTTCATTTTCAAACGTTGTTGCCTCTCCTTGTACAGAATCTCAGCCAACCTTCATATACAAATTAAAGTCGTCACATAATTAGTGATTAGTGGGTTAATTTATGCTCCCTATAATAATATTTTTTGTTTATAAAATAAAAAGGCGTCACATAATTAGTGGTTTCCTATGTATATTTAGGAGATCTTGCATCCTATATATGAAAAAGATTTTTTTTTTTATAAGAAAAATTTAGGGTGAGGGGATGATGCCCCAGTCCAAAGCAAGGAAGACATTTTTAACAACAAAATATGTATTATTATATGGACAAAACTTATATGCATTTCCATACATGCATTTTTTATTTTTCCTCTCACAAAGAGGTAGTTTTTTTTTATTAAAAAATAATTTTCTTTTATTTTTTCAAAATGAAAAAACACAAATAACCACCTTTTTGTGAGTAGAAAAGTAAGAAATGCATGTATGGAAAGACAGGTAAGTTTTACTCCAGTAGACTGAGTACAAATTATTAGTATGTTAATTGTTATGCTAATTTTTTTCAGCTTGTCAGATTTTGAACCTGAATCTCAAATTTTTTAATCCTTAACTTAAACAGCTCAGTCAGTTAAGTTATACATCACATCTTAAATAATGAAATTTATTTAAAAGATAAAGATTTAAACTCGTGTCACGGCGTGTATCAGAGTTAATATCACACAATAATGACAAATATGTTGTACGTAGTTACATGAAGTGAAATAAATTAACCAATATTAAAGCATAATTTTTTTTTTTTATATAAATAAATGTTAAAATTGCACAAACCTGTCAAGTGCCTGCGCGTTTGTACCCTGAATTGGTTGTTCGTGTGGGATAAAAGAAGTTGGATCTATAGTCTTAACAGTTTCTTCCAGCAAGCCTTCTCCTATCTCTACAAGTTTTTTCATGGTTGCTTCGTCGGTAACACCTCCAATCGATGGATCCATGTCATACTCCTATGCATTAATTAATTACATAAGGATGTTATATATACTTCATTTTATGAAGAACAAAAAAAAAAATGTTATTGAGGCATATTATTCAAAAAAATTATTATATTTTATTATAAATACTTTTAAACGGGGAAGCAGATTTTCTGCTGCCCAGATTAATTGCCACAGCTTTTCCATAGTATTGATTTGGGACCGTCTAATCTAATATGTACGGCCGAGATCATTTTGATTAATTTTATAATTTTATCAACTTGAACCGTACAATCAATAATTAATAGTTGAGATTGAAAATTGAGTGCTTTTCTTTTCAGCATCAAATCTCAATCCTTTTAAACGGATCTATATTATATTAGATGTTAAATAATCGATTGTTCCAAAAGTTTAAGCTTTTAGGATAGAGCTACATCAATGATTTTATATTATTTCTAACATGCTCCGTTACGCAAGAGTCCACTTGGGCTTAAAGCGTGGATAATGTATTGGTCCACCTACCATATGCTTAAATTCCACTTTTAATTAGAAAGTGAGAGGAGCAGGGATCGAACTCTAGACCACTTAGTCATAGAGATTCTGATACCATAAAATCATTCATGTAGCTCTATCCTAAAAGCTTAAGCTTTTGGGATAATCGGTTATTTGACATGGTATCAGAGTCTATCCTAGATCCATATGTTGATTGTTGTGGAGACCTCCCATATTTGGGTCACCCGTTGTCGTTGATTCCACGCACCAAACCCAATAGTGCTGTGCGTGAGGGGGGGTGTTAGAAGTCCCACATTGGCTAGAGATATAACAAAAATAGCTTGTATAAGTGTAGTGCAAACCTCAACTCTCAAGCTATAGATATTAATCATGTACCTGAACTCCAAGGTAGAAGTTGTCTAAAGAAGGAATGTCTGAGAACACTGATGCAAGGTGATATTCAGTTGTGTCTCCAGCAGCATTAGATAGACCGACATCCAAAAGGGGTACCCAATCATCGAATGAGAAGTTCAAGGCCTTTTTAGCATCAATTACCTTTGGAATATTTGGAGAACCACATCCTAATGACAACAACACAATTTTGGTAGGCTCATTTGCCTTCACACGAATGAATTTAGGATCCTTCTCTTTCAATTGTTGTATCACTTCACTCACTGCAACCAATGCCTGAAAATGCAACATGAATTAAGTTAGTTATAATTAGCATGATGAGACATAAAATACATTAAAATTAACAACATGATGAGACAACATGTATGTCCGTATTATGTTCAAGAAATATAACATATCTAGTTTTTTAGAGTTGTAATTAACTAGGAGTTCTCTTAAGTTATTTGGTGCAATTTCAATTTTGGGAGATATAGCCAGATGACATTGTTTTGGTGTTTTAATGTGCTTCGTTAGTTTGTAAGACTTATTAGATTTTTTAATCAATATAATGGAAATTCTCTTTTATAATTATAGTTGACTTGATGTATAGAAAACATGCATATCGGCAAATTATTATTATTTTAAAAAAATTTACAATCTGTAAAAAAAAAATGCAAAAAATAAATAAATAATTGAAACCTATACCAACGGACAAATGTGTGGGTAAATCGATTTACAATAGTTTGTAATATCCGTGGGTATAGCTCTCAGGTTTTTCCAATGCCAAAAAATGTCGTAGGTATAGGCTATAGCAACGGCAAATTGTCGTTGGTACATCGAGATAAGTTTATGTCAAACTCTTGAGTTGAGTTTGAAAACGAATTGAGCCTAACGAGGCAAATGAAATTGCTCATGAACTCTAAACGAGCCGAACTCGAGTTTAAAAAAATTCATGTTGAAATCGAGCCAAATTTTCAAGCCGGATAAATTCTTATCAAGTCGAACTCGAACAGGTTCGACTCGACTCAACTCATTTTCAACTTAGTAAACAAAGAGAAATGAAAAAACTAAAAAAGGGAATGGAATACCGCCTGTGGCTATATGTAAAAGTTAAAAAATTAAAATGCAGTAGCATATTGCATACTGCCACATGGTGTTATATAAATAACATTGGATTTCCATAGTACAATACCACCATATTGAGTGGCTACATGAAAAATAAATAAAAAATACATTTCGATAGAGTACCGCCACATCATATGGTGGAAATAATAATTCAAAGTCAAAAGTGTAGTAATTTGGTATTTAAATTTCAATGTGTGGGAGTTTCGTGTTTTTAGTTACAAAGTGTGACACTTTGGAAAAAAATCTGCAAAAGAGAGTAAGCCAACATATCAAAAATAGAGTGTAAGTAAACGATAATTTGAAAAAACATGGGGCTAATGGCGGCAAAGTAAACTGTCCCAAAACTGTTACATTATAGAGCGGCAGCTGAAGATTTACCGCAGGTTGAGGAAGGCTTTCGTGGGGGAGGTGGAGCACACAGGCACTATGTACAACGTCCAAAATGTGTTTCATATGGAGGATTATTTTGGCATCAAAGTTACACCGTTAGGAGCAAACTTAGCACTTTTAGAAGAACAATTAGAGGGGGAGATCGAGGCAACCATGAAGGAGGCCAAAAAATTGTTGGAGTAGTGGTTTAAGGATATTCATCCTTGGAATCCGAAGGAGGTGAATACCGAGAGATTAGTTTGGTTGCGGGCATACGGTATACCGGTACACACGTGGAACAATAACTTCTTCACGTTATTAACATCCGCAATCTGTACATTTGTTATTGTTGATGATTGTACTAATCGGAAAACTAGTATGGACGTAGCAAGGTTGCTGGTGAGAACCAAGGGATATAGGGTGGTAGAGGAGTTTTTTGAAGTAGTTATCAATGGGGAGACTTTTCATGTGAGGATAGTTGAAGATCCTTCTGGTCCTATGAGGGTCGTTGATTCATCAACAACGGCGGATAAAAACGACGCGACGGAGGAGGAAGAAACCAACGAGGAGTTTGAGAATACTCTGGAAATGGGTGACAACGGAGCAATAATACAAACTCGGAGACAATAATAGTGTACGGCATACGTTTGGATTGTATTGAAGAGGGGAGTCAGGAGGGAATTGGATTACATGCTGTCACTACGTCAACACAGTAATAATACCCGCCGTTCGATCTGAATCAGTGGTTGAGATTTAATAGAGACAGATTAATCACAGCCATCCGATCACTTAAGGGTCATCATAATGGCAAAAAAAAATCATTCTAAAAGTGGGCCTACTTCAACTGGGATTAACAAAAAGATTTAGCTAATCTAACTCTTGGGTGAAGTGTTACTATTAACACAGGGGGTGCGGATAGACGGAAAGGAAGCAAAGTTAGAATTGGGCCCAGCCCCATAAACGGGTCAGACAAGAAATTAGATGGAGAAATTAAAAATCGCAAATCAAAACGCATGAGAGATGTGATTCAAGGTGGACCAACTAAAAAAAATAAACATCTGCGAAGCCTCCTTGTTTTTTGTACACGCAGTGGAGCTGAGAGGCAAAATTTAGGTTTCTTTGAGTGTCTCAATTGAAGGAAAAAACCTCTATTAAAATTGTGCGAAAATTGATCCGCTCTAAATTATCTCGAATTATTTGAACAAATCAAACAACTTACGTTGATTTAATAATTGGATCGAGTCAGTTAATTATATCGTCGGACCCAAATGGACTTGTCTGATTGAATCTTCAAATATTTTTTAGATATCTTTCTGAAATTGTAAAAATTTCAATGAATATTACTACCTTCACTTTTTTTTTTTAAGAGAAACACCGCATCATCAAAATTATGGAAGAACATTTGGATTATTCTTTTTAAATTAATTACAAGAAACAAGAAAAATAAGGGAACAATTCAATAAAAGGCACAAAAGATAGAGGCAAGGACCAAAGTCTTTTTTTTTTAATAAGCAAAAGTATTACAAGTAATACAAAGTGCACTCCAATCCTTACTCTTATTCTAGTAAAACAAAGTCACACTCACACACTTAACAAGACCAAATACATTAGAAAGGAAAACAACACACTAGAAACACTCATCAAAGCCATAGATCCATTGTTTTATTTATAAATTCACACCATGGATGATAGACAACTTGCAACATAGTACAAGCCTACTTGGCATTTATATAACTTCAACAAATGGTCGTCCCATTTTCTTCATCAATTTCATTTTCTCCATTGCTTTCATTTCCAATCATAGCTGCTTCTCCTTATACAGATTTTTAGCAAACCTTCATAAAAACAGCTCACATATTTTTAGTAAAATGGCGAATATTACAATAAAAAAAAAGAGAAGAGATATAATATATTAATGAAATTTACTAAAAATTACAAGGATCTACTTTTTTTGTTTGTTTGTTAATTTTATCTTTTTCTAGTGGTGGTTAGATATTTTTGAGGAGCATAATTAAGTTTTAATTATCCAAACATGCATAATTAATTAGCATATAAATATGTTACTAGTAAAGTGTACAAACCTTTCAAGAGCCTCAGCATTTGTACCATCATTTTGATTTTCATGTGGGTCAAAAGAATTTACATCAATGACCTTAACAGGTTGTTTCAGCAAGTTCTCTCCTGCCTTTACAAGATTTTCCATATTTTCTTTGGTAGTATTATCAGCACCACTAATGGATTCATCCAAGTCATACTCCTGCATATTAAATACATTATATGGTGTTCACAACGTAACATCACTCAAAATGGTCCGTGGTCAGAATCAAATTTTTACGTTGACTCATTTTGTTTAGGTAAAATTATAGAGTTTACGTACCTCGATTCGAAGGTAGTAATCTTTAGGAGACCGGAGAGTTGAAATGGCTGTTTGAAGGTGATATTCATTTGTGTCTCCAACAGCATCACCAAGACCTTTAGCTATAAGTTGTATCCATGTTGTTGCATTGAAGTATTTTGCAATATTAGCATTAATCTTAATAGGCGACGGAGTTATTCCACATCCTAATGACAACAATAGGATTTTTGTAGGCTCGTTTGCTTTCTTTGGAATGAAATCAGAATTTTTTTCATTCAATTGTTGTATCACTTCATTCACCGCAAGCAATGCCTGAAAATATACAATTTTTTATTGTTTCAAATTAATTAAACTTCATAAAAAGTATATCCTTTGTAAAAAGATAAATTAGTAACCAATTTATTGGGCTCAAGTGGTTAATGAGCTTCAGCAAAGGACGAATCGTTCGGGATAACCCGAATTCGATTCCTGGGTGGAACAATTTTTTGGCTAGATTTTCTTTACCTCGTAGCCGAACTCTGAATTACTAGGGCCCCTTCCCCTGGGAACCAGGGGGTTATAAAAAAAAAATGATTGAATGAAAAAAATATTATAATTAATAATAATTAATTAAACAATACATATTAGTTAATTTCCTACTACTAATGGCATGGATGTATAATTAGCTTACCGGATTACTTGCAACTACAGCACCATCAACTAAATTGAAATCACGACCATCATTTTTAAAGTAAATAGGTGGTAGTAAAGTTGGTGCAGCTGAAGTCCCAAGGGCTATATCCGCCATTTTTGCATCTAAGGTAGGAACTTTCTTCACCTGCATTCATGAACAAATTTTTCACAATATTAATGATCATTAATTAATTTTTAATGACAAATATATTATACTTATATATAAATATAAAAAACAAATAAAATTCAAGAAAAAGTTCAAAAAAATAAAGAGTACTAGATGTACATTTCACCAGAACCCAACAATCAATAAGATGCGATAGAAAAATCAACGAGCAAAAAACTACAAGGGAAAATGAGGCACACTACCAACAAAACTCGATCTCGTTAATAAATTAAAGGTTTGTTATCTTATTTTTTAGTTTATGTATAACAGTTTATGCAAATAAATAAGGTTTTATGTTAATTTATAAGTTCCCACTCAAAATCTATATTTTTATAAGCTATTGTTTTATAAACTACCTTGATAAATTTATAAAAATACATAAAAACTTATTAACTTGTTTTAAAAAATATGCTAACTTCGTTCTGATTGATTTATGTCTGAACTTATACAAATCAATTTATACAAATAAATTAACATTAACATAGAAATTTGTTAGTGAAAATTACTTATAAGCTAACATTAAATTTATTCATTTGCATAAGTTATTTTTCATATTTGTCAAATAGAGACCGTAAATCATTAAAAGGTATATAATCATGTTTATGCAAATAAGTATATGTGCTGACTGCTAACCTTAAAACTTGAGAAGATAACTGGATGGACATTATGGATGTCGTAAGTTGGGATTACAACATTGGTCAATGTATCATGTAATCGTGTTTCTGGCAATATCTCATATGCTATGTCATGTAAGAACTTGCCGTCATACTTGGGACGATTTGAACCAATATTCCAACCGCTGCATTGTTTTATAAGAATAAGAATGTATTAATTAAAAAAGTATAGTCTAAGGTAATAAGATCATTTGCATTAGAGGTATATAAGAGTGTTTTATATAGTTTTTTTTTTTTTTATGGTAAATAGTATTATATATTATACGCAATAAGAATAATTAAGATAAAGTTTAAAATATAAAGTGGTATTAGAAGTCCCATAATTCCTACCTTGTTAGGTCGGACGTCATAATTCGGGTTCAAACTCGGATCTCATAATTATATGTGTTTAATTTCAATGGATTATCACTTTATCTAATATAAAAAAAAAAAATACATTCCATCAACACCTAACAACCTCTAAATACATACACAATCCTATAGGAAGGCACACCACAAGTCCTTGTAAATATAGTGTTTTTTGTTTTATTCCCTATAATTTTTCTTTTAGTTTTACTCCCTGCAAATTTTTTAAAATGGATGGTTTTAGTCCTTGGTAGAATATGTGATCTAATATAATCATGATATGTGCCTACAAACAAACTTGCAGCACCTAGGTTAATAGCATACAACGGCATCATGAAAGTGCCTACAAATATGACAATATAAAAGTAACCGAAATGTTAATACTCCCGGATTTGTAACTTTGACGTCCAAGTCTTCATCAGATATATAATCTGTAATGAGTTGATATAGATATGTCAATTTGAACCAACGAAACATCGTAATGAAAAATCAACAAACGCCGCACAAGACGACCACAAACACAACGCCGCACAAGACGACCACTTACACAACGCCGCACAAGACGACGACAAACTTAAAAATAAAAAAATAAAGAAGCAAATCTATATGGATAATCACTTATTTAAATGAAAAGAAAAGGGAAAATAATTTAGAGGGGTGATTTTGGGTCAACAATTGACCCAAAAACCACTCCTCCTTGGTAGATGAACAAAAAGAATAAACTAGGGTTTAGGGGGAGGGGAGGGGGCGGCTGTGTGAGAAGAAGGTTGTCGATAGTTTGGTTGTCGATAGTTTGGTAAATTTGTTTTTTTTTTGTTTTCACCACCAGTTTAATCTAGTTCGGGGGTTAGTTCTGGCATCAAGTGGTTCCAACTCCCTTCCGATAGTTTGGAAAATTTGGTTAATGAGGAATAATGCTATGGTGTTCAATTCAAAGGCGATAATAAAAGTGATATATTTTGATTTCTAAATTCCTTTTTTTTTATAAGGTGAAGAGCATCTGGATCTCAGGGAACAAAACAGGTTTCGCCTCCATCCTTTGCCTACATCTCTTTGTTATATTAATAAAAGAAAGATTGGGGGACATAGATCTAACCCAGTGAGTCCGCACAAATGTGCATAGGACAATGAAACCTCACAAAATACTATTTTTAGGCGAAAGACCGAACGTCAACACGAAAATGATTCACGTACCCGCTACTCCTGCATCAAGCAGCAAACAATCATTGCTTTTTCAAATGAAACAGTCCAAAATCAATAAATGATATGGATATTGAAACGGCACAACTTGTTGAAAATCTAAAGCAACCCAAAAATCATGCATGCAGTTTTAAATTTTTAAATTTTGGAATAATTTTTCTAGACATGTTTACAATACTATAAAAAATTTCTTTTACAAAATTTTTTAAAATAAGAAGAATTAAATATGAATTTTTTAAAATTTCAGCGAAAATTTGATTTAGAAATTATTTTTTTGTTTTTTTATGAAATATTTTATAATGTTCTAAACATTTCTGCAAAATACACATTGGTTTAACAGTATAAACTAAAACTACGTGCATAATAATTTTGTAGGATCAAAATATATGACAGTTTTTATATCGAGATAAAAAACAAAACTTGAAAATTTATGCGAAACAAAAACATATTTAACGCTATTTAATATTAAGATGAGATAAAATAAATAATTCTTAATTTGGAAGTATTATTGATATGTGTCTTAGTGTTTGTTGGTTAGTAATAACAATTGGAAGGTCATTTGTTTTGTACCTTTTTTATTATTTTGTTGAATACTTCTGGTACTTTTGATTTGTACTCTAACAACCGCTTTTTTATATATATATTTGCCATTAAAAAAAAAATAAATTGGAAGGTCATATCAAGGGACAAGTAAATCGAGTAGTTTAAAATGGGGATAATGCTTTTTGTCCTTGTTGTACGGGATGTATAGAATCGGAAGTTCACTTATTTTTGTTATGCCCGTTTGGTTAGAAAATTTGGTTGGAGATCTATAGGTTGACTCGTTTGTTTGGGATTTTGTAGGTAATGCCAGAAAATGTAGGGGCAATGTTCCTTTCTTTTCTCGGTGCTCTCAAAGCTTTGAAGAAGGATAACAAAGGAGTTGTGATGCTCGTTTAGGTTATTAGGAGGACTAGGAATGATATTGTTTTTTCTCAAAAAACTCACGATGTTCAAGAGGCGGTTGAAAAGATTAAACGAATTTCTTGGCAATGGCTATTGGCAAAGAAAACTTGCTCTCTGTGTTTGTATTATGAATGGTGTGTTAACCCTCAAGATTGTATGGCTAAATTAACACTTTTAGTCTTTGGGGTTGTGGGGGTCTTCTTATGATTTTTGGCTTAGATATTTTTTTGGATGGGTAGAGTACTATATGTACTTATCCGACTTGTGTAGGTTGAGTACTACTTGTATTTTGTTTTCAATCTTTCTATCAATATATTATTTCATTTGCAGTTCAAAAAAAAAAGTAGTTCATAACTTAGCTCAAGTGGTCCGTTTTATACCTATTATGATTGAAATAAATTGAGTTTGTTTATGTTAAAAAAATCGAATATAAGTTTATAAGTTAGGACAAATATGTGTTATAATTTGATTTTATAAGAGTGAGTTAATTTCAACTCAAATTCTAAAATTCTACAAGATCTAGTCTATTTAAGATCTATTATATTCGGAATCCACGTAAACATAAATGTGGTTCGTTAAAAGTATCACATTAAACTGACCCCCGAACCAGATTAAACTGGTGGTAAATACCAAAAAAAAAAAGTATCACATTAAATAAAATAAAACATGCAAGTATAAGTTTTTAAATGAGAATAATCATATTATCAAAAATAAAATGAGAATAATCATCACCGTAAATATATGTCGTTTCTGTTGGTTTGAAGTACCCGTTATAGATAAATTTTGTTACTCCATCCATTTTTTATAAGTGTCTATTTAGAATAGTAACAACAAATTAAGAAAGTGTATTTTTGCATCTTATCTTCCTATTATACCTTAATTTTAATTCACCAATAAATTGCTATTTTTTTGCACATACTTTCTCTTTCCAATAAATTTAATATATTATGTACAAAAAAAAAAACAATATATTTAATATGTTATGTACAAAAAAAAAACTTTATTTTTCAAATATATAGCATTAATTGGTTTTATTGAAAAAGACAAGAGTAATTGACAAAGGGATTGATAAATTGTACCCTTAAAATACTAAATGGACGGTTAATTAGAAACGCTAAATCTGACGAAACTGAACGATTAAAAAAAAACGGAGGGAGTATTATATAAAAAGAATGTCCATTTGGTACGTTCCATTTTGTTTCCGCTGATTGTTGTTACGAGAAAACTAAAAAGACAAAATTCTAGAGGCCAACTTCCACCGGTAACGACCCAAAACGGCCACTATTTCAGCATCTTACATAATATTTTTTACCATTAGTATCCGGTCTATTGGATCGCCTAATCTTGTTCAGTGGTTAGTTCTGGCATTAAGTGATTTTAGTCTCTTTCCGATCGTAGTTGCGAGGGATCGAATTATAATCCTCCCTATTAAATCCAGCGC
Organism: Trifolium subterraneum; assembly: GCA_951799995.1. Taxonomy (NCBI): domain Eukaryota; kingdom Viridiplantae; phylum Streptophyta; class Magnoliopsida; order Fabales; family Fabaceae; genus Trifolium; species Trifolium subterraneum. The sequence goes on along the minus strand of OX637462.1, from coordinate 67,397,161 downwards.
CAATTATCATGGGACCAATTAACGATTGATTGCATCTTACATGATCTTTGTTTTGCCATAAATTGTCCCTAGACATTTTCTTTTTTAATACTTATTAGTATATATATATATATATATATATATATATATATATATATATAGCATTCACCGTTATATCAGTAGTTTTATATATGATATTGCTGATATTTTAAGTGTTAGTTAAGTCTCATATTAGATGAAAAAATTGATGTTGAATATATTTATAAGTTAAAGTACCCGTAAACTTAATATTTTAAGGTTTTGGATTAAGATGTGGTGTCAAACTCACTTATATGTAGTTGATCAATGTCCAATATAATGATCCCCGCATCCCTCACGACCCAACAATAATTTAAATATGATTTTTTACCCCTTTACAAAAGGATACTTAAAACATTTCATTCTTTCTATAAACTATAAATATGATCTTAATTTTTTTTATTTGGTTTACAATGGAGCTATTGAAGATCGAACTTATATCTCATGCATGGATCCAAACTCTTAAATTTAGTTTGGTACTATAATTATAAGATTGGTTAAATAAGATGACAACGGTTTTGATTTGGTTTTGCAAAGACAAGAAATAACAAGAAAATATAAACACCTTAGAATCACAATTTGTCACAATAATTTCGGTTATGTTATCTTCTTCTTATCCTTATCATGTAGCGATCTTGAATGATTAAAGACGGAATCCTTATATTCTCTATGTTCCCTCTCGGGTTATTTAACGGATTGATCCGTGTAGACATGCCCTAACTCAAACCTATCCCCCGATTCTCATGGTGAGAAGATTGGTGAACTCATTAACCTCTAATTCTTATTAATCTTCTTTCTCCCTATTGCCTCAAGAAGCCTTTGCTTTTCTCATTCTCCAACCCCTTGTCTAATCTTATATCTTTGATATCAACCCCACCTCTCGGTCCTTCGATCTCTTTCTCAAACAAGCAAACATGTGATCATCATGCTTAAGATAAAATAATGCATAAGACTATAGATTAATCAAAAAAGAACTTTCATTGATAACTTAGGAAATGTACAAGTGAAGCTTGATGAGATTACAATAGTTTGAGGCCCTTTATATAACCATGGGAGGTACAAAATTCGTGGAAACCCAATAGGTAAGTGTTTAACTACAATTAGTTGATAATAAGGTAAATATATATGGCCAAAAACTGACCAGTAGGGCCTGTCACGGCCGTGGTCATCTAGATATGGCCGTGAATGAGCTTCAGGGCGTGTACTTTGGCTTATGTGAGGCCTGGCATGGTCACGTGGCCAGCTACCAGCTGGGTGTAAAATCTTTACTTTTCACTTCTCCAAGCCCTTTAGTGACGGTTTCCTAACCTTTCACTACAAGAATTTCTGGATTTTGCGGCGGCCAAAAGCGGACGCAAACGCCCAAAAAGCGGCCAGAAAGGATATTTTGCGGCGGTTTCTGTCCGCTGCAAAACCGCTTGTTGCAAACCTTTGCGGCGGTTTTTTTGCGGTGGTCTTTATCCGTCGTAAAGAACAAGGTTTGATTGCTGACTTTGCGTCGAACAGAAGCCGCCGGAAAAGCTGACGCTAAATAGTGGCGGCTTAAAACCGCCGAAAATGTTAACATAGTTTTTTAATTTAAAAACGTTTGTGTCGGCCGTGACCGCCGGAAACGACTTTTTATCTTAAAAAAAATTAATTAAATTAATTTTTTATATTTTTTCCTTTTTAAATTTAAAATATTTATTTTTATAATTTATTTTAAAATACAGAGAAGAAATCAATAGTAAATCAAATTTTACAAAATAAATTTTTTTTTATAATTATAATCACATTTTACATAATAATATATTAATGAAATCTATCAAATAATAAATCAATAGTTAGAACAAATAATAAATCAAATTAAGATTAACAACATGAACAAATCGATTATGAAGAGTGGTAGTCCAAAGCATCCTTGGAACTCCAGAATCGACTGCTCCAGAATCAACTATGTAGAAGTTATTCTACACTGATTTCGTGCAATTCAAAGCAAAAACTTCAATAGAATCAAACAATAATTCGGAAAAAAGAAAAATCAAAGACGGTGGATAGCAGCAAATGGATACACTAACAATATTGTATAATGATTGTCAAAAATATTATAACATACATAGTTAGAAAATAAAATGATGTATAACATAAATAGCTCCACATATATAATAATCAATTAATAGACCACATATATAATAATCAATTAATAGACCACAAACAACTCTCACTTAACCATGTCCAATGAATGCTAAAATTCATGCAGCTCTCACTTACCCGTGTCTTTGTTGGCTTGATTACGAGCAAAAAAGCTTGAACATTAGAAAAAGCTGATCCCTAATTCAAATGTTAAATCTGGTCAAAAAGCAAAAAAAAAAAACATCTTAATGCGAATTTTAAATTGGGGAATTCAAAATAGAATATATTCTATTTTGATATATAGCTGTTAATTCTAAATTGGGGAATTCTAAACTAGTATTTAACAATCTGAATCCATATATGATATATAGATGTTAATTGAATTACCAAAAACCTTGATATTATCACTAAAGCGAGAGCAATCATCTGGCTTTTATATGCATTATTACAAGAGAAGACAATGCTTAATTTGGCACAAATCTTGATGTTGATACTATATAAGAATTAGCGTAACAAATTGGAAAGTCTGTAGTGAATTCTTATAGTGAATTCAAATTCCAAATAGATTAATACTATACACTAAGAATGAACACATGTATGAACATCATCACATCCACACAATAGCTTTCCATTGAGAAAGTCTGTTGCCTGAAATGAGCCTTCTCTCTCACTCCTCTGCATAAAAAACCCTCAAAACAAAATCGCAATTGAGACACCAAAAATAAAATAACACATGTACAATGGTAGGAAAATAGTTCGGGGTTTAACTGGTTGAACCATCTCTTTAGATTGTTATAAAGAGATTGAGTGTAATTATATATAATACGATATAAAAAGTCTTGGCTAGAAACATGTAAACAACTACTTTGATCGCTAAAGGTATTAGATAATCTCATTGTTATTTCTAAATGTATTAAAATTACAAAAACATCTTTGAGTTTTTCTTTGTACAAACTGATTAGCAAAAGACATATTCAAAAACCTTGTCGATTATAAAAGGATTAAACTAACTAAAAAACACATTCATGCATTAATACTAAATAAAAATAGAATAGATGGATACATATATTAAGAGATTTGATTGATGGTGTTTAAAGATAATGGAACAATTCAATAAAAGACACTCAAGTTGTGTCCCATGCCATTAAGTTGAAGGCACATCTACTTATGTGTCACATGATAAAGCTCATAAAAACAATAGAAAAGACGTACAAGATAAAAGGAAAGGACCAAATTCTTCTTTTATTACTTAGTGCAAGCATAACTATTACAAGGAATATAAAGTGCAGTCAAATCCTTACCATTATTTATTCTAGTTCTAGTACAAAGCCACAACCACCAATTAAAACTAAGAGACTCCCTCAGAGCTTATATAAAAGGAAATTTCTACACTTTTAAATTTATTCAATTACTAATATATCATATCCATTATGAATTAGATATATTAAAAATTGAATGAACGACAAAGTAATGATTTACTTATATATAAAATCGGATGAAGTAGATATGATTGAATACATTTGCAAGGAAATCAACAAACTAGAAACACTTAATTTAACAGTATTATCCACTTGACATTTATTTAATAAATGGTCGTCCCTCTTTCTCCACCACCGATTTCATTTTCAAACGGTATTGCTTCTCATTGTACAAAATCTTAGCCAACCTTCATAAAATAAAGTTGCCACATAGTTAGCATGAAAAAAATTGACATATTAGGTTAATTTCTACAATATTAAAGCATGTTATAAGTTATGTGTCATATAAGCTTGAATAACTATATATATATATATATATAATAAAAATGTTAAATTGCACAAACCTTGTAAGAGCTGCAGCATTTGTACCCTCACTTGGTTTTTCATATGGAACAAAAGAAGTAACATTTTGTATCTTAACAATTTGTTCCAACAAGTCTTCTCCTACCTTTACAAGTTTATTCATGTTTTCTTGGGTAGAATTAGCAGCGCCTATGGTTGGATCCAAGTTATACTCCTGTGCATTATATATACACCCAAATGTTATGTACTAGTATAATCTACGGTATATAATATTTTATTTTATTTTTTTACTCAAATTTTATTTTTTAAAAACCCAGTAGTGTTCACAATTTGGATAAGCACGTAGTTTCACGCAATAACATATCTCGACCGTTGATTTAAGATCGGACGGCCTAGATACGTTACATTCATATTAGGGATATGAATTATGTGCAGTCAACTGAGCATATAATCATGCAGTCAGTAAACAATGACTATCTGATTGAGATCGGACGATTTGTTTTAAGATCTGAATATTCCGATTAAGATCGGACAATAATAAAATATTGATTGCATATCGACTGCATCAATTTTAACTGCACCTAATTCATTTTGTTATATTAGACATGTACCTCAACTCGAAGGTAGTAATTGTGTGAAGAAGGGAGGTCTGGGAACACTGATGCAAGGTGATATTCATTTATGTCTGCAGCAGCACTAGCAAGAGCTACAGGTAAAACGGGTGCCCATTCAAGAAGAGAGAATTTCGCTGCATCTCTAGCATCATACCCTGGAGTCACGCCTCTTCCACATCCTAATGACAACAACACCACTTTGATAGGTTCCTTTGGATTAATATTATTCTCATTTAATTCTTGTACCACTTCACTCACCGCAACCAATGCCTGATTATTAATATACAAGAAAAATGTCAAACAGTGTCTTCCGATCCGCGCAAACAATGATTAAGGAAATAAAAATTACGTAGCTTACCGGACTGCCTGCACCTATACCACCATCAATTAAATGGAATTCATTATCACCATCCCTAAAGAAGTAAGGTGGCAGTAGAGATGGTGCAGCTGAAGTCCCAATTGATATATCCGACAATTTTAGATCTAGACTCGGAACATCATCCAACTGCATATATGATTCAAATATCAAATTAATGCGCTGACTGCATGAATGCGGAGGGAGGGAGAATCTCTAACGACATGAGACACTCTTATCTATCAAATTATTTTAAGTATTTTTAAACAAATGTGCTGACCTTAAAGCTTGAGAAAATAATTGGGTGGAGTTTCAAGATATCGAAGGTCGGGATTATAAGATTGGTCAATGCATCACTCAATCGTGTTTCTCCCAATATCTCACGTGCTTTAGCATGTAAGAATTCGCCATTAAACTGCGGACCAGGGTAAATCGGAGACCAACCTCTGCATTTATTTTAGTAGTGAATAGCAAAAAGAAAATATATTAAAATGAGTATAAACATGAAAATTAATCCTTAATAAAAAAAAAGAAACCAAACGCATATATAGAAAATCTTCACTTAGAAAAACAGAAAGAAAATCATGACATAAATAAATACAAGCATTGTTTCTTATGAAACACTGTACCTGGTTTTGTTGAATATGGAAGGACCAAAATCCAAGTAGAATTGTAAAATTTGTTTAGCGGTAAATGCAGGACGAGAAGGGTCGCGTAAGCTTGGTGCAGCGAGCATAGCAGCAATAAGTCCTCCGGTACTAGTCCCTGTTATCACATCAAAATAATCTGCAAGTGCAGCTTCTTCATCTTTTGACTCAATCTGATCAAGCAGATCAAAATGTTAATGTAATTTAGGAAGCTAATTTCTATAAAATATTAATTTAGAGGAATCTATTTCTTCTAGTAACTTCTACTAACAAATAGAGCAATGTTGTGTAATAAAATTTTTACAACTTAACATTTTTAAATGGGATTGGATCCGATTCTCAAAAGCTAACTCGTAATAAATGTGCCAAAGCACATATATACATTAAACATTAAAAAACATTGTCATTTGTCATCCCTAACCCAATTTTGATATCGTTTCAAATTATATATATATATATATATATGGGTCCAATAAAATTTCAATATAACATTACCAACATAATTTAGAGACCAAAATATATAATTAGTCTTTATAATTTTATCATTTTCAAACAAAATTATAGATTCATTTTATCTGCATCATCTCTAATTTATGTTTGTAATATAACTTTTTTTAATGTTAAATCTCGTATAAACAAGCGACAAAATTAGCGCGCGCACGCACACAAACATATATAAAAAGAAAACGGACCTCAATAATATATCAAACTAAAAATAAAAAAATACACAATTAATTAAACCAATATGTTATATAAGAAAAAAGAGTTTATTTTTTATATGAATAAGGCATTGACCTTAAGAGCCTTTTCCAAGTGTTGAAGAACAACACTAGGAACAATCCCCTTAATGCCACCTCCATCAATGCTGAGAATAGTTATAGTATTTCCATATGATGGAGATGGTAGCTTTGCATTCAATCCACCAATTACTTGACTAGCAAAAAC